>QUSF01000005.1:40929217-40971717 GCA_003676055.1 Chloebia gouldiae | reverse complement strand
TGGGTCTGATATTGGTAAGGGCAGATGCCACAATCATGACATTGTCTGAGGTGGAAAACATGACCATGTCTGAGCTGGTAAAAGAATAGGGCAGAAACCAGCTCAGGAGTAAAACCGGGAAGGCTTTCACTGAGGTGTAATTTTTCTCTGAAACAAACAACAAAAAAAACCTCTGTGAGGTCTATTTCTATTTAAGAAGTAAGAGCACTCAAGGATATGGTTTCTTAGAATTTAACAGTAGGGGTAATGTACGCAGTGGTCTGATCAGGAAAAATTGTGTTGCACTTGGAGCTGAAACTCCCTGGAATTGAGGATAAAACTCCAGTGGCTGTGAGCTGAGCCAGAAATTTTGCCCTGAATTAGGATTCCTTGTTGCCTCATCTTCTTGCATCAAATGTTTTCAGGTAGTGGGTTTTTTTCTGTTCCAGTGCACAACCCTAATTTTACTCTGCAGCATTTCAGGACTCTAACATTGTAAAATGTGGGTTCAAACACAATCTTTTTCCATAGAAATGTGTTAAACAGGCCATGAAAAGCCAGCATGATCAAAAGATGTTCTACAAACTATTGATATTTCACTGCTTCTTACCTTGAGCTTCTCCAGTAATTCACCATATCAGAAATACAATATTTGTAAGTTCTTTTTCATAAAGGTCTTTATGGGTTTGGAAATTTAAACACCGCGAAGCTGAAGTTGAATTGGAAACCAAAAGTCTCTAAGCTTGTACATCTTAGGAAAAAAATTCAATTAAGTGGGATTTTAGCCGTTTCAATAAAATTGGACTCTCCCTTTTCAAGATAAGGGTCCTATAGAGCTGCAGCAACCTTTATGTGGCAGGAATATCCACTTCTACTAAATGTATAATCCTAGCTCAGGATACAATACACACAACAGGAAATCAATGTATAGTAGAATCAATTTGAAAATATAAAATAAACTAATATATGAGTGGAAAATTGACTTCCTATGGATTAAAAGCAGCACAAATGGTAGAAAAATCTGGCTTTTTAACAGGAGGAGGTGGGTGGTAATAATAATGCAACTGATTAACTAGCTGGACTCAAGCTGCTGTGTGTGCACATAGATATTTTCCCCTTTAGTAAAAGGATTCAAAGAGGAAATAATTTATTGCTGCACTTTGCTCAGTGTTTGTCATTGAAAGGATGCCAAGTGTGTACAGCACTATGAGAAAAGGGGAAAAGTAAAAGATACAGAATGCATTATTTAAAATATCAGCACCATAAACAGTGTAGGATTACTGCAGGAATCCCATTATAGCTGTAGCGACAAAGAAATGTTTCCATTACAATTATCATGAGGAGTTTATAACACAGCCACTAAGATTTTTATTTTTTAAGGGGATTTAATGTTTGCATAGTGTGCTGTACTGACAGTCTAGAAACTGGGTGTCTCTTATTTGCTGTCAGAACAGATACAAGCAGACATATAGGGGAATCTGCCCCCAGAATATCCAGTGCTGTTCTCAGTACTGCCACCAGCAGGTCCTTTGATATCTGGTTCTTCAGGCCATTTGGTGATTGCTCTCAGGGAGAATGAAGTAGGGACAAAATATATTGAAGTAAAATGATTTTTTAAAAATGTCTCATCTCTCAAAAAGGATTTGTGAGAGATATAAAGCAGAGGTGGAGGAAAGAGGGAAACAGATTATTAGCACTGGACTGACCCATTGGGATGTAACTTCATGAGTTAAACTTCAATAATGTATGCACTGATTTCAGGATCTGAACTCAGTCAAAGAGTGTGTTTGTGCAGAGGAAGTCACAGACCCAGCAGACTACTGAGCCCTTGTGGACTGAATGCAGTTGTGTTGTGAGTAGATTTTTTCTTTAATCTTTGCGTGTGGAAAATCTGCTGTGCTTGGAGTGGAGGAGTGTTATTTTTAGATTAGTATCTGATATAATTTAACTAGAATTCATTCCTCTCCAGAGTTTGCCATTTCTGACCTAAATTCGGTGTGCTGAGATCCATAGAAAATGATAGAAAGTGCATGAGTCTTGCCATCCAGAAGGGGTGTTATTGGGTGAGAGCACTTTAGGATGTTAGAATGCTTATTCTTTAGTGCTAGATTTATTCTGTTCCCTACACCTCATGTGACAAACAGCTCCTCTTTTAAATGGGTACTGGCACTAAAGAAGAAAGTAGTCCAGATATTTTTTGTTTGTAGGATTGTAACATAAATATCTGCAGCTGTCAATGATCAGGGAAGTGCCTGGCAATCTGTATTTGCTGCAACTGGCACATCATTCTGTACTCAGTAATTCCCCTGCACTTTTCACTTTGCTTTATAAGGGTGGAGGAATCTCCAAAAAAAATGCATACCTACAGAATATATATGTTTTTAACAAAACCTAAATCTGCTAAACCTTCCAATTGAGAAGTGATGAAAACCCAGCTTGGTATCTTAAACAAGTCAGATAGCCAAAAAAACTGTAGGGACTTTTAACACCTTATTAGCTGCATTAAGAATTGTTACTGCAATTGATGTTACCAGCATCTGTGATGTATTCATGTAATGAACTGCTTTTCAGCCATCCTGAGATGTCTCATATGTCAGTCTGGAGGCTGCGATCCTCCAAACAGATAGGAGTAATGAAGGTGTGTCTAGCACTAACTGAGCATGGAGTGCATTTAAAAAATGAAAACAATAATCACGCTAAATAGGACTGTTGCTGGAAGCCATTAGTATCTATCAGATGAGCTGTGAAGGCATTGACAGAAATAGTTTAATATATTGTCAGGGGTGGTTTTTAAAGTCTTTCAACCCTGTGGTGTCTGAGACACTTCAGGAAGCTGGCTCAGCATTTTATCATTCTCAGGGGGTCCACTCCTTTCTCAGGGACAGCAAAGTTTAGGATATGGAAATGCCACCCAAGTAACTGTGAGTGGGCTGAGGACTTTGTTGTTCCAGCTCTTGGAGCTGAACAGATCTTGCCCATCCTCTGTGCACACCCTGCACTGGCTCTGCTGTCCTGTGCCATCTGCAGCCTGCATGCATGGGGTGACAGCTCTGCTCGAGTGCCTCAGGTAAAGGGGGAGAAGAGCAGGGAAAACATGGAAATAGCATCGCAGGGAAAACTGGGAGATATTCTTCAGTGCTGAGGACAGCTCCAGCAGCACTGACACCTTCCTGCTCCCTTCAGAACAGCGACAATTTATGCCTAGGTTCTCCCTGGTTTTTTGTAAGAGATGGATAATTAAATTTATTATCAACAACAAGCTGTGTTAAAGAACATTCACTTCATTGTTGCAAGGAAGGTTTGTGGTGGAGATTTATTTTATAGGCACACTGCTAAAATTCACTGTTTCAAGTGTTGGTACTGAGCTGGAATGAATGTTTTGAAGAGGCACATACATCCAAGGAAGCCTTCCAGCCACGAATATTAATAAAGTTTGAGCTGGGATCCTGTCTGACAGATGACCAGCTCCATGCCATCCATTGCACTGCAACATGTTCTTGAGCCTCAGTTTGTCAGCAATAAAAGTCATCTTGCCTAAACCTTCTGTTAGGATAAGTTTCAGCATTGTATGCATGAGGCATATGATAGTGCAGCCCCTGAAAATCACAGAGCTGCACTGTGGATGAGTTTTGGTGTGTGGCTCCCCAGCTGCTTCCCACTCATCAAATGACTCTCCAAAAGCAGCTGGTGCAGTGTGTATGGACCCTGCCCTGTGTTAGATGGTAAAAATGTTCTTGCAGTCCATGCTGCTTCTGCCTGAAAGGAGGCTGTAATGAGGGAGAGGTTGCTCTCTTCTCCCAGGTAACAAGGGAAAGAACAAAAGGAAATGGCCTTAAGTTGCACCAGAGAAGGTTTAATTTATAGATCAGTAAAAACTTCTTCATGGAAAGGGTGTTCAAGCAGTGAAACTGGGGAAGTGGTAGAATTGCTGTCCCTGGAAGAGTTCAAAAACCATGTAATTATGGCACCTGGGAACGTGGTTCAGTGCTGGGCCTGGCAGTGCTGGGTTAATTGTTGGACTCAATGATCTTAGAGGTCTTTTCCAACCTAAATGATTCCCTGATTTCTATAATCCAGACATTGTGATGGTGGTAGAGACAAGATCTTGGCAAGGAGATGGATATTTGACAGTGGAGTGTCCTTCAGTGTTTAATCATCACAGCCCAAGTGGTGCAGTAACTGCTTTAAAGGCAAATAACTCGACAACTTTCTGGCATTAAATAGGCAGGGGGATGTTCCCTGGTCACTGGTGTGGATGCCATCTCTGGGGTTCTGTCTGGAGGAATGGGGACAATTCCCCACTGAGGAGAGCCTGGATCAACAGCTTCCAGTGAGAGATTACTGAAGCATTTTTTGAGGAAGGATAGATAGAATAAAAAGCCATCACATAGATTTTAAGTGTTAGCCCATTACACCTCCATTATATTTAAATAGTTAAATACACATGGATTACAGGGTGTTGTGCCAGGAAATGAAATATGACTGTAAATAAAATCTTGTTTGACTCATAGGAGTCTCTGAACAGTCTGTTGGGACCAGCTGATCACAAGCCCTTAAAGGACATTTTAAAACTCAGTCCAATCCAGAAGCTGGGTTAAATACATTGTGGAAGTGTTTCTGAAGGGAAAGCATTATGCAGATTGGCTCTCAAATGAGTGTGAACAGAAGAATGTTACTACTATATTTATTCCCACCTTTATATGATTGTACACTAATGTATACACATTATTAGTATTTATTTGTATTGCAGTAGCCAATACAAATAAACATCTGCACTACACTTCTATTTTGCCAGCCACTGTATAAACCTATAATTAAAAAAAAATCCTGCTTTATAGAGTTTATATGGTCTCAGCAGATGATTTGTAAATATATTGTTGCTATCAGTTCTTTCTAGTTCTGCAGTATAGCTATAGGCTCTTATGGAAATGTCTGTGAAGTAAAGAAATAAGTCTTAGTACAAGTTGGCATTCATCCATGAAGATTTAGATACCTAATTTATAAACATTTAGTAAATATGAATTAATCTTGACATGCTGGATTTTGTGCTGAATTAAATAATCATACTTACAGTCTATAATGCACTTGGACAATAGGTAAATTAGTCCTTCATTAAAAAATCATGAAGGAAAATGCATAATCTGCAGCAATACCCAGAGGAAAAATTACAGTTATTTGAAATAAAAACACTATTGTTAGCAAATTTGTGGAGGCTGATTTTCAGTTTGGCTTCTGGGTTATTGTTTTTGTTGGGTTTTTTTAAATGGTGTTATAGATCTTTCTGTGTATTGCTTCTATCATGAGACTTCTAGTTGAGAGTATTAACTAAATACCCAAGGTTTAATTGGAAATCTGAGGTAAAAAAACTGTAAATCTCCTTTCAGTCATTTGTCTTTGCACTGCCTGCTTCTCAGCGGCAGACAAAACAGTATGTGCTTTTACATCTGATTAATGCAAACGAAAGCTGTGATTAAAACATCCTTGAATTCTTCTGTCATACAGCACAATTTAAAATTGTGAATTATCCTTCAAAACAGCACAAGTGGTGCAATTGCACATTAGCATAACAGCAAACCTTATTTACACAAGCACAAATGTTGTGTAAATTGGCCTTTAAGTGGGTTTTAAATGGCAATCACTTGGTAGGTGTTTTCAGAACTGCTAAATAAAAAAAAATAGCTATAGTGCAATATTTTACAAATGAATACTTTTAATGGGCCTATTTTCAATTGAATTGACTATGAGAACAATGAAGGCAGAAAATGACAACAGTTATTTAATCTGGGATGCAATATAAATACTGGAACATTTTTAAATTGTTCAGCATCTTGTAGCAGAAAGTATTTGTGAAAGTCAAGTGGTTATTAAGCTTATGAACTCCCTGATTTGCCTTTCTATCATGTGCAGCCATAAGTTTGGGGACATACACAGATAAAGGACGAGAGAAATTCAGACCAAGAGTGTCTGTTTTTAGGATTTTCACAAGGCAAGGCCAGAAATGATTATTGCTCCTCATGGTGAGAAATTGCTCTCAATAGCTTCAGGGGGAAAGGGCTCCAAATCAGAAATAATCTCCATAATCCCAAGGGAAATGCTCAGCAAGCAGGGCTCAAGTCTGTGGATGGGACCCACACAAGGGTATGGAAGGAGCTGGTGGAAGGGCTCACAGAGCCTTTCTCCATCATTTGCCAGCAGTCTGGGCTCACTGAGGAGGCTCTGGGTGACTGGAGGTCAGGAAATGTGACACTCATCTACCAGAAGGGCCAGAGGGGTTGGAGTGAGTCCAGAGAAGGCCACAGAGCTGGGGAAGGGTCTGGAGCACAAGAATGATGAGGAGCAGCTCAGCAGGGCTCTCAGTCTGGATAAAAGGAGGCTCAAGGGGGACCTTCTTGTTCTCTACAACCCCCTGAGAGGAGGAGCCAAGGGTTGCTCTCTTCTTCCAGGCAGCAAGTGATAGGATGACAGGAGCATCCTTGAGTTATTCCAGAGAAGGTTTAGACTGGATATTAGGAAAAAATTCTTCGCTGAAGAAATGTGAATTGAAAAGCATTGGAACTGACTGCCCGAGGATGTGGGGGAGTCAGCATTTCTGCAGGGACTTGAAAGATGTGCATACACTGCACTTGGTATGTGTGTGCCTCTTGAGTGTACCTCCTGGATGTTTCTCTTGGGTCAGAATAGGACTTAGCTGACTCAGATTTGAGATTTGGCTTTTTCCTCTGATTTTGAACCAAATTCTGTAAGTAACTGGCGATTAGCTATGTCATGTGTTGAAGTGTGCTCCTTCAAGAAGTCCACAAAAAAGAGCATGGGCAAACAGCTCAGGATGGAGAGCTCTGTGTGTGGGACAGGGGTCAGCATGGATGCAGTCCTGTCACACCTGAAAGAGAAAATTGAAATTAGATCCATTTGAATTCAGCTGGTTAAGGAAATGTTCCAAAACTGCTGTCAAATACCTGGTATCAAATGCAAGATATAAGCTGAGGAAACAAGAACATTTTAACAGAGAAGGTATAATTTGCTCTTCTTTTTCAAACAGCAATTATTCTGCCTGTGTACTCTGGATCAGCCATTGGAATTACACAAGCCTAAAACTTGTGTGAAATCAGAAACACGATTGACTAAGGCTTCATTCTCTGCACCATATGAGCAGGCAGCTTGCAATCAGCCCTGGTAAATAAAGCCTGTTTACCAGAGTGATCTTTAGAAGTTTTATGCTGTTGTATTCAGGCTGATATTTCAACTGATTCTAATCTGGTTGGATTCATATATCCCCAATGGTTTCTCACAGATGAAGGATTTGAATGAATTAGGCACTAAGCAGTCCCTGATAAGATTTGGTGATTTTTGTCCTGTGTTTGGCATTATGCCTCCTTTTTTTTGTAACATGTGCTTTTATACTCACTAGTCTCTATTTTTAAGTTTTATTTAGAGTTTTTACTTTCTCTTCTGTTTCTCCATTAGTGACATCAAGACTTGCACTAATAGTTATTTAGATTAATTTATTCCTGGGATATAGATACACACTAATTTCTGATGCAGTGGTTTCAGACTTACTGTCCTTCAGCTGATCAATTCTCCCTCTGCTCCAAGAAGTTTCCACTTGGGATGCCAGTGCCCCTGCAGTACTTCAGTGCAAAGTGAACCATCAGAGACCACCTTTATTCTACATGTGTTCTTATGGCCATAATATTCATTCGACCTCCCTAATGTTCTACTTGATGGTCATTTTGTGCCTAGGAAAGCAACTGGGACTCTGGGGAGTCACCTGGTTTGAATCCACAGAAAGAGAAGTGAGAACACAAAAACACCAACACACATAATATAATATTACCCTAAACTACAAAGGAAATGCAGGAAAAAGGAAGAACCCAAAGTATTTTCTTGTACTACACGGAATTTTATTTTGAAATGTAAATCACTTGAACTTTTAGCTGCCCTCCCTGACTTCCAGGCCAAACAGATCCCTTTGGCTTAGGGTTTTCAGTGCCTGCATAGACATATGGCAAATCCCACCCACATGCCATGTGCACCAAGCTCAGCCTCCAGGCAGGGAAAGGGAATCCTCTCTGAGGCATATCGAAGTCAAGCAGATTCTATAGTCTTTATAACCTGTCATAAATTATTGTGGATGATGAATCCTTTAGATTTCTTTCTCTCACTTTTTCCACTTGATGGCTTTTCCCAAATCTCAGAGCTCTGATGTTAAATTTCTTCTTATTTTCAGTCTAAATTCATAGCCATTTTGAATTTTATCATTTGAATATTATTTATTCATGTGCCTTTGCTGTTGTGCCAACTTCACCCTTTTGCCTAAATAGATTTTCTACCTGCTGGAGAAGATGCTCCTTTAATAAATTTACAGGGAGAACTATATCACATATCTGCCTTCATTTTGCTAGGCTAAGCAAATCTCTCTTAAAAAGAAAGGCCTCCATTTCTCAAGACACCATCATAACTTTTCTTTGCCTCAGTTCAGTGTGAACTTGTCTTTCCTGGGTGTGATTTCAGGAATAATATTCCTTGCTTTAATGTTAAGTCTGGTGCTGGATTGATACGTACAATATTTTCTTAGTTCAGCTTAAAAATATATTGTCGGATGCAGTCGAGTGCAGTGACAAGACAGATTGCAGTGTTGGACACGGACACTCCAAGCTGTCTTCTCAGTCTTGTATCAGCCCCCCTGTCTTGAAAAGAATAAAAAAATGTGGTCCCAAAGCCAAAGCAAAAATTTTATGTCCCTCCATTTATCAGGAATGAACTCCAGTCTGATCTTCTGCTGTCCACAACATCACCCAGAGACCTGCCAAGAATCCTCAGCACAGTACCAGCAAGCTCACCAAGCCCCATGGTTTTTTAAAAGGAAAGTTAATACTATTGCTAATAACAATCACAATAATAACAGCAGCAATAGATCCTTGAAAGAAGAAATACAATCCATTTTGCTCCATTTTTTAACTGTCTCTCCACAGTGAAATCTTTTCTTCCAAGTTCACCCCAGTGGAAAGATCATGAGTTCAGTCTTCCAGCAAAGCAGCTCATCCACACTTAAGCTCACGTAGACAGCAATCTCACTTTACAACTGAGGTTAATCGGTCATGGCTGATGAGCTTTGTTTAATGAAAGACCATTTATATAGTGCCCTTTGGATAAAGGCTGTACATTTTAGCATTCAAGTGAAGGTAAATGGAGGAAATAAAGAGACTTGAGAGGGGTTAATACCAAGGGGTTTATTTTTCTGCTGCTCCTTTCCCAAATAAATACTGTAAAGTAAAGATTTGCTTCTGGAGGATTTATTATTACTATTTTTCCTTCATGTGTTTACTTCCTCAGACCCTAAGTGTGAAAAGGGACTTCCAAGCACTGCCCAGAAACTTGCAGCCGTCTGCATTTAATCTAAGCAGCAGCGGCTGATTGAGATGAAATTATTAAAAATTAACTGTCTGGATTGTACATCTTCCATCTGAGCCTATCTCTAAAATTTCCAGTGTTGTTCCACTGTTTTATCCCCTGAAATAATGTAAGGTCAGAGTGTTAATCACTCATTTTTACTATGTTGCTAATGCAGCTTCTAAATTTCAGTCCTGTTTGGTTTTTTTTTCCTGTTATGCTGAAAGCAATATAAAAATAATTAAAAAGAAACTTTGCTTCCACTGTTCTGCACTGGTACCCAGCGCTACCTGGCAGACCTTTAAAGTGTCGATTCTGCATGACTAATTGATTGCTTCATCTGGGGTTAATTAATTAATTAGTAGCAGAGCTGCATTAAAGATTGGAGGCATTCAGAACTCCCATAATGGACGGGAGCTTTATTAGTACATAAAATGAGTGTTTAAAATCCACACAGCAACTAATATGCTCTTGAGGCTTTCATTAAACAAACCTATAAAATTACTTGCTTCATTATGTATTTTAGTTACTTTCTTCACATTGTACGGTATCTCTTCACCTTTTTCTTTTGCCAGCCAGTTTTAAGTGCCTATTTGAAATCAATTTCTCTAATAATGGGCTTAATGAGCTCATCAATTAAGGCTGCCATAATGGAATGTAACTGTGTGGTTTCAGTTATCAGTTAAACTCTGGAACTAATTTCCATGCTTCATCTATCAAAAATGATTGGCTAATATTGTTTAGCTTCTGCTTTAGGATGATAGGGAGACCTCGGGCCCTTCTTCACTAATGTCCGAAGGGCTGAATTTCTTCTTGGAGAGGCTGAAAGGGAGGGAGGTGAGGAGGGATGGAAAGAACAATGAATGGAGAGATTTGGGCCTCTATCTGGATCTGGACTAAGTGTGATCCTGTATTTCAATGCCAGCATGGTAATTAGTAGTAATGGATTACATTTTCAGACGTATTAGATAAAATGATCGTTCCACATGAAAAATCCCATTATGAGTTTCTTACCTCTCGCTCCCTCTGTCTCTCTCCTGCTTTTACTTGCTCTCTCCATTTTAATAACCACTGCCCTTTTCTGTGACCCCTTTAAATAATGGCATAAACGGTCAATAGACCTAAACATATAAATATTTCCTTAAAACAATGCACTTACATTTATAGCAGCCAAACCTGAATGTTGGGAAGTGCTTGCTCTGTACAGGAAAGAATAAATCCCTCACCAAACATGAACATCTATCAAGCCAAGAAATGGAGTGTAAAAATATGTCTTTTTAGGAAATATTGTTAAAAAGCAATAAAAAACCAGAAAATTACAGTTTTTAATTCCTGTCTGTTTAATTTATTATTTAATACTAGGAATATTTGTCTGTTCTTGCTGTTAAGATTAGATGTGTCCAGGTAAGCATGTTATATGGTTTCTAGCTGCTGGTGGGATTTTACTGATTTTCATATATAATCAAAACTTTCCAGGTTAACAGTAACAACACTTGGCTCACAACCCAAGTGTTGACTGAAATCTTAAAAACCCCTTAGCTGTCAAAAAGGTTATGTGAACTCTGTTATGGCTGTATTTACTTCTCTTACAACATAGTCTGTGCCCTTCTTGGCATTTTCCACGTGTTTGCAAGGGATGAAGGAAGAAGATACTTTAGAGGGAGAATGGCAGGCTGGAGGTTGGCTGCAGGGGAATAGTAGTGATTTTTTTAATATAGCCCTTTAGGTTCAATGTAATGGGCTACTTTTCAAGTAAGTGACTTGAATCCAATGGCACTGTGTGAGGGAGAAGATTGCATTTAGGTGTCAGAACCTGGCTGCTACTTTTATTTTTGAGACATAAAAATTCTGTGTTAGTGGACTGTTACCCAGTAAAACTCAAAACTGGAAAAGTGCAAGAGTACCAAAAATGCCACCCCAGAAGCAATCCAGCTGAGAATTATTCCTCAAGCTTTGTTTTAGAGAGCCGAGGAGGAAAGATGAATTTCAGCAGGTTATCAGCTGGAGTAAACCAAAGGAGGTCTGTGAAGGTGCAGGAGGATTTTGTGAAGATTTCATTCTCCAAGAGAGTGATTAGTATCTGGCTGTTGCTCTGAGAGTCATTTTGTAATTGATTGTGCATTAATTTTCTGGCTCTGATCTTGCACCAGCGCTTACAGTTGACTTATGTGAACTGTGTTATTTTTATCAAGTAAACTTTCCTTGCATGAATAAAATTAATACTGCAAAGATTTTTCTTGTGGAGCAGCAGAAATTGTAGTAAAGCAAAAAAAAAAAAAAAAAAGTCGTTTTCATACATCTTTATAATAATCATAATTTTGAATAATCAAGCTGTACAGTATGAGTGAGCACTGTCATACAGGTAGGAAGCATTTTATTTGCAAATAAACAAGGTTACCAAGTACTTTAAAGATAGTCTTTTGTACAAAAATTTCATATGCTTTCTATGTTTTCATTCAAGTTAGATTTTAGGTCCTTCCTGACAAAGGAAATTTCAAGTAAAAAACTCCAAACAGGTCCTATAATTTTCTTGTGTATTATTAACTATTTTCATGATTCATAACTTTTCCAAGAAAAATGTAAAGAAGTATTAGTGAAGGTTGTACCTAACCTAAGATTTAATGCCTCTTCAGTTTCAGTTTGGGATGATAAAACTTAGGCAGCCCAAAATGTCTCAAGATGCTTAAAAACTAAAGAAGGAATCCTTCAGTTACATGTTTTCTATCACAGAGGAACTAAGTCTTAAGCTCAATTTTCTTTTCCAACTGAGATGATTTTACTGTCTCTGATGTAATGTAGCTCTAACACTTGTAAAGCCAATGTTATTCTAGTGCTGCAATTTATAAAATCAGAGACAAAGAGAAATGCCAGTGATAGACATAAGGTCCTACAGTTAAATCCCATGTTCTGAACTCTGATTCAGCTCTCAATTCTTTTGCAGATTCCTCTGATCATTCAGTCTTTTAAAATCTCTCACTGCTTGACTAGTTAGTGGGGATAGGGAGAGCCTGTGCCCCCACTTTGTCTGCCATTGATCTTTAGTCCTGCTCTTGTGAGCATTTTTTTGTCTCTTTGGTTTTACATTTACAAGCAGGCTGAAAACTCAGTTGCCCAAGGATTGCCTCCATCACAACCTCCATCGTGTCCTTGCCTTCCCCACAACCACTGCAAGGAGCTTCTGGGGGTTGTGGTTTGCCCCTTTTCCCTCTTGCAGGACACCGGTTCATGAACAAGGTGGGAAGGATCTGACAGTGGGACCAGCCCTTTTTACACATCAAGAACCATAGGCAGCAGCATATCCTCAAAAGCAGAGATCTTTTGGCAAATCCTAGAGTAGGAGAGGACTTGGTGGACTCCAGCTTTTTACTGCTGATTTGTAACCTTAAGGGCAGAAAAGCCCTTGTCTTAGGACCTGCATCGGCCTTCGTTCTGCTTTATCCATCCCATACTCTTCAGCTTTTATTATTTTAAAGACAAGGTGACTGGTAACCAATTCCAGAGAAGATAGCAGGTTTATTCTGAATCCTTGATGGCTTCTCCCCGCTATAGTCTTCCCTTTAAAATAATATTGCTATTATTAGAAGGCATTCAAATCAGGGAGACAGTGTCACTGTCCACCAAGGTTTAATTCTCTGAGCTTAGATATGTGCTATACCTTTGTCACAGGATAAGAGAAAAGCATGGCAGGCCTCAAAGCTGTGCATGAAAGAGCTCTAAATAATAGTAATAATGGGTATTTTTAAAAGTCTGTCTTTTAGGGTTGAGTGGGCTCTGTGTGCCCCATTTACGCCTTTTTAATTCTTGAACAATAGCTGTGGGGTTTCTTTCCCTGCAGCACAGGAGCGAGGTTAAACATTATTTCTGTAACAGCCTTTTGTTTCCAGCTCCCATGGAGAGAGGGGGGAAAAATTGAGATAAAGAAGTGTTATTAAAATTGTGACACACGGCTCTGGGAGTACGTTAAAGATAGAAGGAACCAGGACGTCAGGAAAGAAATAATGAAATGCAAAAATCACCCAGACTGACAATTGGGAGCCTATGTAGCAGCTTAGCCTGTTGGTCCAAGGCTATTTGTCATAATCAGCAGCACTTTTCTCATTAGCAAAAAGCCATTACCAGTGGACTTTATCAGCAGCTGTGAGTTATCAAGGGGCACACAGCAATCCTAGCGTGTAGTCGTGGGGTTCAGCCGGGGTCCAGCTGCTTTAATAAGCCGCCAACTCTTTCCCCAAGTTCCCAGTCAGGTGTCACTGCCATTCCTGGTGAGTGCGGTCTATTACCCACCTCCCTCCAGCACCTTCCCACTGCCCAGCACCGGGGCAAAGCCTCTGCCCCTCCTCCTTGCTTTCCCTCCCCTCCCAGCCAGCTCAGGGACCAACTGGGCTGTGTCTTCCCCACTTGCCTGGACCAACCCTTCTCTTCTCTTCTCCTGCTCTTTTCCAGTCTCTGCCCACTGCTCAGTCTCCTTGCTGTTCTCTTTCTTGCTCCTTCTCCATTTTCTTTCCATATAAAGCCCTACCTACTCCTTCCTCTTTGGCCTCCAGTGCCAAGTGCTTGGAGGTGCCATCCCATCCCTGCACGTGAGCAGTAGAGGTTGGATTTTGGAGGAATGCCCCCAAACCTGCTCCAACTTTTGTCAGTCATCTGAAGTAACAGGGTAGCTTGGCTGTGTCTGAGCTCAGAGGGAGATGTTCCTCCTCCACTCTGTGTTCTGTGTGTCCTGTGAGATGGATATTCCTATCATACCCCCTTAGGACTTATTTAGACTTTTCTGTAAATATTCTCTGTGATCTTTTCCAGAGGTCATGTCTTGTCTCCAACAGGCAAATAGAGCAAAAAATTGCCCTTTTTCTGTCCAGGCTGTGCTGTCTCCATGATAGGTGGCATTGAGCAGAGGTGACCCACGGCAGGTCCTGGGCCTAGAGCAGGGGTAGGAACAGCTTCTAGGCTGGGAAGACTTGAGCTCAGCACCAGCCTGACATAAAATTATACTTTCAGTGCTGCTTGCATAGAGACATCCAGGGAGAGGAAAGAATGTATTCAACAACTTCATGAGGTGCATCCAAAGTGTCATTTTATTTCAAGGAAGGAAAATGTGCCTCCCCTGCTCTCCTTTTCTTCAAATAGTAGTAAAATAAACGTTTTGCTTAAGCTGTTGTAAGGAAATCATCCTTTGAATAGGAGGAAATTCAAAGCAATTCAGTGCCAACTTCACTTTCTTCACTGTGACTGGAGTGGGAAATTTGAGACATTTTAAGATAATAGCAAATAGTAGCTTGGGCAATGCACTGGGAGGTGAACATGCCCATCTGTGTATGGAGGTGGTGCTCAGTGTGCTGCTCCACCAGAGCCTGCTGGAATCATTACAGGTCATGCACTGAAGGATTTGAGTGGATCTAAAATCTAATGAAGTCAGTGGAAAGCCTCTGGTTGACTTCAGGAAACTTTGACAGAGGTGCTAATTGAGGGGAAAAGATATTATCTTGCACAATGCTAAAAATTATACTGGTATGAACAAACCTCTGTACTTCAGAGAGATATGGAAATTGAGATGTTCTAGGTTGATTTAAGGGCATCCCTATTTTCCATCCTGTGTTTAAATTGTCTCTAGAAACCCCCTTAGCTATACTAATTTAAATTGCTGCACAATCAAACTTAAATAATTGATGCTGTCAGGGATGAGAAAACCTCTGCAGAGACCATGGGTAGCAGTAATGTCACCTCGCACTGAAATTTGCCCTTTGGATACCTGCACTGGAAGAGGCTCCCCTGCAGAGGCATGGATCCAGGGCACAGACTATCAAACCTCTTCTAGACACTCTGAATTTTTCAACAAATCTGCTCTCCTTGTCTTCCTTGAGGTATAACAGGAGCAGATGAATGAGTTTGTCATGGACTTCAATTATATATAGAGAGGACAGATCATCTTGCTCTGCCTGATTCCACTGTCACCTCTCCTGCATCAGAAATAAAATCTCAGGAAAAAAAAATTGGATTTTCTATGACAAAACACTTGTTTAGCTTTAAAAATATTAATAATATTCTGACTTGATAGGACAAAGTTAAACCATTGAAAGTTTTGCTGAGCTAAGGCAGTCCCAACATATGATGCTTTGAATATTTGTAAATAGGAAGTTTTTAATAGTATAATGACTATTAAACATTATTATATTCTGGGTTTTTTTTGGTTTTTTTTTAATACAGGATAATTACACAAGATGGAAATCCATTCATTATTGCCTCTATTGTGCACCATTATCTCAGATAGGCTGAAGGAATTATTGTTTTATGGTATGGGTAAGTAAATGTCTCATTTGGTGCAGAAAAATACTAAAAACATAAACAGGTTCCAGCTTTTGGAAACTGGAAGAAAAGGCTTAAGTAACAGATTATCTTCATGCTAATTTTCTTTCCTTCTTATTTCAGTTCTGTGAAGTATTTTTGAGGAATTGTCTGGGAAATCATGTTGTGCAGGAGCATAAACAAATAACTAGGTTGTCTGGGGCCATAAAAGGATCTGCAGTGGTGGGGCACAGGGGGGTGGCAGTGCCTGGTGTGGTGGGAGCAGCTCTCAGCTCACAGGTGCCTGAGAGCCATCAAACCTGTCAGCTCCCAGGAGAAAGGTGGAGGAGGTTCCAAAGAGGGATCACATGGTGGCTCTAAATATGTTGAGGAGATTTTTCCATCTGATATCTCTTTTCTGATATCTTAACCATGCATCTACAAAATAAGTAACTGCTGTGGTTTTATACATATTATCTATTCCACAGAGAATACCCACTCCTTTGCAAGCCTTGCTGTTTGGAAACATCTGCTAAGAGCTTGTTCTCCCAGGAAATCCACAGCAAACCACTGGCTAGGTGATCACTGGGTTAGCAAGAAAGGGGGCTCCTCTCCCCTGACACTTTTGGGATTTCTTTTTGTTTTTAACAAGTAAGATGCTGATAACAGGCAGCTGAACTAATGATCATTGTAGGTTACTTCAAACAGAATTATTCTATCCTGTAATATGCATATTTCACATATATATATATTCTATTATCTGAGATTACAGGGGGAAAGCAGGTTTTTCATAGTTTGGAGAAGTTGTCAATTTATTTGCACCGTGAAGAGCTGAGATCTGAGCATCTGAAACACAAGAAAATCAATTCTGCCTCAGCAAGGAACACGGAACACCCATTGACTCCTCCAGCAGGGGTGAGTGGTTAAGGCAGGAGGAGGGAACTGGGCCCCCAAGTGTATAATGCAAATTCTAGCAGATCGTCTCCATTCAAGGGAAAATAAAGGACAAAAAAATATTTCCTTCTGCTTCCTTTTGTGTTTTTCCTCAGTGTTTTTTGGTAGAAACACAGTGAAGTTGACCTTGGAATATTTTTACCTCTAGTAAATGTTAGGATTCACTACAGGAGGATGAATGCTATGTGCTGCTTTTAACATAAGATATTTTACACCTCATTTGGGGTGTTTTGTCTAATGGTCGCTGTCTTTTGTATCTGTGCAGCTCTATACCTCAGAATATTGTTTAATGCAGATTTTCATATCCTAGTAAACAAAAGAATCTGCAAGGGAAATGATACAATTTCAATGAAATAATAAGCATCTTAATTTTGAGACATTAGTAAGAAAGAACCTGATCAGTAAATGGCATTTATATAAATTTGAACTTTTTTTTTTGTAATTGAGCACAGAAAATAAATAATCTTATTATTTATTTTGCACATTGGTCCACTTTAAGACAGACAGATGCATCTTGTAAATGGGACTGTAATCTCAGCCATGAGAATCATCAGAGGAATTGTTCTCAAGAGACAGAAGCAGAGGGAAAGAACTGGAGGGGAAAATCACTCACTTTCCTTGTGATCAGTACTAGCCCAAAAGAAAAAAAAAAAAAAAGAGGGAGAGTGATCATATCACATCTATTCGTTTAGACAGAACTATAACCAAAATGTTGTGATACTAGGGTTATTAAATATTTCAGATAATATGCATTGACCCTGCAACCCATTTGATCCTCTACTCATGTCTGTTCCTCCATTTTTTTCCTTGAAGATTACTAGAATTCCCCCTAGAGTAGAAAAACAGCTCACCTTTAGTTCAGACTTAAGCACAGCAATCACTAATATCTTTATTATTCTTATTAGTTTGCATAGACAGCTTGTGCAAAACAATATTTAACTTAAATAAATGCAAGCAATATATGATAATCCTAGATATTGCTATAGAATGAGATGAATCAGTCTGAGCAATGCTAAAAAAGGTATAGAACTATTACTGGAATTCCAACAGAAGGGAATATGTTATATAATACTGCTGAAAATTTAGAAGTCTACTTCTTATATTAGAAAAATACCTCATAGAGAAGCAGCACTTGGCTCTGCTCCCAATTCAGCAATTGACTTTGTGACTTAAACCTGTATTTCAGTGTCTGGCTGCTTTGGATTCTTGCACTACTTGCCAGAAGTGAATATTCACAGCTGCTTATTGAATGTGAGGGCAGAACCATATCTGGTTCTGCAGCTGAGTCAGCAGCACAGTTCCAGGTGTGCTGCAGCCACTGCTCTGCCCATGCTGGACATAAATAATAGCCTCTATGTGAAGGTAAGGGATATCAATTAAAGTGACCTGTGTTAATTAAGTGTGTGGTTATAGACAGCTCAGTTTCAGGGAGGAATAGAGTTAGCATAGGAACTTCTGCATTAAAAAGTACAACAGGTTGAATTATCCTGTTGTCAAAACCATAATCCTAAAAAGTACAGTGTAGATTAAGATAGACTTTAGATTTGGTAATTTAGCCTTGTCCAGAGGAGGCACTGGTTTATAGACCTTGTTTACAGACAAGCCTAGAGAACCCTACAGATCTCCTTATGCAACACAAACACTCATGTAGCAATTCCCACAAGCTTTAAAGGAAAGATGCAGGTGCTTTTTTGGATGTGCTGAAGCTTCTGAAGGCTGTGTGTGTGACTGTCTGTGTGTCAGCTTACATGCTACCAGCATCTCCAAGCAGTAATGTTCCTTCCAAAAGAGAAGTGTTTGTGGACAAACATGGTCTTTGTAATTTATTCTGCACATCTTGAATATTGAGAAATTTTGAGTGGCTTAGCTTTCCTGGCAGAGCTAATGCCATATGAGATCTCCTTTTATAAGAATGACTGAGTGATGCAGAGAGTTTAAGTGACAGTTCATTCTCTTGTAAGCTTCCCCTCAGCCAGTCTCAATTTGCAGAAGGAGATGGAAAGGGAAACAGGGAATGAGGTATTTTATAAAGACAAAAATTACCGATGTGAGATGGAGATGACCCATTAGCCCATCTAGTGCACAGACTTCCAGGAAGAGGATTTACTTTATGCACTCTGCCAGGAGATTCTCAAGAGTAAAGATGACAATGGGATCAAGAATCACTAAGGGAGAAGAAAGTGGTGATGCAAGAGGAAAAAGTCCAGATGTAATGGAAGTCTATCCCTCCTTAGCATTATTCTCACCTAGCTCTACCTCCCTGTACCACATCAGAAAGCTGGAAGTACCTAGAAGAAGAGGTGATCTCAGACAGTTTGTAGGGAAGTGTTCCCAGTAACTTCTGCTAATGTTTCTGCAATCATTGTGCCCATTTTTATTAGAAATACTACACTGTGCCTTTGGCAGTCTCCATGGATATCAGTTATTGGAACCTGGTTGGATTCTCATCCAAGTTGCTTTTCTTGGAATCCTAGATTATTGCCCTTGACTTCAGAAAGTATCTCTTTTTAGACTGGATATTGACATATCAACTATGAAATGAGAGTATGAAGGAGGGAAATAACCAGTAACACCCACAATTATATGATCTAGAGTTAAGCCTATGTAACATTTTTTGTTGCAGTGATGTAAAATTTCTCTCTTTTTTATTATCTCTAAATTATCTCTAAACTCATCTTTGAGCATCCTGTAAGAGGTCCTGCTGCTGTGTGACACCTTCAAGACTTAAATACCCTGCATTTTACCATACTTCCTGTCCTAAGGGCTCTTAAAATTTCAGGTTATTTTAAAACTCATATTCTTATTCAGATTTGTATCATCAGAAAAGAATCTCGAAATAAGCAGAAAGTGTCTAATATTTCAAAGCTTTCTGCTTTATCCCAAAGTAGCTGACCCAGCCTTTAGTTTCACGAGTGGCATAGTTTCCCCTCCTGCCCCCAGGGGTGTGCCAATTAAAAAAGGCTGCAGCCTTAGTCTTTATTATTTCACATTATTATGCTCAGGTTTTCTTATTTATTTCCCCCAGGATTTAAAAATATTGAGGACAAAATCATGGAACTGCTTAAAGAGTGGTGAGTGAACAAGTGCAGCCTCCTGAAAGAAACAGAAGTGCCTGGGGTGGAGCAAGTTCATGATGACAAATTTCTCTTGCCAGAAAAAACAAGGAGTCTTCAGCAACTTGCAGTTCAGGACCATAAGAAATAGATAAGCTTTGCACCATCCCCAGAAGGTTAATGGGCTTTGGCATCCACAGCCCAGTGGGGAACACCAGAATAAAACCTGGCTTCTCTGAAAATCCCCAGGGCTGCTCTGCAGGCAGTCAGAGGATGTGGCAGCTTTCATGTGTGCTGCTATATCCCTGTCACAGAGAGTGACACACAGAGACTTGTCTCTTAGGTATGGAGGTCTTAATATATTATAAAAAACACCTTGCCTAGGTCAAATATCTTGGGCAGGGTTTTTTCTAGACCCAACTGGCCTGGGGGAGATGATTGTCATGGAATCATAGTTTGGTTTGGGTTGGAAGAGATGTTAAAGGCCATCTCTCTCCAACCCTCCTGCCACAGGCAGGGACAACTTCCACCATCCCAGGCTGCTCCAAGCCCTCTCCAACCTGGTCTTGAACACTTGCAGGGATCCAGGGGCATCTGCAGCTTCTCTGGGCAACCTGTACCAGTGCCTGATCACCCTCACAGTAAAGAACTTCTTCCTAACATCTGCTCTGTACCTATTCTCAGTTTAAAGCCATTCTCCCTTGTCCTATCACTACATGCCCTTGTAAAAAGTCCTTGTAAAAAATGTGGCACATGCTGCAGCCAGGACAATGTCAGGCTGCCATTGTGTTATACATGCATAGGCAAGTTTGAATTTCTTGCAAGAAAACAGATTCCATCCCTTGAAAATCTTTGCTTCAGAACAGTAGAGTCAATTGGAGCAAAGGAGTGACCACCCTGGGCCAAATGAGTGCCAGAACCCAGTTCCTGCTGATGGCCAAGATCAGCTGACTACAGAGACAGCTGAGAGCCCTGCAGGACCCCAGTATTTGTTAGGATAATGTGAGAAAGGATAAGCCTCATTCTAACCTTTAACAATTAGAATTGTTTTCAAATCTGGAATAGTCAGTTCAACACACCTTTCTGGTTTTGTGTCTGTAATTCCAGCTGCACCTTGAATGTTTTTTATTAGCAATATAAAGCCAATACTGCATAAAGATTATTGAAAATAAATTTGTGTGGATGCAAGTACTGTTGCCTTCACTGCAGGGAAAGAAAAAAGCCCCCCCCCCCCCCCCCCTCCCTCCACTTCTTCCTAGGCAGTGAGGTAGCAATCAGAGACATACACCTTATGGTAAATTAAGAAGTACAGGGACAAAAATAGTAAAGAAACTTCCTCAAAATGGCAACTGGAGCCTTACCCCACTGAAGCTGACAGGAATCTGTCTATGTATGTTCAGATATCTATGCATTTCAGACAGGCTCTATGAGACTAGTCAAATGTTTCACTAATTTTCTAGTGTTAAATAGTTTAATTATTTTATTCTTTCTATGTTGAATTTGAAAGTCTAACAGAAATAAAATAAACCAATAAAAAGGCTGGATCCTTACTGATTATTTCCCTTTCCCAGTGGAGCTATCATTTCAAACAGAAAACAGGGAAATAAAGCCTGTGGCTGTGACAGGGTTAATAGTAAAGACTTTTTTTTTTTTCTGTTTGAAATGGCTCCATGGTTCGAGAATGACTCTTTGCTTCCCCTCTTAATCTGTATTTTACGAGTGAGAAGCTTTGCATTATGCAAATCGTTAGATAGGAACAGGTGACATTTCAGCAAAGAACATGATCAGCGGCCCGGGCCTGGATTGGGCTGCTGATTTATACATTAGTATTTGTCACAAGGAGAGCAAGTACTTCAGACTACACTCTGCAATTTGCTTTTCTATTTTTTCCTCCCCACAATCCTTAAGGTGGAAACTTCATCAAAGTATTTAAAACACACTGGCTGGACCAAAGGGAGCTGGTTTTGGTTTGGAATCAGGTCTGAAGCAGCACAGTCTTGTTTTGATGGCTGTTTGCTGGTGTTAATTATCACTCTGTGGTTTAGGCTTGCCGAAGCTCCTGCACATCTGCACGGCTCCACATGCAGATGCTCTGCAGCAGGGAAAACCCTCTGATAGTCCACTGGCCCTGCTGCAAAATGAGGAAATATGAAGGACAACTGCTTTATTTAAACTTCATGAACAACATAAACAACAGACATCTTCAAAATGAAAAGTGTGTCAGAATCCAACTATTTATTGCTCATTTTTATTTCTTCCCTTCTGGACCTTCTCTAATGGCAGGCAGGCTCAATAGAGATTGATTTGTATGCCATGAGATATGTTTTGGACTGTAAATTATTCCTGAAAAAAAAAAAAACTACTGGAAAAAAGAAGGGGATTTACTGCCATTGAATTTAACAACAGGAACAGTTGTTTTTCTTCCTTTAATCTTCTAATTCTCTGCAGCATTTCGGTTTTTACTTTTGCAGTGGTTTCGCTCCCACCCTGCTAAAACTTTGAATTATAACAGGAGCTGAAATCAGGGGGCTGGAGAGGTTGTTAGGTGGTTGGAGTGTCACTCAGCAGCAGGTGAAGACAATGCTGTTCCCAGCAGTGAGTGTGTGCTCCTCAGCAGGGCAGGAGCAGCGTGTTGGGTGTGCAGGAAGGGCGGCCGTGTGCTGAGAGCAGCACAGCAACTGCACACACTGTGTGTGCCAAAGGCAACATGGCAACACGTTTACCCAAATGCAGATTGCTCACTCGACTTCACAGGAGTCTTTCGTTCAAATATAAACTGCTGGTCTTCTTTTAAGCTGCCTGGCTGCCCAAAGGCACTGGGACAGGGCTGTGCCTGCTCGGTGGCACAGCCTCACTCCAACACTGCCAGGCATGGGCTCACGGGAATGTCACAGAAACATTTACTGCAAATCAGGGCAGACAGGAAGGCAGAGGCATCTCTTTCCTCATTTTGGTGATTCTGGCATTGTCTGTTTCTCCCTGTCACTGCCTGTGCCCATCCAGGGCCCCTCTTTGACTGTGCACCCCTCAGTGTGATATGTTTTTGTTCTTAGCACTGTGAATGGCTCCTCTAAAGGCAATAAACAAATAACTGGGCTGCAGGAGCATCTGCTTTACTCTATATACTAAGGCTGCACTGTCTTGGGTCCCTGACCTGAGCAGGAGCCCGGCAACAAGAGCTGCTGTAGCTTCTCATCATTCTAAATCAAAGACAAATCTTGGGCAAACACAACCTCTCAGTTTTCTTAAGGTTTTTCCTTAGGGCCGTGCTACTTCAGAAGGTGAAGTTCTTCCCCTCCT
This sequence comes from Chloebia gouldiae, assembly GCA_003676055.1. Taxonomy (NCBI): domain Eukaryota; kingdom Metazoa; phylum Chordata; class Aves; order Passeriformes; family Passeridae; genus Chloebia; species Chloebia gouldiae. The sequence goes on along the minus strand of QUSF01000005.1, from coordinate 40,948,759 downwards.
CTTTCTTAGTCTGATTTTTTGGCTCTGTCTTTGATGATGGAAACACAAACCCAATTCTTCTCATCAATGCAGTAAGGCCTGGATGTCTTACACCTGTTATAAAGGGAGCATATTAGGTCATGTGAACAATTTTGGTTTATACCTTGCCATATGCTTGTAACATTAATGATTCTTAGGGATTGAACTTGAATGAGAAGCTACCTTTGTATTTTCTAATTTCCTTTGGTTTCATTTCTATGGACTGTAAAATGGCATAGAAATAAGTAATTCCAGATGCCCCTCTTTCCCCTAAGCCTCTCAGGTATGTTGACAATTCACTGTCCTTGAAAGCCATGTTCCCCTGGCCTTTGAAAACACTTCTGCTTACAAATGTCTCATTTTAAGACAAGTGTAGAAAAGTGTCTGTTGGGTATAGCATTCAGCATATGTCACATACCTACCTGCAGTCATGTCCACAAATCCTTCAGTGGGATCATATTTTACCTTGAGTTCCTTGGTTTTTACCTAGAATAATGGCTTAAGTTCCTTCTTAATGTGTTTTCTTATCTCCTTAAGGTAACTTTAGCAAAGATAAGAATGTTCTGCTGAGAACAGCACCAGCCCATAATTCACTCATGTCAGAAATCATTACCATTTCTTAATATCATCCCAATTAAACTTTAGTTCAGTCCAGATGTTCTCAGCTGTGGTCACAGCAATGCCTTTGGCATGAGCCTGTGCTGTGGGTGATTCTCCCAGTGCTGGGGCCATCTGTGTGAAGAGAGCTGGGGCTGGGAGCAGGAGGAGCTGCACTGGCCTTCCCAAACCTGCTCCAGGTCCACGGCCCTGCTGTCTGGAAGGATGGACAGCACAGCCTCCAAGCCAGGAGGGGTCTGCTGTGGGCAATGGTTCAGAAGTTTGGGAGTTTACACCCAGTCACTTCGTACCAAAGCTATAAAATGACTTACTGGTGGAATTAACACAGTGAGCAGTCCAGACACAGATGAAATCAATCCCATAACACTGGCACAAATCACACTGTGGTCATATTTAATGACATCTACGATGAATGACTGTGACTGTTTTTATAGCCATACTTTATCTCAGATACATTTTTGATTGCCATATCAAATACTCACATTCCAGTGAGGAATTCACTCACATTCACCCACAGGCTTCACATTCCACTGTGTTTTGAGGATGGGGTATCTTGCTCCAATCTCACTAACTTCCTCTGCTTCTTTATTTGTGTATCATCTCTCTGTTCATATTTTCTGTTACTGTCACACAGACCCTTCAAAGCTCTTATGGCATTTCTTGAAGGCTGGGTAATTTCTCTCCATGTCAATAAGATTATTATGATTATCCTCATTTTACAGGATGGGAAGCTGAAAAAGAAATGTGCAAAATCCTTAGTCTGGAAGAAATATGTTTGTGTGTATGCAAAGTTATCACTCACAGTTTTGTATTTCCTCTTTTATTTATACACCCAACAGTTTCCTGAGGCCAGAAGATGTCTTGGTGGAATCCTTTCCTAAAGCAGGTGTGAGCAGCACGTCTCCAGATGTGTCCTCACAGAAAAAGCAGCATTATGAGCTACAACATTTGTCATTTCGTTGTTAATAAGACCCAACCACTGAAACCTCTGTATATAGAGGCAATGCTGGTTTTATTGGTGTTTAAACACAGTTATTTCTCTGATGAGATTAAAATGGAGAGAATAAATGATATATTATTAGACTTGAGGAACTGAAGTGTCTCACCAAATAGAACCAGAACTTTATCCCAGTTGTTAAGCATCTTTCTGTAACCACAGCAGGGAATCCTTTTTGGAATCTCATGAAGAGGGACTGGAAGTTAAAGAATTTATGCCATCTGTGGATTTTTAAAGTAACAGGTAAACACCTATCTTGGGTCTATTTTTGTTCTTTCAGATGAGTAAAAGACCAAATTAGTAAGAACTTTTTCATTGGTATAAATTGAACTCCTGTAGATGTCCCCAATACCGGATTCTTTTAAAGATCTCTTTTAATTCACTCTCTAATTGCCTAAGAAAAGATGCTAAGGAACATGCAGTGACCTATTTTATAGTTGTTTGTTTTGTTTTGTTTTGTTTTGTTTTGTTTTGTTTTGTTTTGTTTTGTTTTGTTTTGTTTTTCTTGATAGGGTCTTCTACAGTGCCATATACTTGTAATGCAGGTGGCACATGTCTGTGAGGACAAGCACCTTGCCATAGCCCTGCCTCTGGTCAGCACTGCTGACTGTGCTGGATGCAAGACTCATCTATCCCCAGTTGTTTAAGACCACAGGGGAGCTGTCTTTTCATGAGTAAATACAAGAAAATTGTTTATGATTGTTACCTACAGGATGCTGGTAATACAAGGCAGAATGAGAAGTTGTTATTTGTCAATATTAATCTGGAGTGTTATTTATGGTGGAAGGCACTCTCTGTTTGGGGTTGTATTGTCTGTGCAAAGGAATGATGTTGACTTAATTGAAATAATCAATTTCTATCTCAGAACCTTGGATTTCTTGTTGTCTTACAGCAAAATATGATATCAAGCATATTTTTCTGTTCAGAAAACCTATGAATTGTAAAAAATAGGTAATAATTTGGTTCAAATACCAAATTTTTGACAGAGCTTGAAATAAGGAAAATAAAAAAGGGATTAGTAATGTTAAGGATCTGTTGGTCTCCTTGAATTCATCCAGTGATGAGAGATCTCAGCACTCCTGGTTGAGGCTGACTGTGAACTTCATGTGGTTGTTGTATTGGTTCTCCATTCACCTGTCTGTTAATACAGATGTAAAGTCAGTCATTGCTTCTGCATGCTTCATTTAGGTTTGAGTTGTATTATGTTTTTTTCCAACCTTGCCATTCTTGAGTTGTCCATAAAAATTTTAGTTCACTATATATTGACTACCATGATATCTACTGAGTTGGTTGGACTTATACTTTGAAATAAAATGTTGGCTAATATATGAATCATAACTACATCTATATAATTTATACTTACAAGTGCAAGAAATTACATATGTGGCCAAGTCATCACAGGAAATTGTTTCTGTCTCTTTACTTACCTATAGAAGTATGTATTAACCAACTGCTCCCTCAGCATGCTGAAAAACATACAAAAAATTTTGTTTTTCCAAGCAGTTGAGCTAGTTCATCGTAATAAAAGCAGAGGAAGGACAAAAAAGAGTTGCTGTCTTGTGGCTGTGTTGTGTGTGCTGGTTTAACAGGTGTGAAATGTGCTCCTGATGTGGACTGAGGTGAATAACCACAAAGGAACAGCTGCTGGGTAGCCTTATGTAGGGCTGGAGGATTTGTAGAGGTCTCGTGAGATTTCCACTTGCAGAGAGGGATGTGGGTAGGGTCATGGGCATTGCTTAGAGAAAACTTGTCAGAGTGAGATTTCAGAATGAATTGGAACAAGATCATATTCGGTAAGACTTTGATGCTTTTGGGCCCACTTATAAGCCAGAGGAACAGCAAATTCTAAGTAAACAAATACCTTTGTCTTGAAACAGGACAAAATTAATTTGGCATCTGGAAGTGCCCCAACCCCTTCAGCCCCTTATGATTAATATCAGAATCATGGCAGACTCTGATCTCCTAAAAAATCTGTACATCAGAAGACTTTTTTGCAAGTTAAAATATAGAGATTACTTGATTATAATGTATTTATATACCATTTGCAACTCTGGATGCTGATCCTAATCCCCAGATCGCAGTTTATCTGTGACAACTCTTTCCTTCAAACATGGCAGAAAAGAGGAGAAAATGTGCTTGGACCTTCAGCTGAGCAATTGGGCTGGGTCCCAGGAGCCTCAAACTGCAGAATGAAAAGATACATCTCTTGTCCTCCCATTTTCAGGCAATCCCAGCACCCACAGTGGTGATAGATAGCAGGGTTCAGGTGCTGTTCCCTCCATAACTCCATAATCTGCTGCTGGAATGAAAAATAGCAAGACTTGTGCTGCCAGAAAGACATGTGAACTATAATCCCACTCTGAGATATTTGAAAATGTTTATTACCAAAGTCTCAGCTTCTCGGCGGAAGCTGTTCAAATTTCCCTGTAATACTCTTTACTGGCCCTTATCCTATAGAATTTCTAGGGACCTTTCATGGCAAAGGACTTGCAATCCATGGAGATGTAACACTGTTCTTTCTGCAGGCTGGAGAAGAGGTGAGAGAAACCGTGAGAGAAACCTGTAAGGGAAACAGGACTGTGAGGCAGGTCGCCTGTAGCCAAAGTGGAGAAACTTTGGCAGACAACCTCTAAAACTTGGATGGATGAGGTATGGCCTGGATTTTAAAGGTTTGCCCAAACAAACCTTAGAACAATGGCAAGCTAAGGGCTGATTTGAGCATAAGGATTTATACCTGTGGCTCTAGGATCTAGGTTGATAAACCACAGAATTATGTAGTAATTATTAATTTAGTATTGCCACAGAAAATAGGGAGTTATAATGGTAAAATGACTTATTTTGCCTTTGCTGAGGTTGCTGAAGATGCTTCTTATAGGAGAAGTTCTTGTAACTCGTGAATTGTTATAAAGATTCCACCTTAAATGGATTTTATCAGACTGTGCACCGGTAAGCCCATGCTAATATTGGCTCCAATAAAGAACAAATCAGTGCCCAACTCGACTCGTCTTATCGCACAGTCAAAACTGATGGCTGGAGAAGTCATAAAGATCCCATTTAATCTCTCGCCTATCTATCACTGTGAATGTCTTTATCCTCTTTGTGCAGTGGTAATATCTGCTCATTATGAAAGCAAAATAGATCTGGCATGAATAAAAGCGGAATGAAGTGCTCACTTTGATTTTGACAGCATGATCAGTGGAAGCAGTAATCTGTGAGAATCAAAAGGGCTAAATTATTCCATAACAGTAATTTGAGGGAACAGCTCAGAGCATACACATCTGCTTTCATATATTGTGACGTGCACTGATAAAACATCCTTCCCAATTTTCTCTCTCTGTGCTTGACTAATCTGCAACAGCTCTCACAATGTCTAATCACGCCATCAAAAAGGAGAAGAAGTTCAATGGAGACTCAAATGAAAGTAGATTGGAAAACTATCCTCAATTGAAATTACATTTGTAAATGAGCCATAGTTTTTCTGTTCAGAGTGCATTATGGCAAATCTGCCTGAAGAAGTAGTTATGCTGAAGAACAGCAACATGTATCTGGATTGTATTTATTCCATTACTGCTCAAGGAAAATTATGGGAGCTTGGAAGCCCTGGGGCATCTTTTCAAAACTGATATGCCAAATTCATAGTCAGATTCCTGTGATATAATTATGACATCTCTGGCCAGCTGAAAGATTCCCAATACATATAAATTACGCAGCCAGGTTACAGTTATACTGTAAAAGGTTTTTTCTTTTAAACATTTCTGTTATGGAAGATTTCTTCCTATATTTGCAGTCTGGGCCATGGCCATGTTTTTTGCACTTTCTTCCTTTGCTCATGGCATATTGGAGCTAATTAACCAGGCCTATAATATACTTGAATCACTAAAACTAAGGTCACTTTGAAGGTGATTTGAGGATGTATCCAGCTGATCCCCATGGATGAAACTATAACTTGAAGCATGTGTGGACTGGCGTGAAATATGTGCCACACAGCTCAAAAGTTAATAGTCACATTAAAGTTCCTCTACTGAATATTCACGTTGTGGGTTTTGACATGCTTTTTAACAAATGGTGTAAAGCTCTTCTTCCTAAAACTTACAAGCCTCATTTCTGATCTTTGCTAATTGAAGTCTGTCCTCTGGCACTCCAGCCTCTGAAGACACATTGTCACCTCTGCAGAGCCCTCACTTTGAGAAGTGTTACCCTTCCCTTCAAGCATCTGCTCCCAGAGTTGCATGATTTGTCAGCCAAGGTGTTGTACCTCTCTATCATTTTGATTGGACTCACACACTATTGACCTCCCTAAAGATGTCAGTACAGGGTAAACCCTCACTGGAAACATCAGTACTGAGCCTCTCCCTTCTGTGATGAGCCTCTCCTTTCTGTGAGCCTCTCCCTTCTGTAATTCTGTGATGAGGATGGACCTGCACGTCTGGAGGGGCACAGGTAAGCAAATGGCTCTGCTGTCAGCTGATGGCATTGCTTGCTCTTCTGTTACAGGGAAAATTTCAAAATATGAACCAAGAGGCTGTATTCACCCTAGGAAAATATCAAATGTTTCACAAATGTTTAGGTCTTGGTGAAGCCTATATGAAGTCTATGCAGGTCTTACTTACCTAAAAAAATATGAATGATCAGCTGCTCCTGCTCTTGATATTGGTGCTAGAGCAATATTAACTACAATATTCTGTTCAGCACAAGGAAAACCATCATCCTCCAGGTACAAATGGAACCTCAGGCTCCAGCTCACTCCCAGGTTTTAATAATCTTTTTTTACTCATTTTTTAAACTCATTTTCTGCAAACATGAGTTCTTATCTAGTGAGCACTTTTCCCTGGTCAGGACATTTTCAATCTGCCTGACAGAAACTTAAGTCTCTGCAAAACTGAAGTAGTAATTTTTGAGATTACTAAGATCTCTTTCCTATAAAGAAAAAAAATCAAATAAAAATGGTTTTATTTTACAATATTTATAGTAATGTAAAATACTGCAAGATTTATAAAATATAATTCTTATAATATGAAATGCACATGTCAAACTTGTATAATTTTATTAGACTTTGAGCTGAATTTAAACATTTTCTTAGGACTTGTCTTTGTACAGATGATGTCCTAATGGGCTCTGGAGATTATATTTCAGCTCTTTCTTGTTCCCATTATTACTGTTAACTTTAATTCTTATCCCAAAATAAAAGATGATGTCTTTTCAACTTAAACCCCTGGGATGCATCATAGTCTTATGGCCATGGCAAATGTTAGGGAACGTGGCTGTGTGACAGCATTTGTGAAATATCCAAAGAACTTTCCAATGACTTGGAAACTCCTGTCACTTGTTACTTCTCATGTATTTGTTACACCTATTATTAAACTTCAAACCTTGGACATTGATCTGAATGTTTTATTGGCCAATTATTTAGTGAAATTTTCATGCTGGATAAGTAATACAGCCTGCAATTTTTGGTGCAAGAAAAACATCAGATAAAATTGATTTTCAAGCACACACATTTGACCAGTTGTGTCAGGAATATGGACTTATTAAATCAGTGAAGAGATAAAATTTCCTGTGACAAAAAAAAAGCCCACTCAGCACACACAATCTGTCCAATCATTACATCATAAGGTGTGATGAATAAAGAAATAAAGGCTACTCTAGAATTTTGCATAAATTATGAAATTCTACAATTTTTTAAATACTAGAAACAACTGGCTGAGTATGACTTTACTTTTGAGTATTCTGGGTTTAGTCATTGTATTGGTAATTTTTTGGCAGGATGATTTTTGACTGTCTATGTGAAATATACAACAGGACAGGAATAACATTATAGGTATTTTGATTCATTGAGACCGTCATTTTTTAAAGTCAAGGAAATGAGATAGATGTAAATTTTTACTACCTTCATCTGCAGCAAAAGGCTCTTTTTAAGGTTCCATTGTCAAGACAGGTTAAGGGTATAGTTGTTCATGCAGCAGCCAATACTCTCAGTAGAGCTTAGGAAATTTGTCTCACAAGTCAGTATATTTTGTGACAAAATTTATGCATAATTAATCTTGATTCCCCAAGCACTTTGGCCCACACCCAACTTTGCCTCTATGATTAGCCACATTAGGTTCAATAGAAGTAATTACACCCAAATTTAGGTTTGTGCCTAAGCATTTGCAGTATCAGAATCTAAAATGTCAAGATCTTTGAGGAAATGCATCTTTTTACTTGTTCCTCTTTGCACCCTAACACATTTTGAGATTAAAAACAAAAACAAAAACAAACAAAAAACAAACAAACAAACAAACAAAAAAGGTGTGATTTTAATCTGTCTGCACAAACATCTCTGTTTCTGGACTGGTTCACTATGTAATTTTCTATGGCCTGTTTACATCCAAGCCATTCCAAAACAACATATATATCAAGAATTGGCTTAGCACAATGTTTTTCTCTGCCAAAGACCCACAAAAGGCTGCAGGGATAAATGAGCCTCTTATGGTGATTAACAGTACAGCGATGCATCGCAGACAACTGACTACAGCCTGCCTTCCTCACAGCACTCATGTTCATTCCTGATTTTCTCTGTGGAGGGTTGGACTCAGGGTCAGATTCAGTGGACTAAACATGTTTATGGCTTTTGGCTTGGAGAAGAAGGAAAGAAAAACAAATATATGCTGATAAGACTCTGGCTAACTTTTCCGTCAGTACTACCATTCAACTTCAAAATTTTAGACCCCCAGTCTCAGGTTCTTTTGCTGGCTGAGGATGGCTCATGGTCTCACAACTAAAAATTGCCTTTTTCTGCTCATTTGACTAACATCCTTCCACAACAGCCTCCTGAAGTGGTTTCAACACTGCTCTGGCAGCAAAACAAAACAAAAACAATTTTTATAAAGCACAGGCTTTATAAAAATCACCCTAAATGCTATTGTGCTCTTTTCCTGCCTTGCACATCACCACTCACATTGAGACAAAACATGACTCTGATGAACAGTGCAATGTGTTTTATCTGCATGACAGCATCCAGCCTCTAATTGTCTCAGTGCTGTGCACAACTGCAGGCAGAAGGCAGAGTGGGGTAGTCAGTGGCAGCAGGGGCACAATTAAAAGTATGAAGGAACCTACACATTTGTGTTCTGCAGTTTTCTGAAGTGCCTGTACTTCCTACTGTTTCTGTAAAGTTGCTTGTGACACTGAGATTCTTCTAATTTGCCCTTTCTCATGTAACTATAACTGCACATTTTTGGTTTTGCGCATAATTATTACTTGAGGAGATAAAGATACTGACAAGTTACAATGGCAATGAACATGCCTGAGAAGATATTTTGCACCAAAATAATTTGTGGTTTTCCTTCAACAAGCTGGAGGAGCATGTTTCTCCAGTTCTTAGAGAAAACCTCCCCTCCTCAAACATAATGGTATTTCACATTTTTGTGTTAGCTGCATCTGAGTTTGGGCCATTTCTACATCCAAAAACTGTTCTCCAGCCACTGAGGATCTGCAGGCTGAAGGTGAAAATCTGTGGAACCACAGGTAAGCAGTGAGAGTTTTCAGAAGTTTGCTTCAGGTGGGCTCACAGAGTGATTTTGGCACTGGGTTTTTGGAGCACTGACTGTCTAGGGCACATCAGTAGTGATGTCTGAACATCCTGACATATCTGAGTAGAGCCTTTGCTCCAAGTCCTAGGCCTTTACTAAAGGTGATTACAGACATCCACTACACAGAGATAAAGGATGCTGTGCTGTCTGTCTGCTGGTTTAATGGCATATACTAGCATATGTGTTTAGTGGTTAGAGACCTTAAACAGGCCATGGAAGGTTTGGGCCTTGGAAAAAATTCATACCAATGTCTTTAAATCTGGGCTGTGCTGAGAAAAGGGGAGAGGGAGCAGACTGCGCCTGAGCCTGGCAATTCACGGGCAGAGGGAAAGGGAGGATACAGCTCTGCAGGCAGCACAAGGAAAACCATCATCCTCCAGGTGCAAATGGAACCGCGGGCTCCAGCTCACTCCCAGGGCTTTTCCTAGGGATTTGTTCAGCCACCCTGGGCAAGACGCCAGCAAAAAGGTCCAGCCAGGCTGAGGTGCTCTCGCTGTGCTGGTAGAGCCCCTGGTGGAGAGTCCAGATGTGGTGAGAGATTTCCTGCCCAGGCAGCTGTGCTCCCAGCACAGGCATCTCTGCTCACGCCGCTCAAAGTGCTCTTGTGCAGGAACAGCACATCCACAGCTGGGGCACAGCAGCATCCACAGCCTGGACAGATGCAATTCTGCTGAACAGGGTGGGGATCATGAGTTTGCCAGAGCTCTGCCAGCAGAAGTAAAATAAGGTCTCAAAAGTCAGCCGTGACCCATGCTTAGGTCTGAAATTGGCTTGATCTAGCCTGTTTCCTATCCTTGTCACAATTTTAAATGCCACCGTGTAGCAGAATTCATGTTTGTCATAGGATTTGTGCAGTATTCGGCTTCACTTTATACACATATTTTATGTAAATGAAGTGTTAATTACCCCTGCTCTGTATTTTGTGTTGAATATCATTTTTTTAATTACAGGCTCCATCCCAGGTTAAGCCTGCATGCCTGTTGTTGAGCCAATTATCATAAATTCCCCTGTAACAATTAACAATATTGGTACAGAGCTGCATGTATTTTAAATGTTATAATTATGCTCAGCTCTTTTGTTAATTGGCCTATCTGACTCTTTACTTTTTATGCTGCTCATCTGCTCATTACCACAGCCATTTAATTCAATTAGCACCTTAATTAGAAGAACAGCCATGTCCAATGTCGTAGGACTTGTCAGAGTACGCGGCTTGATTAGCAAAGACAAACACACCATGCAAATCAGGCTGTAACATTTGGGGGCGGCAGGAATGGAAGGCAGCCAGCTGGTGAAGTGGAAAAGGAGCGTGTCTTCATCCCCCAAAGCTTTGCCAGGAAAGAGAAAATAAAGAAGGCATCAGACTGAGGAAGGAATAAAATAATTTACAATTCCACGAGTTAAGGCATCACTTAACATGAATGGTGTGTAACTCCTGAGGACGGTGTCACTACTAAATTATCTACTACCCCCAGTGCTCTTAAAAAAAAGACAGAAAGTGAGAGAGATGTGTAAAAATCTCCTACCATATCATATGTCCTTTTCAGAGTAGGGAGTCAAACCTCAAAGTCTAGATTCAAAGAGAGAGAGAGGAAGAAAAAGAAACACCCTGATCCCAGGTCTAAATCCACATAGCTACATTCACCAATGCCAAGTGAGGAGTGGGTCCAGGGTATTTTAAAATCACCCATTTGACCTAGACTCTCTCATTTAAGATAACAGCATTGCTGAGGAGAGACATGAGAAGCTGTAGAATTGTATTAAAAAAAAAAAAGAAGCTGCATTTTCCAAGAGCAGTTTAAGTCTCAGTTTTGTTTTGCCAGTCTATTTAAATCTTTATTCCCTGCCTATTAATTCTCCTAATTAGAATTAAATGAAGCATGCTAAATTGCTAGATTAACCAATAATTAAGCAGGCAAAGCACTAATGTTTAATACACACAGGCAGCTCTTTCTCTTCTGTGATAGCACCATGTCATGCCTGCTCATTTTATTTGAAAGGAATTAAGAGGCTTGTCTTCCGTGATCAACACCCCCTCCCATATTAACTTGCATAAAATAAAGACTTTCCCAAAAGAGGATCAGTTTCCAGCTAGTTATCAAGGAACCTTTGATTTTATTTTTTAATTCCTTATCTGTGAACCCTTGTGAAACCTATTTGAATCAGTTGGCTCAAGAAATCCAACAGCTGTACATATATTTAGCAGATAGTAGATTTTAATTAAAATGATATATAGTTTGTGTGGTGCTCCTTTTATTCTGTGTTATTTCTTTATTTCTGCTCATGTAATGAAGTCCTGCAGTTATTTCCAGAGGATGGCAGTCCCTATCCCTCCCTCTCACCTCCCCACTGTGTCATGTCTCGCTCCTTCAATATTCACTTTACTTATTTACACATAATTTTGTCTTTATGGCATGCACCTGCCCATGGGATCTCTCAGTATCACACACTCCTCTCTGTGTGTAGGCAAGAAGCTGTGCAGATCCATCATGGGCAGATCCATCATGGGCACTCTTGGTGATCTTGAAGGTTATTCCTTGGGTGTGTAAGTGCTGGAAAAGCTGGGTCAGGAGCTGGACCAGCATGTTCAGAAGGGAGTTTGTGCCTCTTAGGAAGCTGCTGGTTGTGCCTTGAGCATGTAACTTGTTCATGTACAGAGGGCAGCAAAGGCTCGTGAGAGGGATTTCATAAAGCTGCTCAGTCCCATGGCAACTGAACACATATGTTCTTGTCTTTTATTCTTTGGGGTTAAGCTGTTAGCAAGAATTTGGAATATTTCTTGTTGTTCCCTCCAGGAGCAGAAAAAATCTGGTGGAATTTTTTCTTGGGATGTCTATCCAATATTTTGCAGAAAGGTCCAAATTTAGTTTGCCTGTGGCTTGAGCAATCTGCCTTTGAAGAGGAAGCTATGTGTATTCAGGAGCCATGGCTTCTGGTTTTAAAACCACTTTGCAGCTGTTTGGCTGCACAACAGTCAGGGTAACGCTGCCTTTGATGAAATCCCACAACAAGAAAGGCTGGCCCAGAAGTCCTGTTTCCCAGAGATACCAAACAAGAGGCTGTGTGTCTGCTCACAGTTCCATCTCTCTTGTGGCCAGCACTTTGTCCCAGAAGAGGTCTCCCAAAGTGGGTGTTTAAACAATATAGTTGAAATTATATAGTATCACCCTGCAGGTGAAAGGGGACAATCTCTGTCTTTTTTCTCCCCTCTCCAGGTGATCCTGTGCCTTTTGGTACTTACGTGAGCATCTTCTGAGATAATTTTCTTGGCCAGTTTGGAAAAAAAAGCAATGCAAGAAAATAGACTTTTTCCACTGCCTTGACAAGTTGGATCTGCACACTGTAAGGCCAAAGGAATATGGAGGCATCATGAGGACCAGAGTATGATCTGCAGCTGGTAAAAACTGGCAGTGATGGGCCTCTTCTTATGGTAGCAAATCAATAGTTAGCCCAGATATCACCAAACTGCAGTTTATGTTTGTAGACACATAGGTATATCCTGGAGTAAAATCATGGATAACAAGAGAACAGATTTGGGTTTATTTTATTTCTTCTCTTCAAGCGAGCAGTCCTGCAGGGAAAACTAAGTGTCAGTTCTGAAGACATCAAAATTGCCTTATTCCAAAACATTTTGTTTGTTTTTTTTTAAAGAGAATTTCAAAGAATTTCAAAGCTCTTGATCTCAATTCATGCAAAGTTTTCTGAGCAGCAGCTTTCCATCAGGATAGCATAGTTTCATTTTCCTGTTCTACACACATCTCTAACCAACCTCAGCAACACCAAGTGCTTATGATTTGGAGGTAAAGCTATGCAAATATTGGCACGTGGCTGTGTTTTTTTTCTCTGTCTCTCTTACATGCTCCCCAATTTAAGGCTGTCTAAATAAGCTTGCACTTGAATGGTTTGGCATAAAACTCTTTAAAGGCAATGCCAATGCATATATCTCAATATGAACAGGGGCTTGCCAAGGACAATTTGTAGAGTCATGGTCCAAGACAGTTTTGAATCCAGACATGTGCAATTTGAAAATAACATAAAATTATAACAGCTCAGAAGCATTAGGGATAACCATTCCTACCAAAAATTTGACCTGGTTTTGCAGTTGCTTGCACAGACCTGCTGATTAACATGGAGAACAATAAGTGCCCTCTGAATCAGTAATGTAAAAAAATAATGGTGAGATGTTGGGGCCTTGGAAGTCAAGGTAAATCAAGATGTGAGTGAATGGCTTCATTTCTGTGAGGGGCCAGACTGAGCAAGCTGGATTCTAATTTCTCAGCTGTCCTGTGGTATGAACTGTGTGGCCCCTGCAGTACATGCCGAGGACAGCCGAGTCTGCCTTCCCTTTTCGGCTGGCTGGCTGATTGATTCATTCCTCTTCTTTTTTTCAAACCAGGCTTCTTACATGCTTTGGTGAACCTCTTAGTCTCTGGTAGCTCTGTCGATTCAGTGTGTGTGTCTGTGAGTGTGTGTGTGCATGCACATGTATTGCACTTCATCTGCTTGATGCAATAATATCCTGGGGGAATGTGCAGGCTGTAAACTTCTTCATAACATCCTGTTCCTGCAACTTGGAGATATTGACTCTGAAGGGAAACAATGGCATGAATAAAATAAAAATAAAAAAAGTTAATTATCCTTTGTGTTTGTAATTTAATTAAAGATGCAGTAAAGTTTTACTGTTTTTCCAGGTGATGATGTTTAGGGCTCTGAAAAGCTATTTGTGCTGGTGAGATTAAAGTGCATTTTAAAATGTTCCCCGAGCACTTTCACATTTGTTGATAGATTTTTAAATTAAACTTTAAATTGTAATCTAAATTACCTCCAACAATTCATGGTCCCTGTAATGAACTCCCACCATTCCTGCTGTCATCTGACTATGATATACTGTAAATGGTAACTGCTCAGGGTTTTACTGAATAGTGCTTTGGTATTACTGCACTATATTAGTTGTGTACAACCCTCAAACAGAAATCAAAGCACAACACAGGTTTGGTTTAGCATAGTAACTTTATTATTTGCTGGTCTTTAGTCTTAGTGAACACTGCTACTGCTAATCATTTGGGACCTCATGGAATATACTTCCAAATAATTTTTTAGGCATTCCTGTCAAGGTAGAAGTATTTGCATTTTTCCAGCCAATGAGCTTTTGGACATTAATCCTTAATAGGTAAAATAAAACTAATTGGGGAATATGAGTTCAAGTGCTCATTCGTAAAGTGACCATGGCTCATCGGCCCCTGAGGCACAATTAGAAGAAAATACTTTCCTAAATGATTGATGTAGATTCAAAAAGGAAAAGGAGATTGCACAGGGATAGTAGATATAATTCACCATGGGCTTCTTCAGCATGTGATATAGGTTTGGTGAGACCAAGTGGTTTCCAAGACCAGAGCAGAGCCTAACTTGCAAATCACTGCCTGACCCTGGAACATCATTTTGCTCAAGGCCCTTGGACCTGTTCCTGGGATGAAATGAAAAACTCCAAATGTAAGCTGGTCTAATGTCCTTGGGAAGCTCTCAAGGATCTTGAGAACATTTACACATATGGAAAATTAGAAGGACAATTTATTCCCACGAAATAAATAAATTTTAAAAAAACACAAATCCAACCAAACCAAAAACTCTACATAACCTGAGAGTAAGGTCCTAGGGAAGCGCAGAGGGAGAAAATAAGCAGGTCCAGGAGTTCTTTGGTGCAGAAGTTCTTTCAGCAGTCTGTCTCATAGAACCCTTTGATATGGGGTTTTATCTTTCAGCTGGAAAGCTCTTGGTGGACTTTTCTTCCACAAAACTACACATGCTGTACAGATCTCAGCTTTTGGTTTCCATGAGTTCCCTGATTTGATTATTTTTTTATGTGAAATGAAAACTGGCTTGTTTGGTTACATTTGATTTCTTACCTCTCCTGCTGTGAAGGAAATGAACAATCTTTGTGTTTCCTGGTCACCTTTGCCATTTGTCATCATTCAGTGTATTGGCAGCCATGCTAGAAAATGTAATCATTAATTAGAGTAATTGCTTTCCCTTATTCCAACCCCCTCATTTCAGATCAGTATTGTTGCATTCTTCTCCCCCAATCCCTCTTTTTCTTAAACCCCTCTGCAGATGAGTTGCTGAAGGAGAATGACAGTGTCTATGGTGCTGATGTGCCTCAGTCCCTGCTTGCAGGCTGAGCGACTCCTTGTATGGGTTTCCTTTTTTTTCCATATGGCTTTCTTTTTATTCCCTTCCCATCTGTCTCCTGTCTACTGAAGGTAAATTGTGCCAAATTACCCTGACAGCTTCCTCTGATAAGGTAGATGATTTTCTAATAAAAGAAAATGCATTAGATACTCTCTACCTGGACTTCAGTAATGCACTTGATACTGGCTAATGATCACTTGAACTGGGGGAGAGGGGAATGACCAGAAGGACTAGAGAGTGAGTCAGGAGCCCACTCAGGTGAGACAAAACTGGGGAGTCTTTAGATGGGAAGTGCTGACCTGAGAGACCACACTTAGAAGTCACTTATGGACTGGATATTTTGAATATTGTCACCTGTGACTTTGGCAGAAGAAAAGAAGGAAGGAAGAGGGTTGATGGCGATGTTTGCTTGTGAAAAAAACCTAGAAGCTAGAAATAGTCTGCAAGAGGATCAGAGTGCCATAGAGAAAGATCTTAATAACTTTTAACTGGAGGTAGCAGTAAAATTGTACAAAACACAAAATCATGGTGAGGGACTGGAAATGAAGAATGAAGACTGAATTATCCTACTGATACATAAATTTATTAGTTTTTAAACATCTCTGTCTACTGTGGGCCTCTGTATTTATCAGTGTGCAGTTTTTTATTTCCATTTTTATTTCCATTTTTATTTCCATTTTTCTCCCAATTCAGAAGTTTAAATGAGCATGGCTTTCAGATTGTGCTCAATTTCAACTGGAGACAGAGGCATCAGCAAGCATTCCACAGCTCTGAAAGCAGAGCCCATGCTAAGCTACACACAGAGCTCATGCCCTCTGCAAGAGACAGAGAGCAGGATGCTTCTTTTGTGAAGTGAGACTGCAGTGAGAAGAAAACTGGTTTGTAGTTCTATCAAAAAAACCTAAAAAATAAGTATAAATTCAAGGAAATATCTGTCTTGAACTTTTGTGGGTTTTGAAAGGTAAATGCTGGTATTTCAGCTCTGTGTTGCTGATGACAAGAAATTGATGAGTTGATTGCCTTCCTGGTCCCACTGAATGGAATAGGAGTGCTGCTGGAAATACTGGGTCAGCCATGTGAGCAAAGTGTTCATTGTTCACTGCTTACAGATTCCCTGTGCCATGAGAGTAAACATTGTTTTCTCCCAAGCTGAAAGCAGACAACTCCAGTTTTTCTGTTTCACTGGGAAAAGCTGCCTTTTTTAAAAAGCAAAATTAATATGAAATGCTAAAAGGCAAAAAGACAGTGGGGGTGGGGGGATGGATTTATTCTCCCCTTTCTCCCGTTGTGAAGCTGAAGTTTCCTGATCTTAATGCTATGTGCAGACAGGCATTTTTCCAGTATAACTTTATCCACAATTTCTAAGGTAAATGCTCATTCTCAAATGCATAAAGCATTATTAACAATGACAGAGCATGTTGAGCATTCCCCCTAAAGGACATGGTTTCTTTTTTCCCCATTTCAAAGTAATTGAGAAGTGCCCTGCAATGAACCTGATGAATGAATATATATATAGCAGTTTTACATGTTGCTACCTATAGACAGCCAGTCCTAATTTAAGGTGGGAAGCAGATAACAAACTTCACAGCGTGAAGCAGGATACCATCTCTCACTAATAGAAATTCAAATTCCATATTGTACATCAGGCTGTTGGCGTTTGAAATGCTACAGCGGTGCTAACATTAGAATTCAGAGATATTTGTTGACACTTCTCTTGAGACTGTTCATACACACACCCCCTCAAAGAGATAGCACGAGCCTCAAAATGAATTTGTCGGTGAAGCTTTGAGCCCTGCTCTATTCACATGTGGTTTCATTTTTCTCAACGTGACCTTTGGTTCGCACAGCGATGGCTTTGGTTTGCTACTGGTTTCGAGGCAGGAGCTTCAAGGGAAAATGATCCCATGTCTTTTTTAGCTTTTAACAAAACTGTGGTCTTGTAGTGAGCAGAGATCATATCACCCTCACAAAGTGATACATGCAGGTTAAAGGATGTCTGCCCCGTTTCCCGGGGATGTGGGTCTCTCGGACTGCTGCCTGATTTCAATAAAAATGAATGGGAAAGTATGGAAATGTGCACTGAGTGAGCAACCTCATGTATGATAAAGAAGAAAAAAAAAGAGCTTGGAAAAATGAGCATTTGAATACTTCTGAGTTGCCTTTGCTGAAAAGTATTATAAATATGAAAGGTTGTTTTTTTGTAAGTGTGGTTAGCACATAATGATGATAATTAAAAACACTCCCACATCAATAACTGCTTTGGACTTTTCAGTCTTGTTTTATTTGAACTGCTGCTGATAGTGCCCACTAGAGCTCAGATGTCAAATCTTTCTAGTCTAATGCTATCCTCATCATGTTCTTTAGTATAAAATATTTGGAATGTCCTCAGATTATCTATTTATATGTGTTTCAATACATCTAGGGAATATAATAACATATATGGATATAATAACATATAGGGAGGTTAATAAAAGTATGGTTTTAAAGAGTTTCCAATGTATGTTAAATTATTTTAACTGGTTTATATTATTTGCTATCTTGGCTGCTGCCAAGTCATGAAAGGCAGAAAAGAATCCATAGGTATTAAGTTTAAATAGTTCTGCAACAATTCTAAATAGAGGGTAGCAAAAAAGGTCAAAGTTTAAATGACAACATCATTTTAAATTCCTTTAGAAAATGCAACACAAGACCAAAAAAAACTTACTCCAAAAATGTTAACATTGAACGCTGTTCAGAGTATATGAGAGCTCCTGGGGTAATTAGAGTAATAAATGTATCCGATATTTAAGAGAAAATTCAAAGAATAATGAACATGTAAGATGGACAGTTATGGAAGAAATGGAGTGTTGGAAAATGACATTTTTCATGTGGGGAAATCACAGGGACACCGTAATGAACTTCACAGCTTCATAAACATATATGGATAAAGGAAACCTGTGAAACAGGACTGCCAAGGCAGTTGAACAAGGGAAGCCAACATCAGTCCCTGCAATAAACCTTAAGAAAATAATTGTTGAAAGCTGTCCACTGGACATTGTGTCAAACATATGGAGATGACAAAGCCATAGCAGTGGCAGAGGAAATTATACCGAATAAAGTCCCTAAATCAGTATCAACAGCACTTAATGCAGCCCAATGCCTCCAAATGTGTTTGTCATTTATTCATTTTGCTTAGTTGCAGCAATAGGATGAGTCAAATTATGAGAATGATAAGCCTGCATCTGTGTTTCCAGATCCAGGTTTGTACCCAGCAGAAAAATGGGCTCTGTATTGTGGGACACTATAGCTGAAAACATTCAGTACCGCAATTGGAGGTTTGGTCAGAGATATGAGAATTTGTCCTTGATGTTATTTGGAAAGAAACAAACAAAAAAAAAAAGTAAAAATATGACTGACAAAGATGAATTCATGTACATAGAAAGATGTCCAGTCAGAGGTCAAACAGAAGGTCCAGCATGTAGATGCTGTGAAGAAGTTTAAAGATGATGGCTTGTGGTTGGAGGGCTCTTCAAAAGATTTACCACAGGCGCTTGCTAAAATTACTGACAGAATTCCCATGTATTTTGACAAGAGTGAAGTTCTTTCTTCTAAAAACAGACACACTTGCCCAAGTTCACATGCTTATGGCAAATATAATGTTAATACGACAACAATTTGACCACTTGGCCTTTTGTTCCACTATTACTTTGGCCTATCCAGGAATACTTATCCATTACATATACACTTATCAATTCCAAAATCCAGTTTTCCTCTGCAGAAAAAACTTTCAGAGTGTCGCTGTCCCTTCCTTGAAAGCTTTTCTATGAGGGCTTTTCTTGCCCTGAGAAATCTCCCTTTTTTTTATCCCCATTCCTGGATGCTTCATCTGCAGCTGCAGGTTTTTAAGAAGAAAAATATCTTCTTACTCTAAGAGTATGTAATACTTCCTTTGGTATGCTTTCTTTTCCCACAAAGCAAGGTCACTGATCTACTCAGATTAACTTTTTTACCCATACAATAAGATGCTTATGAAGTCAATGCACATTTAGTTCTGTACATGGCACAGCTACATCTTCAGATACTGTATTTTAAGAACTAACTGGAATGTAAGGTCATGAAACAGCAGTTTGCAATTGATCTTGAAAAGTCCCCGTACAGCAGAACATACCAAGATAT
>QUSF01000005.1:40841717-40926717 GCA_003676055.1 Chloebia gouldiae | reverse complement strand
TACATTCATTCAGGCTGGAGTAATTAAATCAATGAGACCTGGGCACAATACAGCCTCACTGGTGTGACAGAACCCACAGTATAAAGAAATGACATTGTGCCAGCTAATAGGAATTAAAAACACCAGAGTAACAACAATGTAGTTTCTGCAGGCAGTGCATTACTTAAACAAAGCACTAATGACATTCACTTCATGCATTTGGGGGAGCAGAGGGAATCAGACTTTATTTTTAGCCTTTTCTTAGACATCTTTATTTTATATATGTGCCTATATATATATATATATTTAAAACACACCTGCATTGGTTAAAGCTTTATTGGTTTCCTCCATCACTGTGCAAAAAAATAGGCACAGAGAAAGGACTTTTGGATTTGTGTTTTAATTTCTCCAAAGCTTGAAGGTATAGGAACAGGAGCCAGCTCCAAGCCTGACACCCTTGGAAGAGTCCTACACATTATTGCTGTAGACATTAGCCCAGCTTTGCCTCCCAGTGGTTTCTCTTTCTTCTGTGCCTAATACAGGTTTAATTATAGGCATTGCCCAGATTCAAATTTTACTGCTGTGGAGTCCTAGTGAACTTTGAGTTAGGGTTCATGTCGGCAGCAGCCAAACTATCACACAGCCAGTCTGTCTGGTCATCCAAGGACGTGCTCAGCACATGCTGCCCACAGCTCTGGTCTCCCTTCCTGCTTTGTGGATCCTCCCTTTGAAGTGGAGCTTCGGGGTTTCCTATGCCTTGCATAAAACTTTGCTCATAGCAAAAGTTTGCTGGGCAAACCATTGCTGCTGGTTCTGGGACATGTATGGATCTGGGTGCCAAGCACTGAGAAAAAATAGCTGTATGCAGAAGCAGTGCTGACACAAGCTTTGGACCTGCTGCAGAGGAAATGAGAGAGCTGATATGCTGTGAGTTTTTATCTTGTGGGTGGAAGTACCTACCTATCACACTTATATGCTTTGCACTGATATTGTTCCTTTAACCTGCCACATACAGAGGTGCTGTCATGCTGCCAAGGAGCAGATAATGAACAGAGAAATGGAGTGGCACAGGGATGCAGTCCCAGTACTGATTAATCAGGTGCATTGGGTAGGAACAGTGGCCAACTACCAGTGCCTGTCCCAGACAGTTTCAGGAGTCTCTTAATAATTTCAAATGACAGGCTCAGCCAGCATGGCAGTGCTCTGCTGGCACTCTTGGGCTGTAGCTGTCAGTGCTCTCCAGGAGCTGGTCAAGGGTGGCTCATGGCTCCCTCATAACTCGGTGGGGAGTGTGGCGTGAGGAAGAACCGAGGGTGTGTAAATGAACACAGAAATGTTCTAGTTAACCACTGCAGTGTGTCAGGGATGTGTGCCTTGTCTAACTGCACCTGGGGGGGCATTTTCACTCCTTTCTGGGAGCATGGGTGTGATGGCCTCAAAATGTTTTCCAAAGCAGGGCTGTTCAAGGACAGAGGTGAGTTACTGCAAGGCAACTTCTCAGCAAAAAATATGAGTCAAGAAATCTTCCAGAGAAGTGAGGCTGTCTCTGCCTGCAGTCTTGGGGACTCAGTTTAGACTTAGAATATATGAAATATATAGATGCATATATGAAATATATGTCTGATTATTCTCCTTCAGACAGATCAGGTGTCTCGGGGTCTTTGTGTTGAGGTGACCCCAAGAGTGCAAAAGTCCTTGTTCTCCCAGCCTGTGCAGCCAAAGAAGAAGTTTGAAATGTGTAGGATCGGCTTCTCAAGGTTGTTTATTTTCCCTTAGCTATAACATTCTTTCTCTGACCTGCTGAGCTCTGTCTATCAGGTCGGCCATGTCATTCTGTCTGCCCTCCAGGGCGGTGTTTACATTTTATACTTAAAACTACATGTACTATGTTTACAATAATGTGCCAATACCTATCATCGATATTAGACAGTGTGTCTCTACCTCAAACCAATAGAAAAGTGTCACCATCACACCAAGACATGGAGGACAAGAAGAAGGAGAAGAAGGCCAGGACATGCCCAAATCCCTCCATCTTGACCCCCTGAATCCTCACCTAAAAACTCCAAAATTCTACTTTTTCACCCTGTGTTAATTCAAATACCACACTACACAAACCCTTGTGGCTTGTAATTCCTCATACGAAGCCGGCAGTTTTTCCACAGGCTAAAACTGAAGCCACGGGTGTTTTTGACTTCATGCCAGGGTCTCTGACCCCCTGCCAGGGTCTCGAGACAGCCAGGGCAGCCAAAGGGATGTCCTGCACTCTGACACAGGTGAGGAGGGTAGTTGTGACTCACTTGACTTTTAGGTCCTTGTGAGATGGGGTGAGTCACTGGGAGGGTACCAGTAGCCACTGACTTCCCACATTTAGTAGATGCAGAAAACCAGACCTTTGCTAGCTGGGTTTTTAACTTCAGTACATCCCATTTTACAATCTTGAGGGGAAAAAAAATCATTAAAGAGGTACAAAGTAATATGTATTGAAAAACTCTATTTTTATTTAACCAGAAAGTGATACTGTTCCCAGAAAAATCCACCCTATAGCTTGTAGGATTGACCAGCTGTCTGCACCTTGAGCAATACAGGGAGGATATGTGAGTGTGCAAGGGAAGAAATGTGATGACAGAAGTCTTAGCTGTATTACCTGTGACTCATTCTCTGCTGGATTCACCACATCCTCACCACTTCTATAGTGCAAAAGAGCTGATTCAGACTTTGGGTTTTCTCTTTTTCTGATCTCTTTGTTGCCTGGTTTTGTGTGCAGTGTTTGATTTTGGCTGGATTTTCTTTTGTTTCCTGCTAGTTGTGCTCCCTGTCTCGGGAATATCGTGTTCCAATCCTTGGTGCTTCTGTCTCAGAGCCATAATTAACATGAAGTGATGCAGCAGACAGAAGTCATCCTGAGACTTGCTGAAGGGATTTGGCCAGCACACGCAGAGCCAGGTTTAGAAATTAGGAATTGGCAACTCCCCACCCAGCACTCAGTCCTCTGATCTCACTGACCTTTTTCGGTGCTATAGGTAGCACTTCCTACAGGTGTTTTCCAGCAAATTGCTTTACGTTTTCCACTGTGTTCATTTCACAGTGCCAGTTCATTAAATTCCAGCACAGCAGCACTTTGCTCGGCCAGCACCTGGGGACTGGTTACCTGATCTCACTTTACCAACAGCACTTAATATGGTGTTTGGAAGGATGCTAAAAGGCTAACTTTGTCAGCCACCTTTTAATGAATTTTGTGAAAAAGGCAAGACTACAGGGGATTACCACCTCAGTGGTATTTGTCTTTACTTGCAAAATGTTAATTTTGTTTTGCCACAGTCTTGACGCTACTGTTACTTTCACACATTGTGACTTCATTCAGTGCAGTGCAGTAGGGGATAACATCAAATACAGATGTGGAAGAAATACAACACTGTTAAACCTCTAAAGCAATGGTAAAAACAGCTTTAGCCCAGTAAATCAATAATTTGATAATTACTGTGAGCTAGCTGACCTCTATTTAAAATACAGGAATAGCAGGGAACATGTCCCTAATAGCAATAAATTCAGTAGTTTGCTGTAGTTTTTTACCTGCTGTGTGATGTGAACACCAGGATGGCAAGCCAAAATGTGGAACAATGCCTTAAATTGAGGGGACAAGTTTAAAAAAGTCCACTTCCTTTATCTTTAGCTCAATGGCTTGTTTGTCCAATAAAAATGTAAATCTTCTCCAAGCTTTCAGAATTGTAGAACATTATTGTCTTTGCTGTAATGGCAAAGGTAGCCCTGCCTGGACATCACTTTAAAATAGATGATTCTTGTAAAACCTCTGGTGCAAATACAATTCAGATCGAATTTAGTACACAAGCCTGGAAGCCACTACTATATCTCATAAACCTTTACCCAATAATAGTGACATTTCTGTACTTTTTGTCTTTGTATCTCAGTTAAAAACTTAAATAATAATGAAATACCTTTGCTATTTCTAAAGTTTGGTAGTCATCACTGGAAATCTTAAAGGCATAAACATATCCTTGGAAGTGATTGCAGGAGACCTTACAGGTTGGTTCCTGGGCAGGGCTGCACTTGTAAAAGGCAGGAAAGAAAGCAGAGAGAAGAGAAACATTGAAAAAGCAGTGAGGGATGGAGTTTTTCTGGGGCAACAAACTATTAGCAGAATAATAGGGGCTTCTGAGCTGCTCAAAGATCTTGATTTTTGTCTCACAGGTAAAAGAAATCACTTGAGTTATTGGTGGTTGGAATAGCAGTTCCAAAAGTTTCAGCAGAAATCTTATCACTGGCCTTCTTTTTGTCATTGATTTAATCTGTGTCTGCAACCCTATATAATTTCCTAAAACATCACTGATGATCTGCAGAGAACTGTGAACATCATGGTCCTTCACCAGCTACTTCACCAGACATTGCCCTGACTCTGCATACCCAAAATATCACCCTGGCTCTGCACACCCAACATATCACCCCAGCTCAATTTTCCCAGTAGTGCAGGTGGCTGTTGGCAGGGACAATGTATCATAAACATAAATATATGTTGTTAACATGCAAGAATAAAAGTTAGGAGGCACAATTCCTTCTTTCATTTCCTTATACCTTCATTTCCTCTATACCCATTGCTTCCTGGAACCAGATCTGGAGGGAAAATGGGATTGCCTGAGATGTATAAAATAGCACTGAACACCAGCATTACTTCCTTGCAGCATAGAGCAGCTACAGTGTGGTTATAAAATATTTCTATTCTCAAATGCCTTCATTTTTCTTTCAACTAATTTTGCACTGCTCAATAGCAATGTGTAAGGCAATACAGAATCATATAGATTCCTATTTGCCAGTATCTTTGCAATCCTTCAGCTATGGATGCTATATTTTAAGGGCATTCTGGTAGAAGAAAATATATGTAATGGCAAATATTAAGGTAAATATTGGATTTTAAACTAAAGCCCCCGAAAAAAAATTGTTCAAATTATGTCATCTCTTACTTTTCATACTATCAGCACCATTTCAAATGTCCTTTGACTTCACAGAATGTTTGTTAGCAGGAACAAAAATCATAATAAAAGGTACATAAAATGTGTCAGACTTTAGAGAAACTAGGTTTGAAAACATTTATTTTGCTTTTGCAACCTTGTCTGTAAATCTTCCATGATTTTCTTTTTTGTAGACACCTGATCAATCACATCATCAAGTACTGAATAAGGAAAAATATACCCCCAAAACAAATTATGAAATCAACTTGATTGTTTTGCCCTTACAGGCTATTCTTAAGTATGAAAAATTGCAGCAGCTAGACTTTTCTAGAATCTACTATGTCTCCTGTATTTGATGCCTTTTCTCTGCATAGTAATGTGTCTTTAAAAAAACCCCACTGATATATGTTACAAGGAGTGTATCTCTTTCACTGAGACAGAACATTTTAATTTCCCGACACCTTTTAGTGATTGCTTCAATTTCCAAAGATTTTGATAAAAATCATGTGGTTTTAGAGTATCAGGATTGAATACCCTGCTCCGGCAGCAATTTAATGAAATGTTGTAGTTTCACAGCGTTTCATTTGACATAACCTAGCTCAGAGGTCTAATAAATGCAGTGTGATAAATGTTGGAGCCACGATTGTAAAAATATACTAGTAATTGGGTTAATATGCCTTAAAATACTGCCCATCAGTTATCTTTCTTCCTGCAGTTATGTGGCTTGCACTGTAAAGACTAAGCAATGCAGTTTACCCTTTTCTCCCCTGCTATCTCCTTTTCTTTCCTGCTTTTGTAAATGTTCCCTATTTTTAAGCATTTGATTATAGTAAATGTTCCCTATTTTTAAGCATTTGGTTATAGCAAGCTGTAGGTATTCTCCTACAAGTGGCAAATTCTTCTTACCCTGGAACCTTTTGCTGAGCTCCTCACATGGTTTTCAGTGTTACCTGGAAGGAATTTAAGAATATAAGACTGATGCTTCAGAATGAAAAACAAATGTAAATAAGCATGTAGAATACATCAGGAGTTGCAAAGGTAGGTTTTGACAAGTGTTATTTTCCTTTAGTATATCAGATGGGTTTTAGTAATAAACAATAGAGGTAACAGTGTTATGGGATTGGAACCAGCAAAGCCCTTTGACCTTCTAATTTTCAGTTGTGTCTGTGTGTGTGTTTGTGTGTGTGTGTATTTGTATGTATTATATAACTAGACTGCCATAGCACAGAAACCCTTCTGCTGTAAACTGGTACTTTTCATGCTGTGCTTTAGGAGAGAGATTCAAAACTTCCATTCAGCTAAATTCTAATGTTTGTCATGTTTCCCCAGACTGGAAATAGTCCTGTTAATTTTCAACATGCAGATTAGGATTTCAATGACAACAAATTAATTTACAATTATTATTTCAAGCAACAGGCAAATAGCCATACCTCCTGCAGGACTCTGAAATCCTTTGTTAGTCTTTGAAAATAGCTGTCTGAAGATACACACTGTAGCTGAAATATCACCACATAGAACTGCTGCCTCTGGGGATATGTGTGTGTGTGTCATTACTCATTGGCCCCACAGAAATGATATGAATAATACCATACATATAATTTTGCTGTATATTCATTGCATGTGACTATGGATGCATGACTGTGGGGGCAGTGTATTATGCAAACAGTGCACGAGACAGGGCATGAGGAGCATTTTGTTCTTTCCATAGCATCCAGTCTGGAAGGAAGAGTGAAGATGAGGAGCCGAGCCAGGAGTGAGACAGTGTCTGCCCCACTCTATATGATAGCAGAGGTGAGGGGAAGGAGAGGCTCCTGAGGCCATGAGAAGACAGTGGGGAGCCATTTGACAAGCTAACCATGAGCTCTGACAAGGGCAGAAGAAATTCTGACTGCACTCTGCACACCCTGGGGGCTCCCGTCTAATGGCCAAAGATTAAGGAGCCATGAAATACTGTAGGGATGGGACTCAGTCCCTATGTTCAAGCAGTACAACTTCACACATTTCTTTCCATTGCTGCCTTAGGTGAGTCCCAGTGTACAGTGACCTCCCAAGGTCTAACACAAAATAATAACTTAGTGTAGGGCCTGTAGTTGAAGTACTTTGTGGCCATGTGAGAATAGCCACATAAATCCATGTTTCTCATGATTTACACAGCTTTTCTACACAGGGGGCAGTAAATGGCTTTTAAAGTTCCCTCTTCTTACATACACATGCCAAAATCTACCATTGCTGTAATATGAAAATAGACAAGATCCAATACTGAATGGTAGATCAGCATGTGCATAATGCAAGATTACAGCTTCAGATGCAGGGTACAGGAGAGATTTGTCATTGAGAATTTTGCCCCCAGCTGTCTCTCTACATTAATGAGAAAATGCCTTTTCTTCTTTTAAAGCAGACTTTAAATGCTTGATACAGTAATACTGCTGTTGCCTCTATTAAGAGTTTGCAACTGGGTATTTCAACAAATGTAGTTAAATTGGTGATAGTCCAGAAAGTCCAGAACAAAAAAAAAAAAAAAAAAAGTGGTTCTTAACTCAAATTCTGGAGTTAGTCAGAAACTCTAGGTAGTCAACATGAGAGTGATTTCAGAACCATTATGGAGGTTCCTTGGGCAAAGGAGTCTCTAAGGACATCCCTTCATTAGGCAGTTGTGACAGGGACTTTTTCTGGCATGGCTATGCAGGTCATTCCTTTCCCATAATTTCAGCAGGAGTGTGTAGCTTGGTCATGTGAAAACACTGGGTAATGATAAGGTGAGGCAGTCCTGGCTGGAAGAGGCAGGTTCCAGCACATCATGGCTACACACAAGGAATAAAGTAGAAAATGGGTAGGGTAGGGTTGGAAATGACATGACATGGCATGGCACAGCTTGACGTGACATGGACAGACCAATGACCCCTGGGGAAAGGCCACATTTCCATCTCCTGATGCTTTGGCAGTAGATGCCCAACAGGCAACTAGGCTGGAGAAGACCTAGGAAACCTCTTCAAGCTCTTATTCCATGCCTTCCTTGAGCTTTGGAGCCGGTGGCCTGCTTTCCTCTGCTGTCACTAGCCTGGAAGCACATTTACATTTTCTGAATGGGGCAATTAGTGCACGCTCCTTTCCCGTGTCACTCGCACCTGGTCTCTGACACCCCGACATCCGTGCCTCATCGGCACTAATGGCCCAGCCATTAGTGGTTATTACTGGTCATTGTTTCTACCCCACTGACCCCCCTGGCTGGCAGAAGCGCCCTTCTGCCTTTCCCCCAGCACCGAGCTCAATGTTAATAGCCCAGTTTAATACCAGAACCTCTGAGCACATAAATAAAACCAGACAGGCCCTACCTGTATTTTATATGGCTAGCGTGAGATGAATACATGCTTTTGTGATTATGATTAATGCTGCTGTTTATTATTTTTATTGCAGTAGTGGTTTAAATATCACTGTCCTGTCCTATCTAAGTGCAGTAAAAATCCATCGGAAAAAGATGGTTCCTGTTTCAGAAAATACCCCAGATAATACCCCAGACCACTGGAGCACTGAGGATCTGGAACAGCTTTTTTTCCTGGGCAAAAAGCATCAAGAAAACCTAAGAAGTTTTAAGGGTGAGTTCCAGAAGTTTGTCAGATTATATAGCAAGCCTATATGTGTTTGGTTATGGTGACTCCAGACATGACTTTTAGTTCCACGTGCTTACATTCTTCTGGGCAGGAACCACTGTATTTTCTGCTCATCCTGTGATAGAACCCTTGTGTCTGCTGTATTACATAAACATGTGCTGTGTTAAACTTAGATAGTTTTGGTATTATACCTCATTCACTCTGCTCTAGCCAGAGAGTGTGATCCCTGAAGGGATAAGATCCTGGCATATATGAATAAGAGCAGCAGGAATTCACCTTCGTTTTGCACTACCATTTATTTTAGTACATGTAAGAGGTAAACTTACCTGCAAATTTTCTTTCAGCCTCAACCCAATCATGAAGCAAATTTTTAGACAAGTTCAGCTGAAAACAACTTTGTTTTTCCCAACAGCATTTGGTCTGTTTTACCAGTGCATCTGGAAATTTGCTCCTGGCAAGCCTGTTCCTCCTGTGCTGTCCACTACTGTGAATGTGGGACCACAGGAGGAGTCCAGCCCTCTAAGGCTGTTGAAATGCCATGAATGAAGTTGGTTAGGCAACTCATCTTCTGAAGGCCTTTCTGGAAGGGCTCTGCCTTTCCTGAAATTTATGCTGCTGTTAATGTAAATTATCCAACACCATTGTCCATTTTCCAAGGTCCAGCTCACTGCCCCACCCGCTGCTCCAGAGACAATTAAGCCCAATGTTGAGGGCTTTTTAAAGTCTTTCCTCTAAACTGTGTTCCAGGATTTGTGGATGGCCCCTATGTTGATTTGGATTTTACCTTGAATGAGTAATGTTATCTGTATTATAGCTGTCACAGATGAAAAAACAACTTCTACAGATGAGTGAATCCATTTGTTGGTTTATGGATCCCAAATCCTCCAGGGCAACAAATCCATCTGTCATCTCAGAATGCTTGTGTTTTATTTGGTGCTGTGAGCCAGCTGACAGGTATTAAAATGCACATGGAAGTGGACAGATTTTTGCTGACTTCCCTACAGAGGAGGCCCATGGGTGTTTTTATTCCAGCACATGCAATGAAATAACATAAAGTCAGGAAATCCATTCCTAGGGGATAGTACAAATTGTCTGAGCTAGAAAGACATCGATATTTGGTCCTTAGGCCTTTGACCTAACCATCTGCCTAGGTCACCTTAGCCCAATCCTTGCTTCTATTTCCTTACTGCTCTACTCTTTCCAGATGGATGCCGCTCAGGAAAACTGCATTTTGTGGGCCAGTTTCCTTTGTTCCCCTTCTTCTCTCCTTCCTTGTTCTTTGTATTTACTGCTCCATTCTCAGCTCTTTAACTCAGGAGGAGCTAAAGAAAAAGTTGCTGGTTAAAAACTAACTAGGGAAGAACAGTTTTAGTTATGTGGAAATTTCTTTCTTGGTGGTGTTTTCAACCAAGAGAAGTCCACTTTCTAGCATGCATTTAACCAAAATGGCCTTATTGGGAATTAAACTCTGTCCTTTACATAAGTAGAAGTGAAGTTGCTTCCACAGAGCTTTAGGCACCTACTTTAATTAGTTGCCATTCCAGAACCCTTCCTGTAATACATCCAGATGCTGAGTCAAAGCAATTTAACTTGCTTCTTCCTCTGCATCACTGTCAGAGGAGTCTGCTTCCCTCCTCTGACTAAAAAAGAAAGCCCAGTTAACTAAGTGAAGTATCTAAATTTGGGGTGAATTATCCCTGTTTGATTAGCCCCCACACACAAACCAGCTCACCTTGGTTGCACTGCCTACACTGAAAGCAAACTAAAGCAGTATTGGAAAGAAGTTAAGAGCCCAGAGTGGCCAAGCTTTGAGAAAAATCTGCAAGACCACAATTTTTTATAAATCTCTGCTGAATCATGTCTGCTTGGGTATTACCCCAGGTCAATACCTGGTATCCTGCAGAAACAGATGGACAGAGGATTGCCTTCCTACAGAGAGAAGTTAACCCACAGTCAAGCAGGGACCAGGCACGCCCTTAATAAATCCAGTTGCCACAAAGACTGGCCTTTTCAGACCTTCTGTTTGTATTACTTTACCAGTTACTGTCCTTTGATGACTGAATTTTGAGAAGGAGAAAGGCCCAAATGACCAATTCAGAGATCTGCCCTTCTTTGCTGACCTTTAAACCCAAACCTTATACCCCCCACCTTACCAACAAAGGTTCTCCCTCCTGTTGTAGAAGTCATCTCATCCCAACAATCGCAGCATTTGCAGCCTCCTTATTACTGCTGGTCATTGTTTAAATAAAGCATGCATTCTGGTAAATAGCAATTGCTCAAACATAAGCAGCTTTAAAGGCAAAAAGTAACCCTTCCCATCTCTAGATGAAGGATGATTTGAAATGAATTGATGTGTTCTGACTGGTGAGTCAAAATAATTCAGTTCTCCCCCCACCCCTGCAGTGTTAAACCAAGTCAATTTTTTCAAACCATATTTGATATCTTATTGTTTATTTTCGGTCAGCAGACAGCAATTTTCAAGAACTGCTCTTGATATACAGCTCAGATATCTTACAGGTCACATGTCATTCAAGAAAGGTCAATGATTCATTTAAAGTTTCATCATTCTTCACATAAACAGGCAAACAGCATTTCATTCACTGCAGAATTTGTGGGGGTGATAGGCCCCTGTAGTAACAAAGTCTATGGAGTCTTTTTCCCTGCCTAAGAAAGAGTGAATTCACATTATTATCATTACCTTATAATATATCTTGGATGCACTCTCAATGAAAGCATGTGCACCTAAACAGATTTTCATTTAGGGTCAATTCAAAGGAGTTTTTTAGATTTGCTCCTTGCCCTGATTTTTTCACATCATTTGTGGGGGAAAAAAAAAA
This sequence comes from Chloebia gouldiae, assembly GCA_003676055.1. Lineage (NCBI taxonomy): Eukaryota > Metazoa > Chordata > Aves > Passeriformes > Passeridae > Chloebia > Chloebia gouldiae. The sequence goes on along the minus strand of QUSF01000005.1, from coordinate 40,915,332 downwards.
AAAGGAGAATATTAACTGATTATACCTTCCTGGCTTATTCAGAATACCTAGAGAGAAATATTACAATTGAGCAAGCCTGGCATATACATCATCAGCAATGTTAGAATTTAATCAAGACTTTTGCTGTTGTTGATTCCTTTAGAAACTGTATGTTCAGTAGAAAATGTGCATTTAAAAAACAGCTTTCTTATATCCAAGAACTGATACCTGATTTAATTAAACCTGAAAGACTTTTAAGAAATAAGATGTAGTTTTCATAGGGTAAGTGATCTATTTTCTATTTCCTGTCTGTGCTGTCTTCAGTATAGCATTTCAAGCTGGTTAATTCACTGAGTACCCTTCATGAAATAAGTAATAATGCCAGGTTCTCAGTCTGGATCCAAATGAACCTGCCTAACCATCACCTTAAACCATTTTAATTGGTATTTTAGAAGCAAGTTTCTTATCAGGAGTGAAAAAGCAGATCTAAAAAAGAAAAGTAATAAAATTAAAGATAGTTTTAAAAAACATTGCTGACTACTCATGTCATTCCAGTACCATTAAAGATTTCCAGATGCAGAATTGGAGCACAACATTCATCTGCTTTATCTGGGGCTTTTGGCATCAATGAGACTTTACAGTGAGTGTAATTCTTGCACATCAGTGTATTGGTAGGCACCTACTGCATCTTCTGGAGTCTAAGTACTTCTCAGCTTCTTGCTCCCCATCACCTGTGATTCTTCACACCAATGCAATCTCTTGAAGGCAAGATAGGAGTTGAAAAGTTTTGAAAACTACATCCCCTCTCTCATCAGCCTCTACATGTCTCCACAAATCTGGTGGTTAGTGCCTACAAATTAGTGAGGGCTGCTTTCAACTGCAGAAGCTTTCACTGTGTTCTGTGCCAACTGATTGCAAAGCAGAAGTGTGAACAACAGAATTTACAGAGTGTTCAGTCAGAGACCTTGGCCCTGAACACTGACGGTACGGAAGAGGAGTTAACAGTAGCAGTCAAATTTTCCATATTGTTTAGTAAGCAATGCCCTTCAGTGAGAATGAGACCTCACTGATAATGCGGAATCTTCCAGCCTGTGGTGCAAAAACTTGAATTAATGTTTTTATTCTTGTCTGTGTTTACATTATGGAACCAGATATTTGCTTGAAACTCTCCACATCTCAGCTTTTCAAGTGATATGTGCATCAGATCATGATGTTGCTGTTTTAATGTTAGATTCCTTAATCTACTTAGAGCCCAGGCACTTCTGAGTTATCATTTGATTTTTGCCATCACATGCACGTGCTCATGGAAAGGCAATTGCAGACACTAATACTTAGTCCTGTCCCTGGAAGTTTCCTGAGTAAGCTGCAAAAATCTAAAGGGGAATAACTGGAGAATCTTTCCATGGACTCATCATGATGGGTTTCATCCCTAGGGAGTGGGGCTGGCATGTCTCCCATGACAGCCCTGGGACAAGCCTGATGGGGACTCATTTATTGGTTATTGGGGTTCCTCGACTTGTCATTGTATCTCTGTGCTCCTTACTGTGTGAGTGGAGATGAGCCTTTCACAAAACATAACACAACACACACTTCTTGCAGCAGAGGTAATATTTATCTCCCTGCATATGCTCCGCAAATTGTTTAATTCAAAAGCAGATAAAGCTTACTTGCACTTCGGAAATTATCTGGCTCAACCCATGTGTGAACTTCATTTGTGGAGGAAGGAACTTCTCCATTCATACTGGAAAGTGTTGGCAGTATAGGCCCTGTTTTCATTTTGCAACCTGACAATGAAAATGACTTTGCTAACTAGGAGCAGAATGAATTTGATAGATTGAATATAACACAGCAAAACATTTACACTTTGTGAAAATGAAATGAATGAATATGCTTTGAAATAAGGCTTCTGTTTTTCAAACAGTTCTTTTTAATTTTCAAAGGCAAAGCAAATTCTTCTTTGACATTCCTATTAACTGGGAAGGAAGACAGCTTGTTGGGTAACTTCTCTTGAGGTAGAAAAACTCCTACTTGACCTGTCATGGCTCTTTGCAAGATCTCTCAGTGCACCACTGAGTGTCTTGTGGGCAGAATCTTCTAACTGAAGGATTACAGCTATATGTGCATGAATGATTTACAACAAATTTTGCAAAATTTGATTGCTGACATTTTCCCACTGTTCAGTTTTACAGCAGTATTAAGGATGCACCACAGACTGCATTAAGGAGGTTGTTATCTAGTAGAGCATGGAAATACATGAAACTTTTGGCAGGTGAAAAACAAATAATACAGCATTCATTCATCAGGAAAAAACCCACCCAAATAAAAGCACAACAAAATAAACCAGACAAAAAAGTCAAAATAATGTTGGGGACTGTGATGTAGGAAGAAGTTTTCTGAGCACTAAATTACTTCAAATCCTCTGAGATTGTAGTTGTGCTTTTGAGCTTTTTTTTTTTTTTTTCTTTTACCTCTTGCTTTATTCTGACTTGTAAGTGAGTGATGCTGAGCAGGTCAGAAGGGAAGCCACATGTTAATCATTCCCACAAACATCAGCAAGGACAAGGGCATTCACTCATCCCAGGGTGGAGTATGGAGTCTCACCAGAGTCCTCCCTGCCTGTCCAAAGAAAATGAAGCATAACATTGGCTTAGCACCTTTCTGAAGGAGTTGCCCTCAATGTCATGAAAGTGTTTCCTCTGAATGTGAATTTACCTGGTTTTTAGCATTTACAGTCAATGATAAAAAAAAACAGAACACATATCTGAGAGTATTAAGGTGTTTTTCTCCAAGTTTGGCCATTCTAGGTAGTCTCAGTAGGACTCTGTCCTCATTCTTCTGGCTCAGCAAAACAAGCAGACCCCTAGTTAAAATATTTACTGCTAGAACTATTTCCTTGTAACCATTTTTAGAATTCAAACTAAACAGAAACCAGTAGCTGGGATCCTTAAATTTGATGCCATATTATAGCACTCCCTCTCTATTCTTTCACTTTCCTGTTACATTTCTGTATCTTGTAATCCAGAGGGCCTAGGGATAAAACTAGGAAACACAAAAAGCATTTGCTGCCAACTACAGCACTTATCTGGGATGAAAAATTGAAACTGCCTTGCTCTTGAGGGAGGATCTTTTAGCATTTTCTTTTTTAAAAATATTGCGCTGGAAGTAGTGTTCACAATCCATTGGGATGGAGAATATGGAGGTAAGGGAAAGTGTTCATGTCCAGATGCAACATCAGAGTAACCAAGGGTCTGATTTAATCCAGCAAAAATATCTTGGTGAATGTAAGAGAAAAGTCAAACAGGGCATCACCGCCTGACCTCTGTGTTCAGAGGGTGGATTTATCACTCCCACAAAATTTTAATAAAGCAGTAAATTACTGCCCTCTTAGATAAGCACTTAAAGCCTGGATTTGAAATGACAATACAGGATTGAAGGGCTTTCTGGGCCTTATTATTGATCCATGTGCTGGCCAGTCAGTTAGGAGTCATTTTCAGGACCCGGTTCGTTAAGCTTTGAATTTGCATCTGCACCCCGAACGTATGTGTGTATTTCTGTTTGTGCAAATTGAGCAACAATGCAAATGATTACATACTGCACTTACAGATCAGGTTTAATAGGCTTTAAAAATAATTCAAGTGTTCACTTGAATTTTTCACTAAGGACCATGCGCAGAACATGTGATTTTTGTGCACCACCATTAGAAGGATGCACTTGATTAGTGAGAAATTTCAATTAAACTCATGTTTCACATCAGATGGCAATTAATGAAGCCTACAAACAACACATGAAAGGATGTTTGTGTGTTAACAAACTCCTTCTGTTTTTTGATGGAGCTATTTTAAATGTACCACTAATGGAGTTTAAATTAGGTTTTATTGCCAACTTGGCTTTTTTTTTTTTCTTTTTGCTGTTCAGATCCAATTGAAATGCAAAGGAAAATGTGAATTTGAATTTCTTCTTTTGCCATCAAACAGAAGTGAGGTGAGAGAAAACAGAAGGGGAACTATGTGAGCTAATGTCTAATGGAAGATTTTCTTAACTTGCTCTCTCTTCTTTTCAGTTTAGGGCCTAATAATAAAAGAAGTATGCGCAAATATTTCCTCTACTCATTGGTGTTATTCCTCCAATGATGGATTTTTTTTTGGCAACCATCCACTGGGTAGCAGCACGCATGATTTGAAATTCTTGCTAAAGCATATTATATTCACACAAAGCAAACTCCTATAACTAGCAGAGTTCTTAAGACTGGTGTTGGTGTAAAGGAGAGCAGAATTTGGCCCATAACAGGTCAAATGTGTACCCTGTCAGAAGAGAAGAATAAGGATGAAGCAAGAATTTCTTGTCAGGTTTTTGTTATAGATCAGGTGGACTACAGCACTCTGGGCCTCTACTAACATATTTATGGTTTGTGTTACTACAGGCAACACAGAAACAGTGAACAGCACCTATATTTAATTTTCTTGGCTCTGAGAGTCTCTGAAATTTCTTATTACAAGACTTTGCTTTATATTGCTCATAATTTTTTTGAATGTGACCTGGTCTAGGGAAAAATTTCCATGCTAGATGTTTCTGCTGGACATACATTTTGGGAACATTTCAGCTAAAATAGTTGAAGTGCTTCTGAGTGTGAAATTGTGGGAAAATATACTGTGTTGCATGTAGGAGAATGTTCTTTTTTAGTAGTTTAGCAGGGAGATGTATCTCCACTATGGTTTAAAGCAAAAGACTGAAAATTAAGTGAGGTCTGCTTTGCCTTCAACAGAAAAATCTTAAATATGGTTACATTATAAAAATTTTTGTGGGCTAGTAGAAACTCCATAGATAAGGATATCCAATAACTTTTACTATAAAGGGCAAGGTCCTTTCTGAAACTGAGATAGGAGCAGGACATTCCTAGCAATTTCTTTCAGGTATGCAGGAACAAGATCTGATGGTTTTTTCCTCCAGTATAATACAGGGACTCAAGTCAATTGACTTGAGCATGTTGAGGGAAGTCTAGGAACCATTCTGATGATTTATTCCCACAGAAGCTGGAAGGCACACGTTGGGTGGTGTCAGGGCTTCAAGAAGGGGAATGTGCCAAGCTGGAGGATTCTCTTGCTGCCTTGGGATTGCATGCTGTGATGCTGCTCAGTAGCATCTGTGCCAGGCACCAAAACACCTACACAAAGTATGGCAGCCACAACCTCTGCTCCACAGCACCTGGAGGACTTTGTTAATGCCAAGACCTGTGGTGAGGTCCTGAAGAGCTTGACAGGTTTTGACACCTGTAGGTGGGAGGGTAACAGAAGTCCTCAAACTAGGCCTTGGTCTAGGCAAGTGGAGATGAAAAACTGGCAAGGAAAACATGGGAGGAGGACACACTTTTATATTCTGTTCCACGTCAAATTCCCCACAAACTTCCTCTGCAGCAGGCAGAAGAATCACAGGTCTTGTATATATTCAAACAACCCTAAATAGAGGCAAGCAGGGTGATAATTCTTTCCTAAGGATGGGATGAGGATAATGTGTAGTAAACTAATCACAGGGTCACCCACAGAATGATGACAATAAAACACAATATTGACCAGCTGCTCCCTTTGTGCTGAATGGGCTGCTGGGGAACAAATCAGTTCATTTACCACAGACAGTGTCATGATGTGCTGGTGACCAGGTCATGTTGGCTTTGGCATTTCCTAAACTTCAAGTGCAATTTTTCAGACTCTTTCATGTCATGGTGTACACTTGTAGACAAAAGTATGTAGTCGTGTGTGTTCACCTGCATAAAGTGATGTATTACTGAATTGATTCTAATTGTAGCCCTACAGATAAAATGAGACTCAGTTCATGCTGCCAACACTGCCCAGTCAAAGACATTTCTATAAAGAATTTCAATGTTTGACTTTCATTTCCAAGATGTTTTCCTGTATGCAAAACAACAAGATATTGTTTTTCATTCAGTAAAACCCTCACACTGCTAATAACCACAAGCAGAAATGTGTGTGGCTGCAGCACATTTGCCTCAGTGCTTTCAAATATGAAACCAATGACCACACATTCGTGGTGAATCAATGCCCACCTCTCAGAAATGGCTTCTGATCTCTGTGTTCCATTTGGATGCCCACATAGTTCCATTTGCCTACATTTTTGGGCTGGTGGCCTAAAGATAATTAGTCTGTCATTGCTGTTGCTCTCTTCAAGAAAAGGTGCTTGAACATGCTTTGGTCTTCAGTTATATATTTTCTCCCAATGATTACAGAAAGCTGACTGAACTTCAGGAAAAACAGAGGGGATACTAATCCAAAGAATGAAGACATTAAATATAGTTAAAAGTCACTCTGTTCTTTATTTATAAGAATGCTATACTGAAGCAAAAGTTTTAATTAAAAAATAAAAACATAATTCAATTAAAGCAGCTGCCTTCTTGTTTTAGTGCTGAGTTGCTTGGGCTCTTCACCAAGTCTGTCGAAGCCTACATATAAGCCTAGATATGCACTCACAGGGAAAGTTTTCAACAGTGTATTACACACAAGAGCAAGCAGCAGATTGCTTAAGATTACCCCGACATCCTGGACCAGTCTTGGAGCAGTAATATCTTCATGTTTGCTGTCAAGGCCCGTCACCCCAGCTGACCAGAAGGGACACCGAGGCAACCCACATTACTCAATCAACTTTAAGTGTTATAAATACTGAGGTCCATAAAAAAGTACAATGTAATGATGACTTAAACAAACCCAATTCATCATCCCAGCTGCACACATATCATTTCCCTCAGGGTGACCAACCAAGCAGCAGTGAATTCAACCCAGGCCAGATTCCGATTCCATTTCTCTTCATCAATTTGACTTTTGGGTTTACCTCCCTCTAAAGGAAAAGAAGAAAGATCCCCTTAAAAATGAATAAAAATCCCTCAAATCAAATACAGCTCAGCTGCTTGAGTCCCCTTTTTGTTGTTGTTGTACTCATGTCCGTGCATTTTGCCTCTAGTGATAAAAAAGGAAACCCTTCAATTTAAAGGTCAAATGGGGGCCGTTTGTTTTAACCCAGTGAACCATGGCAATGGTATTCACATATATTATCTTTTGTCCTTCAACAGTTGTTAGACTTGTAGCCAGAGGGGAGGCTTGGCAGATTTGCTTGCACTGTTTTTTTATGATATAAAAAATACAAAATTTCTGCAGTTAAGTGTGCTTGATTGAGTAATATTCTGAAAATCAAATCAATACCAAATCTGATTTTCAGTCAATGGTAAGACACATCCACCAGCACAATTAAAGTTTATTGGTTTCATTTATTTAGAGAGGAAAAGTAGAGATTCACAATTCAATATGGTCTGTTCCCTTTCCTGCCTCCATCCTCTCCAATGCCTCCCCTTGATTTTATATTTTCCCCTTTGCTAACCCCCGAAATACCATGTAAAAACACAGCTAATTATTGTTTCCACTTTTCAATTCCCATGACATCACCCTAAATTCCCTCTATTAAATATATTGCCTTTTTATTAGAAGTTTGCAATTACAGGATGGGCAACTCAGCAAAACTAAAGAGAACTAGTATGATGTGCTGATTAAAGCAAGGTTTCAGCTGCTTTCATTTCCCCACACCTGTGGGAGCAAACCAGTTTGCACAATCTGGGATTAGTAATTTTTTGTCTTGAATTAATATGCATGCCTTTTCTGCTGTTGAATCTGATGCTATTTTCTCCAAAGATGGTTGCATGTTAAATTAGACTTTTTTCTTTTTTTTTTTTTCTCTTTTTTTTTTTTTTTTTTTGCAATAGGTACAGAAGAACAGTTTGCAAAGTTTAGATCTTTTTCCATCCTGTTGAAATTGGATGAAAGGAATATGGTAATCAGTGGGGCTGGAAATCTGTAACTAACATCAAAATTTGACAAGTGCCTCTGCTTCTGTCTGCAATAAAATCAAAATGATTGGGATGCTTCAGTACAAAGCTCCTTGTCCTGGAATTTGCTGCCGCATTTTTCTTTAGGCAAAAAGTTGACCTGAGCTGAAGCTGAACTTCTCCTGTGAAAATTTGGAATGAACTGATACTTTCTGGCAAAAAAATGTTTGTTAAAATATTTATTTGTTAATGTACATGAAAAAAAAAAATGCTGTTGGCACATTTTTCCCTAAGGATCATATAAGCAAAATGATACAATGAGACAAAAATAAGCATAAAACTGTGGAGGAAACTTAGCTATTCAAGTTTGTCATTAGAAATGCAGGGGGGGAAATGCTATTTTTTACTGTTTATTTGTAGAGGTACAACACTCTGTTCCCTCTAATTTCCTTTAGATTAAATGCTTCACAGCTAGGCTGTTCTTTATGCTGCATCTACACAGCCTTTAACAGAAGACCAGATCTTGACTCTGTCATCATGCTTTCACTGAAAATAATGTATATTTAGGGTGATACTGCAAATTGTTGCACTGTTTGGTTTTGTCAATGAGCTCTGTGTGTAAGATGGGTGAGATATAGTTTGTGGATAAGTTTTCAAGGTGCAGGAATTTAAATAGAATTTAAATGGGATGTTCTCTCAGAGCCTACACACTCCACTGACTTGTTTAGTCATATTTTTAATTTCTCTATTTTGATACAAATGGATGAAAATCAAAGCACTTGCTAGGAGATTTCTGGATACCATATGAACTTCAAAAACTATTACTCTGCTTACTTTTAACTGTTTAGACAATAAAACACAGAGAGAAATTACATCAGTGTAGTAGAATTGTGGTAGAGGCCTGAATTGTCCCCAGGCCAGAGGGAACCACAGAAATGATAATTTCTGAATTGGTGGGGATAAAAAGCACAAACTTCTCAGGCAAGGCAGAGCTGCAAGTCTTGATGGACACACAGAAGAGCCCAAGAGTGCAGACATGGACTGCCATCCTTTTCTTACCAGGAGGGCTGACCAGTCTGTAGATATGCCCATCACTTTATAAGCCTGTCCCACCAGCTCTCTCACCCTTGGCTTTGTACAACAGTGGGTTAACTAAGAAAGCAGGAGCTAAGATTACACAACTGGTCTTTAACAGAGAGCCAACATGGGCCTATTGAAATGAATGAGGAAAGTGACACTGCAAAAAACTCAAAAAAAAACACTACAAAAAAATGCCAGTGTGATATCATACCTGCCTTATGGGGTGTATGCAGCACTTCACAAGATACATCTTGTAGCAAATACTCTTAAATGACTGTTTGTTCCTTATGTAAACAGGTATTTTGGCATTTACTCCTTTTTAGATTAAAGCTCAATATCTTTTTTGTTCTGGCTAATAGTTATCATAATGCCCAAATTCTGATGGGCATTGTTCCCATATCTCCTATTAAGGTCTAACACGAATTTTTGGATTCAACTGTCAGGGTGAAAAAAATTTCAGGAGAAAAGTCAGATTTTATCTCATAAAGGCCAAAATTTCTAACTGTTGAATAAGTTTGTGGGGCTTTTTAAATTGACCTTAGAATAAAAATAAACGAAAAGGGAATAGATGTCCTTAGACAGGGTTTGTATAATTTGTGTATTTTTATTTCATGCCATTTATTTTTCACTTTATCTAGATTTTCTCATTCCCTGAGTATCAGGTAACACGCAGTGATTCTGCACGATCTGGGCAGTTGCAGCTGATATATTCTCCCTTGAGGTGTGCACACTGCAGTTTGTTCCAATACAACATTTTTAAGTACTGCAAAAATGGGTGAGCTAATCTGGCAGCCTGCTCACTATCTGACATCTCTAGTTCTGCTATATGACCCAGCCTCTTACTGTTTGCACAATTCCCTAACTGATCTCCTCCTCAGGATTCTGCCCATCCATTCCTTTTGGTTATCAACCTCTGCTCCTGTGAGAAGACAGATACACTGAAAAAATACTTTAAAAAGTCAAATTTCCTGCGGCACTATCTCAAATGGGGCCATTATTTGTTGTATTGCTGTATTCTTCACTGTGTTTCACCCTCTTGGAAGAGCAAGTTTGCATGGGAAATTATTGTCTTGAAACCAGATCGTCCTTTACATTCTCTAATCCTCTATTTTTTATTTGCTTGGATACTGCAAAATTCTTCTTGCTGCAGAGATGATATGTTTATTCTTTAAGAATGCTGATCTTCCCCAGATGTATACAGTACATGCATTACCATTTCGTCCTTCATCAGTTCTTGGACTCATAGCCAGAGGCAAAGATGTTAGGATTTGCTTGAGCTGAGCAATACAATATTTTTGTTCAGCTGTGAAGTTGATTAATAATTTGGAAATCAAATCAATATTTTCTTTGATTTTCATTACAGTGGGGTTTGCATATAAACCTTTTGTACTAGCATTCCCAGCCTGGGTAGGGAAACATGGTAAAACTAATGTAACAAATTTGGTGTCATCTTCTTCATGACATGGCAAAAATTAAGTGAAACTCTAAGGAGAAGCAGAGGGATGATAATTTTTGCAGTTTAACTTCCTTAAGAATTCTTGATTGTCAAAGCAGAAAAGGTTTGGAATGCTTGCACTTTGTAGTGGCAAGTATGAGGTAATTTACACAGTACAAAATTACTGACCCCCTTTTTATCAGACAGTTTGGATTCTTTAGACGGTAATATGACAAATAAATCTGCAAAATTCTGTGTCTTTTGATGGATAATGAAAGCTGATTTTTGGAGTCAATGAGTGCTCCAATTTTTCAGCAACACTAAAAAAACCCACCATGTAACTTCACCCTGTGAAGAAAATGCATTAAGAAGTGAGAACCAAACTTCATTGAAATTGGTGGAGAGATTGAAAATTTCAAGGCCTTGTAGTAAAGTCCTATGTAGCTAATTCAGGTTGCCTTGAAATTCTTGCTGTTGCAATTTACTTTCTCCAATGGGAATGTCTTCCTAACTTTGAATCTGACAATAGCTTCCCAACACCAATGCCAGACAGTCAACATGGAAAATTTCTGCTTGTGAAAGTGTTGGATTTTTCTTCCTGTTGGCTTTTGGTATCTTCAGAAATGTGTTCTTTCTGGGTAATAAGCACAATAAGCATCAGAGAAGCATTGCCATGTACCTTATGTAGTTGACAAAGAGAGTTCATGGCACTCATTAAATCTCTCTGAAGGAGGCATGATTAGGATGCAAGATGCAGATTCAGCCTCTGACACAACTGACAATATTTATATCCAACTCTGATCTTATTTGACTTCTGTTTATATGGTATTCAGTGTAATTTAAGTCTATATTCAGGCTCCAAATGTATCAGATTACCATAAATTTATTAAAAACAGTATCCAGTGTTTTGATTTTTCAGTCTGAACCTTGATGAATGTCCTAGTTCCTCACTCATCAGTTTTCTCAAGTAGGATATGGAGTTCAGGAATTAAGCATTCAATTTAAAAAAATGGACGTGGAATTGCAGAAATAAGCCTAGAGCTGCCTCTACATCATGATTTTATGTCCTTTCACTTCCCACACACTTCTGCAAAACTACATTTAAACATAGGATCTACAAGTTTTACAACTAAAAACATGTTTCAGCTGTATTCCAGATACATGTCGGAATTTAATCTAAGGGATTAATTGAAGCTACACTATATTCCTCCAGAAGACTTTGATTTGGAAGACTAGGTCTCTGTAACTGCTGTTTATAAAACATATTGTGATTTTATGTAAAAGTATGTAAATTACCCCTGTAGCTCAAGGGATGCTTTAAAAATCTGAGAGAGTCCAGAGCAATCAATAAAATCCATTTCCAGAGTGGTCCTGAACCCAACCATGAACAGCAACGTCATCATGCAGATCAGCATCACTTAGTCAACTGATAAAATCTTTCAAGAAACAGAATTTAAACTAAGTTTATCAGGCTTGGGCTGAGGTTATTCTGCAGCCCAAGATTCTCAATTGTACTTCTTTTAGTGAAATCACAACCTGCTGAAATGAATACTCACCTGCCTCCAGACACTTCAGGAGCCAGAGCTAAGGACAGAGTGGGCAGCATTTCAGATGTTGCTTTGTCATAACACACTGAGATGGGGCTCAGGCAAGACCTTTTTAAAAAGTTGGTTCCATAATATTCCACTGGATCCCTAAAATCAGTTCCAAATATCTGCCCATGGTCAGCCATCTCTGCCTTGGACAGGAGGCCCATCCATTGTCAGCTGGCCTTTTCTTTTATCCCATTGCCTCTTTTGCGGGACCAGTTACATCAGTCTCACCCACCGGACACTACTTACCTTAAAAGCTGCAGTCTTATGTCCACAGTGCCCTTTTCTCAACTCTCCAGGAACCTGCTGCACTCTTGAAGGCTCTGGCTATGCAGTAAATGACTCAGTTGATGGTTAAATTATTTTAGTTACTAAGCTGCAGACTTCACCAGAAGCCCACCCCAGAGTTCTAGGTACATTCTTTAAACTTGGGGAGAGTAACAAATGGAAGTAGATGTGTTCTATTTCTTTTTCTCAGGCTATGACCCTGCAAAATGACTCCAGAGACCATCCAAAAGGGTAACTGCACAAAGCACAAAGATTAACCTTGCTAAGGTCACTGCTGTGTTGGGTCCTTTTTGGTTTTCTGCCTTGTCCAGGGGAGATTTGACGGTCAGAATTCTTGGACCTTCTCTGGTTCAAGTAGCAGCAGCTCAGACAGCTCCTCGTTATAATCCCCATGTTCATATGAGATGATGGCTCACACCAAGAGCAGCCAGAGGACTGAGGAGATTCATTTTTAAGGGCAAAGGTGGCACCTTCACACATGTTTACTCAGAATCAAGCACTTCAGGGCTCTAGTCCAGAATGCGATTTCCAAGTTATGTTGTAGTACAAACAAACAATAACAACAGATAATGGGGAAGGGGAAGAGGGGGAAGTTTTGATTAATTTTGATCAGATTTCCTTCTCCTTTCCACAGAGCAGTTCAATGTGAAGTCAAAGTTCATTGACACATTCTCTGTAGTCGGTGGGATGATTGTTTTATATTAGCCATTGACTTGGCCTGCATTGATCCTTGAGAATGTATCGCACAAATCATTTTGCACTAAACTGCTGAATCGATGAAGAAATCTCCTGGAAAATTTATATTAAAAGTCACTGTTTGCCTAAATGAGTTCCCTGTGCCCCATATTGAATATTTTGCTGATGAATTGAATGAGTTTAAATTTGAACATTGCAGACCCATTAAAGAATGAATTCTTAAATCAACTTCTGCCATTTATGATTGAAATGAGATTTCCCCTGCAATAGACTAGCTGTTATATAAATCAGTTGTGCATTTTATACTGTTCCATAAACAAGATATAATTCTTTTAAATACACAACAGGTGCCTTAAATCTTTTGATGCATCTTGTATTTATCTGATGTTGATATTAGTATATTTACACCGGGTAACGAACATGGGTTTATAATAGCATATAGTTTCTGAAGGTTAAAGAAGCCATAATCTTTGTTCTTAAATGCAACTGAGTTTTCAGGGGTTATACTCTACATCACTGCTCACAGCTGAGATCTAAATTTAATCTAAAATAAATAATTGTCCCTTGCACTATAAAAAAGTGAACCATCTTGAGTAAGATTATGATTAGAGCAAATTTGATTTTTAGTATGACATAGAGGAACATTTTTCCTGCTATCTGGTTTTTAATATTGCAGAGAATAGTTGAATTTCTTTCCTTTCCACTCAGACTCTCTGCACCTTAGGTGATCTCTACTTCCTGGCTCAGGTAAATTATTTAAGCTGGTAACAAAATTATTTCATGCACTGTCCAGTTTTGGAGTTACCCCAGATACAAGATTTCCACTGACACTTTGCAGGAACAACTTCTTCACTTTTTCCACAAATAACAGCTTTTCCACATAAATCATACCCATCTTGAAAGATGGTTGTTTCTTCTCAAGCCATGTGAGGTGGTAACAGCTGGAGTCAGACTTGATCTTTGATTTCACAGGATGTTCCCTGTGTTTCAGAATTTGGGTCAGGTGGATCCCAGAGGGGCAGTAAGCAACAAATTGCTGTTCTCTTCCTCAGAGAACACATAGAAGTGAACATAAACCAATACTATGAGGGTCAAACCAGGAGCTGGAGCAAATCAATGCATTTTATATGATATCTGGGAATGTGTCAGTGTGGTCTCTATGTACTGAGCAGCTTCTGAATAGATAAAAATTCCTGAGACATCCCCACTAAAATGGAGAGCTTCAATGAGCTACAAGAGAGGAGCAGCAGCTGCATTGTGGATTAGCAGGTAGGCAGGTCTGGAGGTTAATTCAACATTGCTCTGTTCCTATCTTAGATAATGTGGCATTCAGAAATGTTCACAGTGTAACATAAATAATTCAGTCCCAGAGAAGGGACCGTAATGAATGTTGGAAATTCAATAAAATCTGGAAGTCTAATGAGAAACACATGTTTTTGCCATTTCTTCATTTGTGTTGCCTTGAACACACCCCACAAGGTGGTTCAGAGCTCTGATGCACAGAGGTGGGGCCTCCAGTCAACTCTCCTTCAATCTCCCTTCAAGGCTCCTCTTCCTCCTCCTCTGCCCACAGCTGAGCACACACTGGATTTGCCCTGTGGGCTCACCCACACATCACATCCCTGATGACAAGCCAAAGTCCAGCTTTAGGGTGTGCTGCAGCTGCTTCTCCTCAGCTTGGATTTGACTCTTTTCCTGAAAGCAAGATGCTTTCCTTAGCCAAGCATGAAGGGGTGGTACAATGCACTGTGACTATCCTTTGAGAAAGAAAAACTTCCTTTTTTTCATCCCATTCTTGCCAGTAACAGGATTCAGAAGTGGCTTCCAAAGTAAAGAGATCTTTAAATCACAGGTGTTGCAGGAGGGCTGGAATAGCTCACTTTAACCAGGTTGTAAAATCTCACTATTGAGGCTGTAGTATCAGCTTCATCCCATGGCTTCTAATGTTTTCATGGCTCTGTGGGACTCTCTGATCCAAGGACAAGCACCAAGGGTTTTATAACTATCAGTTGATCATTTCTGCTAAAGTAGGGGAGGTGGATTCTCAGCGAGATAACAAAGGTGTTATCTCTATGCGGGGAGGATATAAAGGATATTGGGAAGATAACATCTAATTGAAGATTCAATTTTCCAAGTGTCAAATTGTTTTGATGACTAATTGATTTACATAGACCGAATTCATTCACAGAGCAAGTATTTTTTAGGTCTTGGTGCCTTTTTTTTCTTCTGTGGCAGCACACAGAAATTACTGTTAACTTACTTAAAAATAAAAGATATAGACTAGGATTGGCATGGGAGATGTTACTGAGTTTTAGCTCTTTATCTTCTAGACACAGACACAGTAGGTTGCTAATGTCAGTAAAGGTGTGACTCAGGGATCCAAGCCCAAAAGCAGGTGACAGAAAAGGTCAGGATCTAATTGCTCTGCCTTGGTGCTGAGAGACCAAGGAAAGGAAGAAAACATGATGGCCTCAGGAAAAGCTGTTGCACAAGACATCCTTGGATCAGTTTAAAAGAGGGATAATGGTGTTTACTTGCTGTCCTCAGAGGGATAGCATGAGAATTAATTAGCTAATGTTGGCAAAGTGCTGGGCATGTCAAAAATAATATGTAGTGAGCATGCAGGATGAAGTGGTATGGAAGATTAATTTGGATACATTTAGCATAGTTTTAAAAGTGAGATGTGACAAAAACATCAGTGAATTCTGTTGCAGAGAAGCTTTTTTGCACCCACCTCAACAAGTTGTTCTGCTTTAATGACAGCATTTTCAAAGCAGCTCTAGCAAAGTCTTTTTAACAGAATTTCACTTTCAAATCCCTCTGCTGGTAACATCAGGCCAATTTCCAAAGGTCTGGGCACAGAGGTGCTTCTTCTCTCTCCATATTGCTCCATATCTTTATATTTTACTTCCTGAGGACTGATGGATGACACACTTTTCCAGAGGGACTCAATGCTGAGAGCATCACTGGCAGTACCAGGATTTGGGTCCAGTGCCCAGCTCATCTCCTACCTCCCAAGAGTTCCCAGTCTCAAAATATTTCTCTGGGATGACTGAAACAGAGAAATAGTCTCTATAATTAGAGAAATTCTAAAATTCTAAGGAAATTTCACCCTCTAGGTGTAAAAGTAATTTTAAAATGTTGATTTACTTTTTCACTGAGCACGTTGGGACCACATTAATGGTCAGACAGGAAATTTTCATTGATGTGTTTTAGCAGGCAGAAATGGTGTGTTTTAGTTTTCCACATTTTATTCTTCATCTTATTCTCACTAAAATATTCATATCTGGTTATCACTGCAGTAAAAAGGATATTTCTATTTTCATCACTCTAAAAGATTTAATTTAAACATTTGTGATTCTTCACAAATTTTTAAATGCGACTTCATCTATTGATAGCAATAGACAGCAATTTTTTCTACTAATTTTTATTAGCATGCATAAAAAATAATTTCATTGGGTTTAGTTTATCTTCAAAAGAACCCATTTCTTCAAAAGAATGAAACAAAAATTTTCAAATTTTTTATTACAAATTCATAAAACCTTTTCCCTTGAATTTTTCCAGACACACTAAATGTGACTGCACACTTGACAGGAACATTCCCAAGAAAATTGTTATGTTTGGAAAAATAAAAGCGAAGCCTTTATTAGGAGCCAGACTTGATGTAATTGGACATTACCATGACTTCTTTATGTTTCCATACCGTTTCCCCTAAACTATAACTTACTACATACCTAATGTTTGTTGACCTGTCTTGGCCAACAAACAGTGCCAAGAGCACAAAGGGATGGTTTGGTGGAGACCAGCTGAGACTGGTTTGAGGGCACCACACTCATTTCATGTGTCACCAAAGAGCTGCTTCAGCTGCAGAGAGCAAATCGAGGTGCCTGTCCCACTGATGTTTGCAAGTTGTTGTTTATACTTCGTATTGTGTATTTTAGTACAGATTATACATTTTCTTTATTATGGTTGTATTTCTCAATGCTCTTTTATAGGGGATAAAATGCCACAGCAGGGTAAGCACAATATTGTTGCAGTGTGACACTGTCTCCTGTCCCACAAAACACAAGTTTGTACATATGAAGATAATTTTCTGTTGTATTTTCACTTTCTGAGCGCTAATGAAGCAAGAGCAAGTCTTTTGAGAGGCGTGGCTGGCAGATAATTCCTTTCACAGAATAAACTCGGTACCTTTCCTTTTGCCATCTAACATTTAAAATCATTTTACATATACAGGACATTTGAGTCTAATTGGATGAAGGATCTTAATTCCAGTTACAAAAAAAATACTGTTAAATTGATATTACTTCATTGATTTTAATAAAGCCTTTGAAGATCTGAGAACAAAGGGTCCTATTGGTTCTTTAATTAGTAAGGGATTTATTCAATAAGTTATCGGACAAGTTAATTTACAGGACTTAATTTTGCTATTGAAAGGTTTAGCTTCCTTCCCTCCAAAATTGGGACGATGGACCATTCCAATACTGTGAAGGTGATGACCTTGTGATAACCTGTGTGTTCATCAGTCAAATTACTGTCCCCAGTAATGATAATGCCAAAGCTCTGGAACACTGGGGCAGCTAATCTGTATTCAAATTACACTCAATGAAACAGCAAGCACAATTCGAGTAATAACTCACTAGCACTGAGAGGTGAAGGGAGATGCTCAGACCCCTTCATGCAGATTGGACATTATCATACATTTCTTAGGTGTTGGACAGGTCTGCATGAGAGGGTTGTTAATGAAAATATCAATCAAAAACTCTGCTGACTTAATGGTCAATTTAAATTAATTAATTGGAAAGGAAAAAGTTGAGAAGGACAGCATTGATTGTTTAGCTCGGAGCAGTTGGCAGGCTCAGAGAACAAGGTTGTCCAAATAAGACCCCGTTTCCTATGTCAGCTTATGCTTTATGTAAAATCTTGTGTTTGAAAAGGTGGGGGAAATAGTGGGATGCTGTAATTTGAACACTCTGAATAGTGGGTCAGTGGGTTTGGGATGGGGACCTGAATGTGATGCTGTAATAGCAGCCTTGGGAAGGAAATCTGCAGGAGAGGTGGAAGTGAGGCACCATGCATCAGCTGAGGATTTGACCCTCATCCTACAGATATATGCAGGAATCCTTTCATTCATAGCCTGTTTTTCATCCTCACAGCTTGTACTTTCTAGCTTAGAACATGTTTGTCAGTTGTCCCTAAAAGGCAACTGGAGGTCAAGGGGAGGATTCCTTTTGATTTAGGGGGAGAGAATTTCAGCCTCCATCTGCAAGGGGGCTACTCACAAATAAAACTGTGAACCAAATAATATTTAATGCATGGAAGCATCTCTAAGAATTTTCTAATATGAAAGGCAATATGTGTTTTGTGAAACTGATGTAAAGCCTTTGGGATGAATAAAATATTAAATCTATATTTTTAATTGTATGTTTTGAAAATAAATGCTTTAAATGAAGATACTTTCTATACCTATCCCTATATTTATACCTATCTGTATAATTAAATATCAGCAAAAGTTTTGAAGACAAAAATGTCCATATTAGTTTAAAATGCATTTGTGCTTCTTATATAAGCAAAGGCTATAGTAATTTGGTGTAGGATCAGGATAAAGCTTGAAATGAAATTAGTTTTTTATATCAGATTCCTGTGTTTTGAACCCAAAGCTCAACATTGTTTTTGAATTCAGTGCTAAAGAAATACAACATTTGCTAAATTCATGATATTTAATCTGTCTGCAGCACAATCCAAACTTCCTGCCAGCTGCATTGTGTTGTGGTGTGGGTGCAGTCTAAGATCTAAGCATCCAAAATATTTTTGGAGACCCTGTAAA
Source organism: Chloebia gouldiae (assembly GCA_003676055.1). NCBI lineage: Eukaryota > Metazoa > Chordata > Aves > Passeriformes > Passeridae > Chloebia > Chloebia gouldiae. The sequence continues at coordinate 40,896,613 of QUSF01000005.1, read as the reverse complement.
ATTCAAAACTGTTACTCCAGAACACTCTTTTTTTCTTCTTTTTTCTTCAGCCAACTATTTTGTTTCAGTTTAAATTTGTTTCCCAATTCTGCTCTTTCTAAATTGAGTGTTGTTATTTGCATCAGAGCAGAATACAAACATCAACGCTGTGTATAATGCAGGGGGAAATAAATATGAAATGTAAAATGAAATGCAGATGCAGCAGCTTTACTGTGGAAAGCATCTGACAGGCAGCACTAGGTTGGTTCTAATGTTGTTTTTATAATTCTTTTTATTATCATAAAAAGGATGGGAACAGAAAATTGGCCTAATGAGAAGAAAAGAACCCAAAGAAAGCAATTAGCCCCATAAAAACAATATGGTGATTATACATTTAAGTAAATGACAAAACGTGGAGAAGTACATGGCATATTAGAGAAATTAAGATACTACACTGACTATCTATTCCTTCTTTTTCTTCTCCACATATTCTTCCCTCAGTATTAAAATGATAATAAGGAACTCAAATGAACATATTTGCAAAGTAAATGCAACTTGGTCCTTAGTAGAATTCAGGGGCAAGTGTCCAAACAAATTTCATACCTGACTTCTAGAAAATGCTTAGCATGATGGGCACACAGTAGATCAGGGCTGCACTGTTACTGAATATGCTGCAAAGAAAATTTATAAAGGCTCAAAATGACCAAGCAACTCATGGCTGTGTTAGGACAATGTCCCAAGGTAAATCTTATTTAACTTCAGGAGCTGAGTCATGTTTTCAGCTCTCTCCAGCAGCTATCACTCACCTTTTCAGAGCTATCTCAGAGAATATTCCACCCAGGTCCCAAGGGGAAAGAGGTGAAAACAGCAGTGACACAGAAGGGCAAACAGCACACCAGGCAAAGCCCACGGTGGCACAGCCTTTTCAGCAGAGCAACTCAGCACAGCCCAGACCTGATGATTCTGCAGTTCAAAGATGTGCCTGGCTGAACTGACTTCTTTCTTGCTGGACTGTGTTAATGTAATGGCTGTACAGCTCAAATGCAATCTCAATAAATGGTGTTGCTGTTTGCAGACTCTCTGGCTTTGTTTTCAGATCTAATCTCCCACCAAAGTCACCCAGTGTGTCTTTGACTCTTCACCACCCTCACAGCAGCTGAACAACTCTAGGCATGGCTCTGTCACCCCAAAATGCAACCAGTACAACCCTTCCACACAACTGTGGCTATATTCCCATGGGATTATCCAGAAGCCACAGAAGATCTAAAGGTACACTGAAGTCCTTCTTTGCAGTGTATCTAAGCCTGCCCCCTATTCCGTTAAACTGGGGTAATTCGAGGAGAAAATTCTCTAGTGATGAACCCTATGTTAAGGTACATCAATGAAGAGTAGGGCAGAAAATGTGTGAAGCCCTGAGCCCTGCATAAGTTTTCTCATTTAGGAGGTAAAGATATTAACCAGGCACCAGAAAGTTTTTTTTTCTAATCCTGACACTGATTCTTTCTGTGGTTTTGGACAAGCTTCTTAGACTGACCACATCATTTCTTCATGTCCAGAAGGGAACAGCAACATCCACTGTGTTCACTCTTTGTGGATGTCCACACCTCTTCCCAGCACTAACTTTCCTGTGTGCCGAATGAGGATTGGACAAATCTGCCCCAGCATTGCCTGGGTAGTGTCTTGCTTGGGGGAATGGATTCCCAAGCATGTCCCAGGAACCTTAAGAATGAATAAATTCTGAGTGTCTGTGGGATCTAGAGTTAAATGCTGAAATTCCCTCTTGGCCTGAGGGTAATGCAAAAGTGTGTATGAACTATTTTTAGCTGGGCTATAAAGAGAAAATTAAGCTATCAGAGAATATAATTAGAACAGAACCACCATGCTAAATTTGGGGATTACATACTATACCTTGTAATTCATCAGGCTGAATAAAATCATCCTGGAGTAGAATTGCATGAACCATTTTATTCTCCTACTGGCTCAGGGTAACAGGTTCTGAGAGGAGTATTTGTGAAGGGCAAAGGGGTACTGTGGTTGCAGTAAGTCAAGAAATGGCCTTGGGCACTACTGGACATGCTGAGTGTCCCAGCCTGGAAGGGAATCAGCCTTGTAGCTCTGAGATCAAACCTGGTTGTGCCAGTCCCAGCCTGTGCCTCAGTGTACTATGAACAGAGCCTTTCACAGCCTTAGAATTTCCCAGCATGGAAAGAAAAGCAGGCACAGAAGTTGTTAAAAAAAGATGGCCTTTGCTGTGTAAGTGTGACAGGACCTGGCCATGAGCAGAAAGTATTAGTATTATTTTATTTTCTTATGAATAACAATAAAATATTACACTGACTGCAAGCTTGATGTGAGAGCTAGTAATATTATTGCCCTTGTAGTATTTAGTTTGCTTGTATATTCTCTTGACTCCAGATGGATTTTAATTTTGTGTATGGTAGCTACACAGTGTGCACGTAAAAGCTTTAATAAATCTGCTTGTTCAAACTGAAATAGGCATTTTGTATTATGAGATTGTCTTGCTCCAAAACAAATCCACATGATTAGAGTAGTGGATTCAACTAATTGTCCTCCAAGCAGCTCCTATGGGAAAACAAAATGTTGTCTATGTTAACAGTGCCTCAAAGAGGGATCAGTCAGGATCAGCAAAAACATGCTGTAGTATTGTGTTGTTTACCAGATGGCAGGAGGATAATTACCATAAAATCATTATTGCTTGCTTTGGGGTAAGTACCATCATAAAAGCTGATATCTGAACTGAGTCTCAAATCCTAATATGTAACTACTGTTGAATTTCTAGAGAAATATAGAATCCCAGGTATCAAGATCTGGATTTCATTCTGGATCAGATTCTGAAGTTTGAGGGTTCTGCTTTTCAGAAAACTCCTTATTCAGCTGTTCATGTGAGATACTAAAGTGGTAGATGCTTTTCAGAGACTTCTATTCTATTCTATTCTATTCTATCATATTCTTCGTCTCTAGACCCTAACAATATCTAGCATTATTAGCAGTAATATTAATTGGGTCATTACAATTCATAATAATACCTACAACATGTGCTGAAAATCTGAGAAGAAATACTAAAGCAGCTCAGACTCCAGAAATGCCTCTCAGGCTGTGAGGTGAGCCTGGCAATAGCTGAGGTGCAGGTGTTTATGTGATTTCTATTTAAAGGCAGGCGATTTAAAGGCATGATTCCAGCTCTCAGTGCTTCATTTTTTCTCTGTAAAACTGTGTGAATCTTGATATGGAGAGACCTCGGTAGGAGAGAAGCTGGGTCATTCCTTCTGCCAGCCCATTGCTTGTTTTTAGGTGGGAGAATGTAGAAGCACAGCTGGAATGATTGCTCCAGGACTTCTGGCTCTAGCAAATATTTTACCTAGTCTAGAAAGAGTCCAGCCCTTAAATTTACTTTGTTTGGCCCTTCTCATTGAGTGATGCAAGGAAGTGTCAGGGCACTGGAAGGCTGGCTTTCATTAATGACATAATTGTAGGCAAGGAAAACAGAGGGAGACACTGTTATCAAAAATTTCTGTGGCACCACACTGAGAATTGCCTGACCAATGTTATAGCTCTGTGATGAGGACATGTGGGGTTGCACAGACCCAACATAACAGCAAAATCCTGCAAACAACCATCCAGAAATGTTCAGGGTGGCTGCAGAGATGATTAACAGAGACTTCTGTAGCTTTGACCCTACTGCAGGCCAGCACAGTGTTGTTAAAACCTGTGGTCTCTACCCATGGGACCTACACTCACAACTGTGTGATCCTGCTCTGAGATAAGAAGGCTAAAAAAAGGCAGAGATACCATTGCTATGTTTAGTTTGTATAAACCTTCAGAATACGAGTCTCCAGGTCTGTTAAACTGCCTCTTTTGATCACTCTGGTCCATCCATTATAAAGGATCCGAATACTTAAATTTCACTGAAATTTGTGAAGGTCGTGTTGCAAAATTCCTTTGAAACTGCCTACCTTCGTTCAACTAGAACTGCAGAGAAAAGCCAAAGTACAAGCTTTTCATTTTGCAGATTGGTACTGAAGACACTTGTCCATTTGTGGGTGACTTTGCATATTCTGGAACAGAGCAGGCAAAGACAGTGTGCAACACACTGGCATTACATGCTTGAAGACCACTGAAGCAGATAGCAATTTTCTAGTAAAATTGTTCCAAATCAGCTTTTTTTTTGCATGTCATCACTGTCAGAAGAAGAGCTGACCTTTCTGATTTTTCCCCTGAGTTTTACTTTCATTTCTTACCATTAAGGCTTGCTCCACCTTGCCTGCCTCCAATGTTCCCGTGTTGTCATTTCTCTGATTTTCCACTGCTCTGCAGAATCTGCTGGGGGAGTGGTCAGGGCACTGCTGTGCCCAACCTGCACACTCACTGTCAAACCAGTGGCTTCTCTCAGTTCCCATCTGGGGCCATAGGGAGTGAGGAGCCATGAATGCAGGCAGCATGAGATTGGCCGAAACATTCATGCAAAACACCGGAGAGCATCTGAACACTGCAGGCAACACCATGGCAAACCTGCCCTGGCATCTGGGGTGATATGGCCATTTATGGTCTGGATAGCTGGAACCAGTCTCTCCAGACTCCATTGGTGGCCAATGGAGAAAGATATAATGAGAGCTGATGTTTGCACAGTTGAAGATGGACTTTTCTCTCCACTGACCAAACCCATGGCAATTCTGGAGTACCCTGAAGACTCAGAAACACAGTCCCAGCTACAAACAGCTCAGGTGGTGTCAGTGATCCTCTCACAGAGACACCCCACTGTCCTATTTGGGAATGCTCTGTGCACAAAGAAATAATTTGTCCTGCCAATTTTCATCACTGATAGTTACCAAGTTAACTGATAGTTACAATTAATATGCTGTGTAATTCCAGCCTAACCATTCTAATGTGCATTGATTTCATCTTATGTGGGAAAAAGAGCTCATTGCTTATTATTGGCTGTAATATATCTTCATGGGAAAGGCAAAAGCTCACCACTGACCTCTCAAATGGCTGAGAGAGTTAGCAGCATTTGCTGGAAATGGGGGACTGTCTCTGAACACTTTGCAGGATATCACTGGGATACCAGAGGCTCCTCTGCTGTGAGGAGAGGTGCTCCAGCCCCTTAATCATGGTCACAGACTTTCCCTGGACTCTTCAGTCTGTCCATGTCTGTCTTGCAGGAGGAGCCCAGAACTGGACATGGTGCTCCAGCTTCATCAATGCTGAATAAAGAGGAAGGATCAACTCCCTCCACCTACTGCCAACACTTTTTCTCTGTCCTCTCATAAGTGAAGGTGCTGGGAAGTATTTGGTGGTGTGTCACCAGTGGAATAAACTCTCCAACTGCTATGCCACAGCTCTGAAAAAAATTGCACTGCAGCTAGAAAACACCTCTGGGATACAGATCAAGAGAGTCATATATGCAAAAACAACAGCAGAACACAACTTTGTGGCTCATGAATATTTCCTTTACACCCACTTACTGTTCCACCACTGGCTTTCTTGTGAAAAAGTCTTATTTTTATTTACTTCATATCACCTGTTGCTGTTGAGAACTTTTTTCTAAGCCCTTCTCTGCAGAGGTCATTCCTGTCTAAAGAGACCCCCAGATTTTTAAAGAGATATTTCATGTTCCTATCTAACACCTTACATGGACTTTGGGATCTCACTGGATTTTGTTGAGGGTGGAAAAAGTCAGGACTGCGGGTCCTGTGAACTTTTCAGCCGCTTTCAAAGACTGCAGGGGTGGCTGTGTTCAGGTCACCCCCATCTGCCACCCCCTGCTCTGCCAGGCTGGGTGAAGCCAGGCAGCCTTGCCAGGACCAGCTGTTGGCTGGAGAGCTCCATTTGGGTGTGTGCACAGCCTTGGTGGCTTGCCACCCACATCTTACTGCTCTTCAGACATGCTAAAAGACTCTCCGTGTCAAAAATGTCTTTAAACATCCACAGAAAAACACAGAGAAATACAAAACAGAAATAATGTTGCCAGACTATGTACTGGAAAATAGCCAGCATGGCCTTTGCAGAGCTTTTGACCTTGCAGGTCCTTCCATGAGCATGGCCCATGTTGTTTTCCACCCCAGATACAGCAGGCAGCATGCCTGCAAGGCTATTTTTAGACTAATTCCTGCTAATGTCATGCATGGCTAGTTAACCTCCATTTGATCTGTCTTTTAGAGATTTATTCATCAATAAAGGCGTTATTACTCCTTTGATGATAGTTAGTATCATTTATATGAATTGTCTATTGACGGACACATTTAACAAAGGGTGTTTATGTGCTGAACAATCACATAGTTTATTTATCCAATAATCATATAATCGATTAGGAAAAAAATTCAAGTTGAAAGACTTCTTTGAGATTTAGAGATTTCACAGTTTCCATCTGTGTCCAAGATGTTTAATTTGTGTTAGTTATGTATTACATTTCACTAGTATCGCTCCTACAAGAGCATCTTATAGATCAACCTCTGGCAGCTCTCAAGTAAAGACTGAACCTGGCCAGCTTGTTTAAGATGATGTTTAGGTATTTTTGATCACAAATGGCAGTATAAAAAATCAGAAATATTGGACAGTCAGTGTCTTGAGGCACTCTCAGGGAAGGGTACTACAGATCACACTTGCCTTCCAGACAAGGTACTTTTTCAGCACTAAGACCATCATCTCTACAGTGGTTACAAATATCTACTAATAACTGAAAGAGATGAAACCTGTTTGCCTGATGCCTTTTGCTGGCTGATCCCATTACATTTTCACTGTTCTCTTGTACTCAGATAAAAATGCAAACTGAATCAGAAAACCTTTCATGCCTAGCAAGCCCTGTAGAGCTGCTGTTTCTCCTGGATTGAAGCACAGCCATCTCTGGTTCAGGGGGACAATGGAAGTCTCCAGCAGGACACATCCAGTGCTCACATCCTCCTGAAACCACTGGCACAACATTCTCTCTGGGAAGCCTAGGATATTGAATGTCAGATTTCTGTGTTTAGTGACCAACATTAACCCCCAGTTTCCCCAAGCCCCAGATGCCAAACCATCACCATATTATGTTTGACTTTTAATACAGACATTGCAAACACGCAGAAAGTGCTTCTCAAGGCAGCACTCCTTGGTGTGGATGGGAGAACCTATTGTTTGCCTAGGTTTAAATAGTGGGTGGTTTATATCCTAAAATCCTGACCCTGGCAGTTTCTCCTGCTCATATATATCATATATCCTGCTCTCAGAAAGAAGATTACTGCAGTGACTTACAGTGACTTCCAGTTTCCTACACGTAGGAAGTGAGGCTGGGCTTTCATCCTACAAACACTCACCCAGTTGTGTTTATTTGGAAACATGTGATTCCTTCTGTGGGACTACAGAGAACATCAGAGGAGAACCTGGGCTGCACAGTGCCAGGGACCTCAGCACCCAGGGACAAAACCTTTATGTGGCACTTACCACTGTAAACAACTTATTCCTCAAGGCAGGGAGTAAAGACTGCAGGAATGCAAGAGAAAATCCCCAAGGATAAGACCCGAAGACTCATTTAAGAAAGAGTGGTTTTTTTACCCCTTTGTACCACAGAAAGCAGGAACTGAGTGGTTTGATTTCATGTTGGGATCTTAGCAAAAAGGCAGGCTCAGCCTCTGTGATTAGAATCCAGGTCCCCAGAGTCAGTCACAGTTATCAGCTCTGGGATGTCCAGCTGTGGCTCAGATTCCCTGTTAAAATACCCTCATGAGCAGGGAGGGCTGAAGTGGATTGGTTTGCTATTATTAGTCACTGGCCAAAAGATTTTGCACTCTAGTTTGAAGGAATTTTTGATCTTTTGATTTTACAGGAGACTGGAATTGATAAGCCAGGTGATTTCAAGGGCTGCAGTTTCAATCACACCCCCCCTCCCTGCTGCCCACCCAGGAGACTCTGACCACAGGGAAGGACAAGTCCTGGGATTTGAAGGTTTAGCCTGAGGCCACCAAGTCCCATAGCTTGAATATTACCAGTTTTGTAACAGCCTGAGTTAAGCTCTGGGAGCAGAAGCTTAGCTGGCCAATGTCTTTGTTAGAAGAACTTGCAGGTGGTAGAGAATAAAACCCCAATCCTGTGAAATTTGGTGGGTGAAGGCAGATGGCTTTCAGTGCTGAAGTGTCAATAGGGTGGTGAACTTGCTACAGCCTGACTGAGTTGGACTTTGTCCTTTTTCCTGAAAATAAAATGTTACAGAAAACTTTCCTCAGGAGAAGTGGGAGAGGGGAACTGACAAGCACAGATTCAGATGTTACACTCTGTAGGTCCTTCCCTGCCCTCTTTTCATGGCTACTTCTCTGAGATCGCTTTCTTGAAGGTGACACTGTAGGTGTTGATCTCAGACCTCTTAATCTGAAGTGCTTTTACTCTGAAGTCACTGTGGTACAATTAAAATTTGCTTTATTCTGTACTCTTAACTAGTTACGTTTACTTAAAATTATTCATGTTTATGTTTGTTAATATACTCTCCCTTCTGAGGGAAAACTAAGACAAGTTTATACTTTCTTTAAACTGTGTACTTTAGAAATAACACTCTCATGTCTTTGTTCAGGCACTCTGGTAAAATTTTCATTTAATTAAAATGACAATAACAGCAGCAGAGATGAAGTTGCTGAGACCCAAACCTGTGGCAGTCACAATTGCATGGGAGCTGACACTTGGCAGACACAGCTGCTGCTCCTATTCCCTCCCCAGGAAATGTGGAAAAGCATCACATCTTCTCAGCATGTACCAGAGACAAACCCACCATTGCATTTACATATATATCTCCATATATGAATTCATGTACATGTGTATATATATTGGAACATACATGTCTGTATGTGTGTGTATAAGCATGGGCCTATGACTAGCACTGCATGATGCTTCTGTAATTCTTGGCAATACCTTCAAAAGAAAGGGATTTATAAGCAGAACAGTCTAGAAAATGCATTATTAAATGCATGTGCCTTTGTTATAGCAAACAAAAATATTAATTATCCCATTGGGGTGATTAAGATATAAAAGAGGAAGACAGAGGTCCCAGAAATAGCATCAACTCTAACATGTATGCCTCTTTTCTTGGTTCTGGGTCTTCTTCAGCACTGGTGCCAACTTGCTTTGTCTGGGAGTTCTCCTGGTACAACAGGATTACTCAGAGCCTGCTCTGGTCAGTTCAGCCCCAGGGAAAGAACTAATTTCTTTGGTTTGTTGTTCTTTAAAATGTTTATCAAAGCTAAGATCTGAGGCTCCTGCCACAAGCCCCATGTATGGGACAGCAGGTGAGTGGGCAGGAAGGAAACACCTCTGCACCTCAGACCTTGTTGTTCCTTCCCTCTTGCTTATGGGAAGAGCTGTAGGTGTGTCACAGTGCCACTGCAGCCGAACAGGACAGCAGTGGCTGTCCTTCAGGAGACACTTGGAACTTCAGGAGATACCTGGAACCACACATGGCCCATGGAGGAGTGCTTGCTTGATAAGGAGCTGAAGCACAAGCAACAGAAATGCTGATTTGTCTCACTTTTGAAAAGTCTGGTACTATCACTGAGCCAGCACAATGGCCCAGGTGCACTTGCAGCTCATCTTTGTACTGTGCATCTTAGTAGAACTGTGCTTTAGAGCCCAGTGGTGAGATCTGTACCACATGATGCTCAAAAGTGGAATTGTTCCTTTTTTTCCTCCCCATAAAGATGTCACAGGCACAAAATAGCATCTCCAGCTATCTGGGCCACCCCACAGCAGAGAGATGATCCCACAGGTCCAATCTGTAATCCAATTTCTGGACTAAACTGCCCTTGTGTTTCATGTCTGCATAGGTGACAGCTGAGAAATGAAACCCAGTCCTTCACACAGAGAACTATGAGGAAAACTGGAAGGTTTTTTTGGCAGGTCAGAAATCCCATTGCCTAATTTGAAGAGAAACTTTGTGAATTAATTCAGCAATGACTTAGCACAAGTTGAGTCCTGGAGAAAAGCTGACAAAGGCCATTTGGGTTGCTCTACCATGGACCTGAAGCTGAGATATTCAGGTTGTTCCCCAGTGTCCCACGGTGCTGGAAGGATCCTGTAGGTGGCTGGCCATGGGGGCAGGATTCCATCATCCTGAAGTGATGCTCTTCTCTCCAACCCCACCTTACAGCCCAAACTTTTCCTTGGGCTTTGGTGCCATCCTGTGGCAGCAAAGCTGAAGGGAGACGAGCAAAATCCTGGGGTTTTGGGCAGTTCCTGAGAACATGAGAAGCTTGCAAACAAGATTTAAGTCTTTCCCCAAATTTCAGAATGCGAGACAGAACAAGTGCAGTGGCCAGAGAGAAACTTTTGGTGACGTTTGAAACAAGCATAAAAAATCAGATTAAAAAAAAAAACCAAAAAACAAAAAAAACAACCCTCCAAGTCGAAGAAAATTGAGAAGCTTGGCTTTTAGAAAATATTAATGAAGGTGCCTTAAAGATTGTGTATGAAAATCACATCAATATTTTTCAGATTTTCAAGTGTTCTGTTACTTAAACAAAAGATCTGGGTCTTCAGCTTGGGTAACTGCTGAGACACAAAGTAAGTGGAGCCAGACTTATTCCACCAGAAATTAACTTTAAAACTTTTTTCCTAATATGAAATATGATTTAGAATTTGATGAATTTTGTTTTGTCTTGGGTTTTTTTTATGTTTTCCACATCACATCACTGAATTAACAACAAAAGTGATTCATGTTGTCCACATTGAGTGCATCAAATTCTCTGTACTGTCAGCAGTATGCTTTGACTCAAGATTAGCATGGCCTTGACTAAAACATGCCTCACAGCATGTGGACAGCTGAAATTTTAAGGAAATTAGGCTTGGGTTATTCCCATGGGCAGATATTTGAACTTTTAGAGATGGGAGTGTTCTTCAAATTTTCCCGTCTAATCCCCCAGACAGCGAATCCTGTTACAACTTTCCCCTCAAACCTTGATCCCTGATGTTGTTCCCTCTCTCATGCACTGTTCATAGATGAGGAAGACTAAAATTAAGAACATACATCAAACTCAGGAATTCTCTTTTTTAATGTATAGAGGGATGAAGATGGAATGAAATTTCTTCTTCCTCTCTGCCAATAGAAGTAGCTAGCTCAGAAAAACCATCTTGAAATAACAGTAATGGTTGGTATTGGTGGGGAGGGTTGAATTTATTATTTTATTATTGTAATTTTTTGGGGTTTTTTTAAGAAATACTTAGTCTGCACAACTCCTATTTAAATACAAATTAAAGCTCCTGGACTTTTTTAGCAAAGAATGCAGTAGGACTGTTAAAATCATGCATAATTTGAATCCTCAATGCTTGTCATTGAGGTAAGAAACAGCTGCTTTTGAATCCTCTTGATTTTAACCTAGCTAAACACAGAATGAAAAAGCAAAACACAAAATAACACTTAGGCTAAGTTCCCCTAAAAATCCCCAGCATGTCAGCATAACCCTGCACCTGTCTGATTTTAAAACTAAAGCCCAAAACTTTAGCTTCTGTAATTCACTACTACATAAAATGAAACGAGGTTATTACCCTCCTCTTGTGGAGACGAAAATCTCCAGGTAGGGGAGTCCACAACACCTATTATATGGATGGTTTTGGCTTGGATTTATTTGACTTCAGGCAGTGCAAATTGCAGAAGTAACAGCTCTCACACAGCACACGTTTCTGTGTACCTGTAAGATACAGGAGACTTTTTTTTTTTTTTTTCAGCTTCTTTCCCTGCTCCCATTCTGGCTGTAGCATCCTCCCAGAGTAAAAGGTAGTAATGTTGGTATAATTTTGCCCTGCCATTATGGGTGCCTGCTCTTTCCCAGCTGTCTTAGTTTATGTTCATCCTTAATATTCTACTGCTGAAGTTAAGTTAGCAGGGGACTTTTGTCAGAGGACAAAAGTAAAATTGAGCTGGCAAGTTGAGCACCTCAACTATCTTTTAGCTCAGATACTAAAAGCCCTTTAGACCTTCACGATTTTCACATCAAGGGTAAATCTGTGTCAGACATCCTTCAGCTTTTGCCTGCCATCCCTATGAGCTGAATATTTGCATCGCTGTAATTTGGAGAAGCACCAGAAATACAGCAAAGACTGTGGCTTTTCCAGAGCTGCCTTTGGGAGCAGCAGGCACACAACAGCCGGGCAGATACTCTCTAAAGTCCTCCATGTGAGCGGTACAAATAAGGGAAAATGTAGAAAGGGCTGGAGGCCCCCTCCCGAGCAGGATTTCCAGTGCCTGCAGCGAGACCTTTCCAAGAGCTCCGCTGACACTCGGTGGTGCGAGGGGGAACTGCACAGCCCCGCTCCAGCGGGAGAATTCCTCATTTGCCTTCTCCAGGTGACAAACCAGAGCCCTGGAGCTCGCACTGGTGACTACTGGGTTTCTTCCTCTGCCTGCCTCCATTTCTCCCCAGTCTTTATTGTTAAATAATCACATGGGAGTTATTTATAGAATACTAAAGAAGCTAGAGGCAGCTTTCTAGAAGTTGGTCAGGATCACCTTCTGGTTTGCTGGTCTCTAAGCTTTGAAAGATGAAGAAGATCCCTAATTCAGTGAGTGCCGTTCTGCCACTGAAGTCATTTAAAGGTCAGTTTAAAGGACAATCCATCCCACTGGAGACCCACGGGCTCTCCTAGGGTTGTGCATTTATATATTCATAGAGTGGTTTGGGTTAGAAGGGACCTTAAAGATCATCCTGTTCCAACCCCTTGTCATGAGAGGCTGTACATAACATGCACCAACAGCAAATAGATATTTGAATTTGGTTCCTTAGTTAAATGCCTCAGGTTAGGTAGGGCAACTGAATACACAGTGGGCAAGGTTCACCTCTTTATATAGACATATGTACATAAAAGGAAAAAAAAATAGTTTGAATACTCTGTGTGTGCAGAGTATTAAGAACGTCTTTAAAAGTGCACTCAGAGTTGCAAGCAGTGGGATGTGGCAATGACAGTGACAACATCAAAGCCAGAGCAGAGTCCCATAGGTACCAACAATTAGGCAAACACTCCTGTGAAAGCAACAGCATCTCAGAGAAGGGAGGAAGAAGATTACCACAATGCAGAGGACATCCTCCAGGTCAGATGGAAAGATCAGCCTGGATGAAGCTGAGTTTCCTTAGCAGGTGTCTGTCACAGACCCTGCATTCTTGTTATTTTCTGCTCTTTTCACACTGCCACAGGGATTCAGCAATTACCACTGGCCAAAGTCTGCAGGGGAAGTAAAGGATTGCTTGTCCCTGCCTGTCCCCAGGCCTGGGCAGCCTCTGGGGACACAAGGCAGGGTCAAAGTCATCACTGGGCAAGGGGCAGTGGTGTGAAAGTGCACAGGAGGTCAGAACAGATGCTTGGTTCTCTCTCAAAATCATTGAATCTCTGTGGATTACTCGAGAGGGAACATGTAAATCTTGACTAATGAAGAGGAATATAAAAATTTTAGAGAATTTATGGCTTTCCGTAGTTTGTCCACTCCACAGCTGGTGACTTCCCTAGTCAAGGCTGAAACAACAGTAAAGTTTTGTAATTATTAAAAATTAAATTGTGAGTCCCCAAGATGAATTGCAGCTAAAATTCCCCCTATATTTATCTTGTTTGCAGGGCTCACAAGAGGGGAACAGAGTCATCACAGGGACAGAAGTGGGCCACAGTCTTTGGTTATGGTTCTGAACTGCAAGTAAGCAGTGGTCCAAATTTTCCGTATTTTGCAGGCTGTACCCTCAACAGTACATTAGACCAATGTTTCCACTACTCGGATGCAAAATGCAATGCAGGTTTTCTTGTCAGGTTTTTTTTCTTCTTGCCTATTTTCCCCATTTTCAGCACATTCTCTGCATAAGGAGGCCTTTCTTTCATGAGGTACAAAAGGCCCTTTAGCTGGAGTCTTTCAACATGACAAAAGACAGTGTCTTTTGACTGCCCATACAACATCTGTCCAGATTGCTGGAGACCTGGCTTTCTGTAGGAACAGTTTAAGATCATTCAGAAGAGTTGGCTGCACTCATTTCCCTTCTGAAACAAACACAAAATGCCACCTAAGCCTGCTGTATTTCTGCCCATGTGACAGTTCTGCGTAAAGTTCAGTGAGATCTCAAAAAGATCAGTGTTGCCCCCATGAAAGTCTTTTGTTTTCTGCATTTTTATGCCTTATGAGCAATAACTTTGCTCTGTAACCTGGGTTTGCTACAGAAAATTCAATTTTTAGCTGGAATGATTTGTATCAAAATATTAGGAAGCATCCATGGCTCTTGCTACAGTCAGAGAGGGCAAAAGGCAGATGATGGCAAGTGAGTGAGAAGCCATAGCTGGCCTGTTATCCTTGTGACAAATCCTTCAGGGCAAATCCTGAGTAGTGTGGGATTGGACACAAATCCTGAGTGTGTGGGATTGGACACAAATCCTGAGTGCGTGGGATTCGACACAAATCCTGAGTGTGTGGGATTCTGGGTGCAAATTCCCTAAAGAAGGAGATGCAGCCAGTGGAACTCTGGGCAGTGTCTAGAGAGAGAGGGAAAGAGAAGGGCTCTCTACCACTAAAGCAGAGGGATTTTCAGCTCCTCACGCTGCAATCAGATGCAAAGAGCTCTTCTGGCAGCTGACAGCAAAGTGTGGAGTGAGTTTAATGGTCAAATGTCTGTTAAACATAAGTTTGAACTTTATGTTTACTCAGGAACGAGAAACGATTCAACCACTTCAGTGCCATGAATCCTCTAGAGCAGCACCTTTAACCTTGCTCAGGAAAACTGGTGTTTAACAGTACTGCAAAACCAGGCCATTTACAGAAGTGTTTCAGTCTGTATAGAGAAGGAAAAAAATTATTTTCACTTAATCTGAAGCTGTCTGGACAATGTTTCTTGCCTTTGAAAATACCTTCAGAAAATAGCATACACTATAGCTTTGTAGTAGTATAGTGTCTCCTAACTTGTTGGTTTGTACCTATCTAGCTCTCTACAAAGGAAAAAAACAGGGGAAAAAAAAAAGGAAAGACCCACCCCAGGCGCATATCAGATGTCTCAGCTGAGAAATTACTTTCACTATCAAACTGGTAAGGATTTTAAAGGTGTATTTAACCCTACAATTAAGACCCTAGTTTCAAACTTGGCTGATCTAGGTCCAAATCCTGTCCCTTGCAATAGTTTTCTTGTTATGCTTGATCAGCTATTTGTAACAGTATTTCTGAAGTGCTCAGCAGTGATCTGACATTATCCCCTTTGAAGCCCAAAGGATTTTTTCCATCTGCATCAGTGAGAGACAAATTTAGAGGGGGAAAAGTTTATTTTGAAACAGTGTGCAATTATCCATAATTAAATCATATTTGGAGGGTCTGCCTTTCATCCACTGTTTATTTATTTCATGTTTTATGCTCAGTGTTAGCTGTACTTTCTGTTCTTTTGTATAGGATCGAGTGTGGTGAGCTTTGATGCTGATGCTCAGGAGATCCAAAACCAAAACAAAAACCACAACAATAACAATAAATGTCCCTGGTCAGGGATATTCCCCATGATTTGAGAGTCTTCCTATTATCTTCTATACGCATTGAGAACTGCTTTTATGACAAAATGTCTTTTTACATGAAGAAAAACAAAGCTAGAAAATATCCAGGCCCTGCCTGGGAAGCTGCCTGCAGAGAGCCCTGTGGCAGCAGTCACTGAGTGAATGGGATGTCCTGGATTGATGTGGAGCAGATAGACCTGGCCTCTGGACGACTGGGAAAACAGCAGGAAATTCTCCAGTTGTGCAAGGCAAAGAGCAGCTCCACCTCTTTGTGCTCCAGGCTGATGGCCATGCCTGACTGCACATGGAAGGAATTTGCATTGCCAACAGGAGCTGATCAATAGGAGCTGTCTGGGAAAGAGGCTTGTTACTCTTAGACAAGCAAGGGGTGGCAGTGAGAAGCGGGTGGCACGTGGTCTGGGTTCGGAGGGAACTGTAATGGGCTGCTTTGTTTTGACATAACTGTAATGGTCTTTCATGTGCAGCTGTATGTAGATAAGACAATGCCAGGATAATGCTGGACATTCAGATGCAAATGAATTGTATATGTAACTGTACACTGCATTATTTTTTCTTATGAGGTGTTTTGGAAGATTTCTGTCCTTGAGAACTGCATTACTCCCTGGACATGTAACCTAGTCTGCCACTAAACTTTTCCCAAGAGAATATACTTATTTTCAGATTCTTTCACTCTGATTACAAAAGATAAAGTGCAACAACACCTCTTTATTAAAGAAGACATTTCCACCTCTCCTTCCCCTTTGAGAAGAGCAAAGACTGTGCCTTGTGGGGAAAGGAGGATGTTCTGTGTGGTGAAGGTGAGTTTTCACGTTCACACAATCCCACAAAGCCATTTGCTCCACTGAGAGTTTTGGGAGAGGGTATGGTGGGAGCATGGGGAGTCAGAGTGGTAGACTGGTGACTTTAGTTGTATAATAATATTTCAGGTCTGGGACAATGAAGCCACAGGCACTGTAAGAGGATGAATAGATGAAAACAGGGTTAAGAGTAGCATGGGGAATGAGATCAAAGTTATGCCACAATAGCAAGAGAAACGGAAAAATTCCTCCACATTTTATCTCTGCCTTTGTATGTATCTAACAACAACTCCTTTCCAGCAGCACATCTTGCTTGCTGCAATACTTAGTGTAAAAGATGACAGGGCTAAGGAATCTTAAAGTTACAGTTTTGCAGGGGTGGAAATTGGTGAGAGTCCCTCCCTTCTGTTTTCCTGTATATTCATAGGTGCATGTCCTGACAATCTCAGGAATGATTCATAATTAAGTTATAGTTGTTAGAAAATGACTGGAAAGTACTGAGCAAATTCAGTCCTCACCTATGACTAGATAAATGCCACAACACTGTAAAGGAGTAACTCAGAGATTGCCTGGTGTTGCTGTGAACTATCAGTAGAGTGGGTAACACCTTAAAATCAGGGCTATAAAATAGATAACTTTTGAGGACTCTGGAAAATACTGCACCAAAGTGCTATCAAAGACATGAAGCAATACACTCAGAAGTCATTAAAGCTTCTTTTCCTCTATTTCCTTGTGTCCTTGATGCTTTATACTACCCATAACTTTGCCAAGGCTTCCTCGCCATAGCTGAGACAAGATGCAAAGCCAAAGTATCTCCAGCAATTATGGTGTGAGTTGCCTCTCTGGTCCCTCTCATGCAATACAAAAACAAGCCTGTTCTAGCTGGTTGGAAAAAAAAGCAACAACCCAAGAGTATGTGGGGTTCTGGCACTTAGCTTTTTTTCCTTAGAGGATTTCCTACCTCAGAAGCTGTCCCTGTTTTTTTGTGGCTGACGGTGCAAGTTGTTCCATTTTCCACAACCCTCCAAGACTTTGAAGATTTCTTCTTGCAGGGAGGTTGCTCCTCTACAGGCAGAAGCAGGTACTGACTACAAATTCAGTTTCTGTTTCGAACAGGAAGACATGAAATAAAATAAATCGTTCTCATTCTTTCAGTGCCATGAGAGCATTACAAGACTCCATCTGGGAACACATACTACCAGAAGAAGCATTGTCAAAGAATTATTTTGAAATATGCGAATAAATTGGTATTTTTTTCAGAATAAGTCTATTCATCCATGACTTCCTAGGCTGCATTTTACATTTGCCCACCGGTGCTGTGGTGCTGAAGTTGATGGAGGTACATTCAAACTCGATGACAACCAATCCTTTTGTTTCAAGGTCACCACCTCAAATATGTGCAAACCTGAATGACATCTAAATCTGACTTTCTGTTTCTGTTTTGTGGGCCTTTAGGTCTTCTACATCTCAACAGGGCCTGAAGAAGATGAAGCTCCACACAATTCTTTTTAATTCCTTTACTGTTTCCAGTTTTTACTCCTGTTGTTTTGTTTTTGTTCTGATCATTTCACTTCGGGCTTTGTGCTCCTCTCACCAGTAGTGATTCAAAGCAGGAACAATTACTCTGACATCATCTACCAGATTTTTTTCTTTCATTTATCCTGCTTTTACTCTAATTGTTTTTGAGAGGCTTGGAGTCTGTCCTTTTAATGTTTAATTCCTAAATACCATGGTGATGTCCTTTACATAAATATTACTAATGAACAATCCAGAGCACAATTTAACATGGAAAATGTTATTTAAAACAACCTTTTCCTTGAAGCGCCACATTTTATGTTCCAGACAAGCCTGAGTGCTGTTGACAGCACTGTGCAGTCCTTCCATTTGCTGGGAATAAAGGTCTTCAGAAATGGCATCATGATTACAACTCTGCTGAGGAACCCTCAAGGCCTGTTGTTCAGCACAGGATCTCAGCCTCCTCTGACAAGTGAGTGTAAACACTGCATGGTTTCCAGTCTGCCATCCAGTCCTGTTGTGGAGGGAATGAATCACAACTTGTTGTTTGCTCTGGTTTGGGGGCCAGTCCCTTTCTGATAGTGTAGGGGCTGAGAGGTTGATGGCTCTTGCTTTGACACACATGAGGCCACAATGTGCTCCTCGTCTTGTCTCCCACAGGATGCAGAGGCTTGTCAGGTCTCTGGACAGAGAATGAGTGCTGAGCCTTGTCTATCTTGTGCCCTGTCACTCTGCAAATCAAATCACATGGAAATCCTTCATGGCAACTCCTCCATACCAGGAGCATTCCTTCTTAAAGTCCTTGGTGGCCCAGGGACCAGGTCTGGGTAGCACAGCAAGGAACACATTTGGTGGTTGTCTTGGTTTGAAAAGACAGATGTTTGTTAAGGAAGGCAGGAGCCTCCTCTGAAATGGAAAATGTAAACCCCCTCCCTCTGATTAATTATGATTTTGAAATTAAGGAAAAGATATGGGAATAGCAATAACACTTCTTTACTAGGAAAATTCAAAATACAAATGCAATAGTACAAAAAAAAAAGAAAACAAACCACTGACAGAGTCAGAATACCTGACGTCCTGTGGGTCAGGGAGGTGTCAGCAGCCCCATGCCAGGGTGGCTCAGCCCTCCTGCTTCTGCTGGAGCAGGAATCCTGGACAAGGAGGGAGTTTTCCTCTGGAGTTCCAGGGCTGGGGGAGATGGGCCTGGGCTCCCTCTGGGAATGCAGTGGGAAGAAAGCTGCTCCTCTGGGAATGCCATGGGCAAAGGTTGCTGTGCTGTTCCCAGGTCAGATTGTATCCATGTAGGAATGTTTGGCTCCTCCCCCTGGGCAGAGCATCTTCCGATGGGATGATGGAATTTTCTCAGCCATGTAGGGACGCTCACTGGCCTTGAACAGAAGATAATTAATAATTAATGGCCATGAACAGAAGAGATCTCCTGGAGGGAGGATTAGTTGTGGAAGAGATAAAGAAAACTGTCCAATGAACAGAACTGCCCCACCTTTAACAGATGGGGATAAATGATTTACCTGGGATTTGCCCAGGTAAATCTTTCAACCTAAGACAGTAGTTGCAGGGGCTTTCTTAAGGCAGAGGAGGGTGCCAAGGGTCTTCCTCACTTACACCCCCTGTGCCAGGGTAAACACAGCAAGAGTCTTACAAATGTGAGCTGTTTGCCAGTTTCTGAGTCAGCTTTCCTAATGTAGTTGGGCAAAATGCAAAATAGAGATACAAACCCTACTTTGCATTATTGTTCATATCCTGAGATGGTGCCCAGATGGTGAAAAGCAGTGAGGAGATTGCCTAACATTATAATAGATCTGAATTCAGGGAGTGACAGCACCTGAGCCGAAGTGGAGAGTGAACAGGCATTGCCTGAGAAGCGTTCAGGGTCATGAGAGTTTCATCAATATACTCTGCAAGCTGGCAAAAGGAATCTCATGCAACCTGTAAGAAACAGGATGTTTTTGCTCAGTTTGACCATCCTAGCATGGGGATCTGGACTTACTTGATGGCATCTGTTACAGGAAAAGGTAATTTTAGCCACAGAGAATATTGGGAGCAAAGAACAGCTTCTTCCTCTTAAGGAAAACACCCAGAGTTCACCGCCTTCCTCACAGCACCCAGGGACAGTCAGATGAAGCTGTTTGTCTCTAGGAATAAATGAAACAGGCTAGAGCCTGCTCTGGCCCTGTGGAGAGCAGGTAGCACACAGCTCATCTCTGCAAGCCTAGCCTCCAAAATACTTATCTGTACAACTCATTGGAAGCAGCTTCGCACACATCCCCCAAACTGAGGTGTCTCTAGGAATGCATCATTTGGGTAAATAGCAATGAAACAGAATGGGTGATTTTAAGGCACTCCTTAGACTCGTGGTTTGATCCTGTGTATTTCAGTGGTACATACGGCTGCTCCGGCCTAACTAGTCTGAAAAGTATATAAAACTAATCTCAGTGTTTGACACAGTACCTGTATAATAAAAAAGCATACCAATCTCTATTATTTCTCCTGAACAAGATTCAGCACTGACATGGATCCTTCACTGTTCCTCTTTGAAGTAACCTGCCAAGTGTCAAAAACAACCCACAGACAGGCTCTAATTGTGAATAGAGTTCACATCCCCACCAATGCCATGGTGCCTGGCTGGCTGCCAAAACCAGGCTAATGTAATTAAAAGAAAATTGCATCTCTGTGGGTTTTCACTTCCTTGGTCATAGCAGGTGCCTGTACTGGGTGGTAAAATGCATCTGCAGCTGCTACAGCTGTTACTCTGGCACCAAAGCAAGAGTCCAGCTAAAACCCCGGAAGAGTATACTATGTTCAGCTTTTAAACCCTAGACAGCAGCTTGCCATCATTTCATTCCAGTGTATTTATTGATATTAGCATGTGGTGGCTGGGGGGATTTGCTGGGTTTTGTGCAAGCTCTTTCTTTTTTTTCTTTTTTTTTTTTTTTAAGGGTAGAAGGGAATTGTTTCGAGATTTCTTGTTTAAACCTCTCTCTGAGAAAATTATCCATGCTGGAGATGCTGCCAACCATTCTCCCCATAGAGACGACTCCTGGTGCAGGGTGAGGTAATGAATGACACATGTGAGGAGCACCCGCTTAGCAGATACTGGGACCACTGACAAGAGTCAGGCATTTGGTGTAATTAGAAACCAGCTTGCTGAGCTAAACGGATCGCCTGAGTCACCTTCAGACAGCCGAGTGCCAAAGCACTGTCTGCTGTGTAATTTGCTGGTCAATATTTTCCACAAAAGGTTCCCCCAGAGCTGCCT
Source organism: Chloebia gouldiae (assembly GCA_003676055.1). Taxonomy (NCBI): domain Eukaryota; kingdom Metazoa; phylum Chordata; class Aves; order Passeriformes; family Passeridae; genus Chloebia; species Chloebia gouldiae. Next base: position 40,875,556 of record QUSF01000005.1, on the reverse strand, counting down.
CCCGTGCCTTTGTTCACTGATTATAAGTGCCTGCGAGGTGCAGTAGCCTGGCAGCTTCTTTGGCATCCAGTGATTTGCTTTGAGACATTTCTAAATCCATAGCAAAGCTCCTGGTTTTCTTTCAAGTTGTCATTCACTGGGGTGATGAGGGGCAGAAACAGGGCTCTAAGGAAAGAAGCTTCTAAAGACCTTTAATGTTGTAAGTGAGATTATATAGAAAGAGAGTGAAGGAGAGAGACCTGGTCTATTGATGGTGCTGGAATAAAGCCAGTTTTAAAGCATAATTTCCCTTTGAATAAAGAAGCTTTTGCCCTCTCCACCCTGCACTTCTACAGCCATTGAATCAACAGTTGCCATTATAGGCAGCAGGTTTTCTTCCTCCATAATCAGTGCAGAGATAGATTTTTACACTTAACATCAGAATACTATCTCACCTGTGTCGTTGTGATGTATTGGTTCAGCTTGTCTGTGAGCTACAGCCTGGGAGATGGAGTGGAATAAAAATATAGCAACGACAGCACGGATTCTGTGCAAAAACCAACCTGAAATGGAGGAAGATCAGTCAGGAGAACAGCAACAGTAAATGAGGGCTCTGCTGCCCTCCATTCTGCTCTTGCACAGAGGGAGAGCTGAAATGTCCTTCCCATCCAAACAACAAAAGACAGAATTGCTGTGCACAAGTAAAGCCAGGGAATAGAGGAGCCTTCAGCAGCTTCAACAGCTGTGTCCATCAGGAGCTGACTTCACTGACAGGTCCTTGTTTGTAATTACGTGGGATGGCTTTGAGCTGGGAAGGAGATAATAAAGCTGCTCCAATGGGAGCAAGCAGATCAGATGCTGTCACAGTGGGGAAAACACCAATTGCACTGTGGGGGTGGCCTTCCCTGGAGGGAGCAGATTGTATCCTCTGAAGAGCACAGTTTTACAGGGATTTTTGCCCCACCTATGTTCATGAGAACAGCTTTGTAGGGTCTGCCACTGAAACCTTACACACGTTCCATGGCTCTGTTCTTCTGTGTGCTTTTTGCAGGGGCAAAGGCTCAGATCTTGCTTTGTTCCCTCCAGAGGGTTTCTGGAGAACCACCTTTGCATCTCCAGCGAGTGATTTAGAGTTGAGCCTTTGCCTCCTTCATTTTTTCTCTAGAGACTGGAAAATGAGCATAACTCCTCTCCTAATTTTCAAGCTCTTATCAAAACATCATCATGGGGAATACCCAAGCAAGTAACTGTCCTGCAGTGTACAAGGATTTCATATAAACCTGGTCAAAAAGATACATGCAAAACTCGACTCCGGTGTCATTATTCAACAGTATTTCAGGGCAGGGAGACCATGTGAGAATTGTTTGATCCATGCCACAGACACCGTGGGCTCCACCCAGTTGCCTAAGCTTGGCTTATGTCTGTCTTGTGCCATCTGAAATCTCCAAGTGCATCCAACACCACAGGACTTTTGGTAAAAGCATGTAGGGGGGCACCTGGAGGTCAGACAGGACCCTCAGGACATCTTAAATGGTTATAAGTTCCTCATGTTCATACAGTATTTTACTAACCCTAATATTTGGGCTTAAAGCACAGGAGTTAGGAGAAAGACAAAAAAAGAAACATTATCAATACCTGAGGTCTCAATTAGCATTACATGTTTTGAATACTTCTTGGGATGCTATTCTTCTGGATAGTTTGGGAAATATACTGTACCAGTTGAATTTGGAAAATAGTTTCTAAATAATTTAGCAGCTGAGTGGCTGGTTTTACTGCTGAGACCCATATTCTCAAACTTAAATCTCTAGATGTAGTGTTGTTTGGAATCTCCATCTCAATAAGCTTTCATCTTTTCTTGAAAACCATTAGGGCACTGCAAGTGGATCTTACATAGTGAAGAATAGAGTGTTTGCTTTGGTTTTTAGTTTTGTCAGATTTTTTGGTTTTTAGTTGTCTCAGAAACACGGGTTTTCTGAAGTGGAACATACTGTAACTTTTGCTCACTTACTGACAAAGACTGGTATTTACTCTTTATTTACACACTGCTTGCACCATGTGCTGAGGAAAACCTGCAAAAGGACTAATCCAACAGCACAGAGACCAGGTAAAAATCTGCAGGAAAACAGCTGAGGAACTGAAACAATCTAGAAATTTATGCTGAACTTTCTCTACTTACAACACTATTAGGAAAACCTGAAAGCAGTCAAAAATTTCTCAAACATTTGTTTTTGACATGTTGCAAGTGAAAATTCAATGACTGCTTAAACAACCTTTCACATTGGAATCTACCTGTATTTATATTTTAAAGGTATAAAATGCTTTCTAGAAACGACTGAATGCTTAATTTCAGATTGTGTTTCTCCTTGTCTGTCATTTTCCCAATGTTTAAGTTCAATAAGTAAACAAAGAAATTGCTTGTTTAGTCACCCATGTAATTGTTCTCCAGCCTTTAAAACTCTGAGTGTTTTCAGGCTTTTCATGGCAAAATCAGAGCTTTATGTATTTTGGTTTTCATGGCTTGAAACAAATGAGAGCTGAATATAAAAATGATCTGATTCTTCCCACTTTTGAAAGAAAAAAGCCAAATCAAATTTTCTATTTTCACATGAAGAAGATATTAAAAGATTGCACATGGAATTTACCTGAACAATTAGAAGATTTTTTCCTATAAACTTTGCTGACACGTGGCCTGTATAACAAAACACTAGATACAGTGATCCAAAACTTCAGCTAGCACAGATCACTGTAGCACAGAGGATATTCATTGAACTAATTCACTTTGCCCCCTTTGGAAATTTTCTGGCTCATTTTTAGTTCTTGGTCCAAGTAAGTTTGTGAATCTGTCCCTTAAATATTTCTGAAGCGGGCTATAAAACTTTGGTTTGTATATTCAGAACCAGCTTTGCATTGCTAATTTGTAACTTCTGCAAATTAAACAAAGTTCCTCTTTCAAGTTTTCCCAACTCTTCTCAAAGGAAGCATTTTCCTTTTACAATACGTCAGTATCAAGGGGACTTAATTGGTGTCAACTAGATTTTTGTCCTTCAGGAGCTAGATTTTAGCTTTAGGGTGTAATTAAAAGTAATGTTAAGTGATGTTATATATCTTCTATGTTCTGTGATGATATTTTTCCAGTAAAACGCCCTGTATTGTTGATTTTTATCATCTTCACAAGTGACACATGAATCTTTGATGTGAATTTATCACATATTTTACTGGGAAGTATAATAATATTTTTCTTCATCAACCATAGACAAAGATTTTGTTTGGTGACTAAAGAAAAGCTTTCCAAAATATTTCTCTACATAATCTGATTCTAAAATAGACAATTAACATTTCCTTTCTTGTAAATTTTTATTTTTGATTAACCATAGCAGTTATTTTTCTGATATGTCCAGCCAATTGTTGTAATCACCACAACAATTGTAATCACAAGTCTTGTTAGGTTATTTCCTTGAGAAAACGACTGCTCCCTTTTTTTTTCCCTGTAGAATTCTTAGAATGAAAACATCATTTTACTGTCAGCAATGTGATGTGTTTCAGGGGAAGAAACTAATGACAGGTCATGACTTTTTTCAAGAAGGAAAAACAAGCCTTCTCCAAAGTATAAAAAGGCAGGTTGATTGCCTGTTCAGTGTCTGGGGATATTTTCTAAAGTCAAAGGATACACAATGTGCTTGTCATATTCCTGCAGTCATGGAAACGTAGAGTGTCTCAAAACCAGCAACCTTTAGCTCTCCAGCTCCCTCTGAAACATCCTATGAAAGGGAACCAAACTGAAGTAAATCAGTGCAGAATTCTACCTGCCTGATCACTCTCTGTAGCACTTTAAAGCTGGCTGTTCTACATTTCAACAATCAAATCTTTCAGACACCACCTTGTATTTTCTTAGCCTACTGCTAACCTTACTTTCCAAGCAAAACTTTTGCAGCAGCTCCTCTCCTCCATACACACACAAACCAAGATCAGCTTAGGTTGCATGTCCAACACCTGTTGCATGATTTGCTGTTAGATTTAGAATCCATGTATTGTTTCAAAAATGCTACAGCACCTGCAAGGGAAAATAACTGTGTGAGGAAATGTTCTTATAAAAGGCAATGTACAGACCCATCCTTGACAACAGATTTTGATCCAGGAAGTGATTATGGCTCTTTCAAAAGAGCTGCTGCATTTCATGAGTCTTTCTGTTGTTCTTGGTCCATTCTCAGAGGATATGAATGACATTTCTGTTTAATTGTTGAATGCTATTATTTGATGAGAACATTAACCGGTTCCTACTCACTGAAGGAAATAATGGATGTCCTGGACTGTTACCACAAAAAGAGGGGAGAAACACATAGCCCAGATGACTCTATTCCACAGCCTCCCTGGCAGGGTAAAGGGTAAAATCTGATCAAAACTGAGATGGGTGGAGGCAGCTCTCTGCCACTATGAGGTGGTGCTGCCTTACCTCATGTCCAGCCTGTGCCATCTACAAGGCTGCTGGCCAAGATCCCAGGAAGGCTGGAGAAAGCCCTTGCATTTCCAGTTCTCACCTGCCTTCCCCAGGGGAGTCACAGCCACCCAGGCTCATCACCACAGCCCTGGTGCCAGGGTCTGCAGGGCTCTCGTGGTGAGCAGCCTGCAGCTTGCAGGAAACTGCATCCCTTCCTAAAGCATCTGCAGAACTGAATCCAGAGCTCAGAGCACCACCCCTGTTGGCATTGTGCTGAGCGTAGCAATTCCTTTCTCACACTACAGCACAGTGGGATGGGAACACCACTGACAGCTGTTCTCAAACTTGTTCATGCTGCTCAGTTTTCCCAGTTTTTCCACTGTGTGATACAAAGACATGTGGTGTTCCCTTCTGCCCAAGTTAACTTTTCTCTTTCTTTTTTTTTCCTTCTTATTTCTAGAAGTCCTGATCCCTAAAACCTAATGTCACGTAGCAGAAAATTCTTCATGCCACTTATTCATTAACTGCCCTTGTTTAATATGTATTTGGGCTTGGCTATTCCATTTTCAGCTGTTGCTAATTTTTTTTTTTTACTGGAGGAGTGATCTACATTTTTTGTGTGGAAAAAATGCAGTTTGTCAGTGTGGTAAAAATAATTTTAAAACCCCTACATGAATAAAGCTTTGTGAGACCAAAGAAGAATTGCCATGTGTCACCATAAATTGGTAAACTCTAGCTCCTGATCTAATGTCTGATTGCTCCATTATCTTAATACCCAGCAGCAAATAAAATGCAAAGGAGCAGAAGATTCAGTTCAGATGTTTTTCTGAACCTCTCAGACTAGGCAATTTTCTTACACTCTCTATCTTTACACCTAGATGAGGTTCAGACCTCAGTTGATCCTAATCTGTTAATTATGCCAGATTATGTGGTGGTTGAGTAATATGTAATAGAAAAGCAAAACATTTCAACTTACTACCTTTGATCTGAACTCAAGTTTCTAGAGGGCAGGCATTAGACTGGAGCTGGTCACTGTTTCCTGAGTTATTCTTTTCCTAATTTCACTACATGTAAGGCATAATTCCATATCCATGACTTTTTGGCAAAAGTAGCCTTGAGATAAAAAAACACCCTTCTCTCAAAAAAAGCTTTTTTCATTTTTTTTACAGACTTAATTTCTTTTGAACAATTCCTTTGAAGTCCCTACTGGTGAGGAAAATCTTGTGCATATTCTTATGACTTTTGCAAGATTAATGTCTTCAGACTGGTCAGACTGATTGACAAGAAACCCTGCCCAAAGCTGAGCATTCCCTGTCCCACAGTGAGATAGAGCAGGGAGATTTGCACTGGCAAACTTGCTTTGTTTCAGGTAATGCTGTGAACATGGAACTTCAATTAGTCTTTCTGAATCAAAGAATCATAGAATTAGTTGGGTCGGAAGGGACCTTAAAACTCATCCAGTCCAACCTCCTGCCATGGCCAAGGACACCTTCCATTAGACCAGGTTGCTCCAGCCTGGCCTTGAACACTTCCAGGGATGGGGTAACCACAGCCTTCCTAGAAAATCTGTGCAAGGGCCTCATCACTTTCTCACAGAACAGATTTCTTCCTAATATTCCATCCAAATCTACCCTCTTTCAGTTTAAGGCCATTCCTCCTTGTCCTATCACTACATGCCCCTGAATTACTGTCAAACTAAACAACAATTTGTTGGGGGTTTTCTTGATATTGTGATCAGTGAAATGGGAAATTTGAGGTTTTGTGTCATCCTGGACAACATGGAGCAGTTATTTCTGAGGTGGAACTCGAGGCTCAAAACCATCTTTAACTGCAAACTCTTACCCCACATTCAAACAATTTATTATTTAACTCCACCAAACACAAAGCACTCAGATGTATAGAGGGCAAAATGTCAGGAGTGTCCCAGATGCCCTTTGGAAGTGCCCCATGCTCTAGCTGTCCATCAAGCTGAAGGTTGGCCTGGACAATTTACTCATAACAGAAATAACAAAAGGATTTCAGCTCCATTTATTGCAATGTCGCCCAGCCCCAGTGCATCTCCATAGCCTTGGTGCACCTTGTTTGAACAAGTGGTGCTGCCCAAAGAATTTTTAATAAGGTGCATAATAAAGTTTAATAGGCTGTAGCAAGCAGACATGTTTGAACACATGTTTGCAGTATGTCTAAATGAAGTGTTTATATTTCTGCATGTCCAGTATTGCTATTCCAAGTTAAATTCTATAAAGAAAAAAAGAGGGTAAAAAGATTACCAAAATACCTTGCCTAGTATTATAGTTCTTTATAGAGGAATTACTTTGAAACTATGTTTCTTGTTATGACATCAGGTTTATATTGCACATTACAGTTTTCTGTGCCTGTCCAAGAAATGTTTAATTATCAGGTATTTCTACAGAAGTTATGTGGATTTTTTCCTAGGTTTTAGCAGGATTTCTGGTAATTTGTCCTTCATACTACATTCAACTTAAGGAAAAACATCAGTTTCAAAAGTATAGAAATGGTTCCAAATCCAGAGAGAATAATGACTTTTTTTTTCTAAAATTTAAGTATTTTCTACGTCAAAGTTAATTCTGAAATTTATATATAAGAGTAAAGATGTCCCAGACTTCTAGTGGTTTTGTTTCTGCTTTTATTTCCATTCCCTGCATTTTGTATGACTGTCTCTTTGGGGCATTCTTGGGGTTTTTTTCAGTATGTTTTTATACAAATTCTTGGTAGCATGCAAAGTAACAATAATAATTGTAAGTGATTCTTTTTTATAAAGCATCACCAGTCTCCATAGAAAAAACCTTGGCTTATATTTAGAAGTGAATAGTTTGGCTTGGAAAACAACATGGGTCTTCATCTTCCAACATTTATTCCAAACCGAGAATTTCTCTCTGACATTTCTATAAGAGGGACCTTATCAATGTATACAAATATCTTGAGGAAAGATGTCAAGAGGTCAGGGCTATACCCTTCGGAGTGACTCCCAGTGACAAGACAAGGAAGGGGCACAAATAAAACACACGAAGTTCAATTTGAATTTGAGGGAAAATTTCTTACTGTGAGAGTGACTGAGCACTTGCTGCTCAGACAGATTGAGGCGTCTCCATCTTTGGAAATATTCAAAACCCACATGGACACAATTCTGTGCAACCTGCTCTGAGTGAACCTGTTTTAGTAGAGAGTTGGACCAGATCATCTCCAGAGGTTCCTTCCAATCCAAACGGTTCTGTGTTTCTGTGAATAATATTGGCATAAGCCAAAGCTTTAGTTTTGTTGTCTGACATGAATTTCTGCCTCCAGCTCCTCCCAGCTACTGCTGTGTCTGGTTCAGCTCATCTGGCAGGGACCTGCAACAGCAGCATCCTAAAGGACTCATGTGGGCTTGCTTCACTGGTGGCCTTGCCTGGCCATCAAAAGAGACATCTCTGACACCCTGACCTTGTGATGGATGTTGTATGAATGATGTTCAGTCCTAGAAAATCCTAGAAAAAAATAAGTCCATGATTATCCTCATCCAGCTGAAAACTAGAGGGATTGTCCAGCTTTGAGTGCAGATTGGTGAATAACACAAAAATCTTTGGCCAGTCTACGGGAAATCAAAGGTTGTCTCATCTGTATCTTGGGCTTGTCCAGCTCAGTGAAAGCTTATACTTAATGCCCAATAATAGGTAACAATCTATTCTGCTGAGGTTTTGATAGTATACTTGAAGACCTACTATCTAGAAGATTCTGATTTAAAGCCACTTCAAAGTTGGCAAAAACTTTGCATTATTGATATTAAACATATTTTTGTTTTCTGATTTACTGCATGTTTTATTCCTTATGAAGCTTAAAAGCCCAACTAAACAGACACACTGAAAAACAAATGTTGCTAAATTGATTAAGCAGCCCACAGATGGCTTATAAGTTCCTGTGTCAGTGAGACAGCTTTATAAATGAAGCATGTGTGATACCAATTTATGTTTAATTAAAAAATGCCGAGTATTTTTTAAAGCAAACATATTTTCAAAGAAAAACATTGATCGACTTGATGAAGAGATTTAACAGTCAAAAAAGCTGTCTAGGCCAGATGCTTGGTAGCAGCTGTAACCTTGTGAAAATTGACCTATAACATAGCCACAGGGTTCTTGATTCTGAGAAGAATCTTCTCTTTAAGAAAATTGATTTGCTTTACAAACCTTGACCCCTCACTATTTTTCATCCTCCATCAACCCCTGGGGCCCACTGACCTCACTGCAAGAAGTCATAGGCATAAGACACCCTCCTTCAAATGAGTGGAAAGATTTCCATGTAGGGTTTGTTGGGCCAAGGTTCATAGCAACAAATCCTTCCTTGTTCTGCTGCAAGATTAAGTCAAGATGACTGACATAATTGGCCAAACAGTTTTCTAACTGGCTTTTTACTTTTGAGATGACCTCTGTTTCTCCCATTCGTCTGCTGATTACAGGTCAATAATACTGTCAAGGAGAGATAAAATAATTTTGTCACTTAGAAATATTGTAATGGGATAAAACCCCTGGCTTGTCATATCACTAAATTTGAAAAGATAATTGAGCTGTCAATTTAAATATCAAGTGAATGCCTCCATGCAAGCAGTGTTAATAAAAGCCAGGAGGAAGGTGGAGATGAGCTCAGCTGGCAGGTGGGGGGGCAGGGGGTGAGTTTTGTTGTCTGGGAGACAAGTAACCCTAAACTTACTCTGAATTAATCTGAGCTTCTTGTGTCTACAAGAGTACACAGGGTGCATTTATTTTATGGATATTCTTTCATGTAATCCTTGAACCAGCCACAGGTGGGAGATGATCTTTATTGGAAATGTAATTTCAAGCAATCAGCTTCTCTACCTGTCATGGAGACATAAAAAAATCAGCTTATTGCCAACCCCTTTTTACCTCTTTCTAGCAAATATTCCATTCAAAGGTCACTTGCTTGTCTGAATGTCATCAAGACAGTTACCAACTTTTATTCCTTGCTGCCTACCAAAACATTCATATAAGCCAAAGTTTGCTCCCATGCCTACAGCAGTAATTACTATTAATGGGATAAAGTGATTGAATCATTGAAGGCCTGAGGGAAAATATTTGCACAGTGTTTCAGTTTATATTTGCTTTATGGGCTCTGTTGACTGTACTTGCCAGACTTTTGCATTTATTAACAGAGCTGTGTGATGTTCTGGCCCCTTCTTTCTGCTTTTGAATCACCCTCAGTTCTCCCTGGCAGATCCCGAGTGTCATGAGTGCTGCACAAGAAGAAACAAACTTGACTGAGGACATCAAACTGCACTGAGATCACACAGGGAGTGCTCAGCTCTCTTTGGATTCAAATGTCCAGTCTCAGCTGGGAAGATGTGCTGTCAGCATCAACCACAATCAACACTATCCAAAAATAGGATCTGTGGAGTGAGAACCAGGCCAGTGTATTTAAAGGCGTTTGTGGCTGGCTTCAAAAGTTTTACAGAAAATCAGAGTTCCGGGTTGGCCACAGAAGTGGTTACATGGAGTGGGAAAGAGAAGCCAATGGTTTTGCCTCTGTGCAGCACTGGGAGAAGAAGAACAAATTTACATCGTGGGACAGCCAAAATTCACAAAACCAGCAAACAAGCCATGGCTTCTATGGATGAGTTAGAGCCCATCTGAAGAACAACATCATTGTGCAGAGGCATGAATAGAAAGGGTTTTTCTTTTTGGAAAGAGCAAAAGTGTATGTGGGGGTTTACAATCATGAAAGAGAAGATGAAGTCTGCAGCATTTGTTTGGGTCTGACACTACAGGTATGAGTAAAGCCTGTTCATTTCCATGGTACAAGAGAGCTGCAGCCAAGAAGTATACCTGATCAGTCCTGAATCAAAGGCAAGTTCCCAGGAGACTTGGCATTTGTGAAAATAATCGCACTGGACGTTTCAGATATAAATGTATCTTCTTTACTTTCTTGTTCAGCTTTTGATTTGGGGGCAGATTTTGATCAGTGGTTTTGCAGCTCTTTTAGAGACATAGAGGCCTTTGTATCAGCTCATGGATTTTGTTACACAAAGTTTTCTTTGTACATTGGAAGGCTGGAGAATTGGCTCCATGAGAGCCTGTAGAGTTTATAAAACCTGCAAGCGCTAACCTCTCTTGGCTTCTCCTGCAAAAATAAATGTGAACTTGGAAACCTCTGGCTTGAAACAGAACCCACAGATACATAAAATTGGTCTGAAATAGGACTGCCTCATCATGTTCATACAATTTACTGGTAAATACCAAGCGTTCAGAAGTCATAAATCAACCTCCAAAACCTTGAAATTATTGGTAGTCATGTTCTCCTAAATAAGAAAATAAATCAATTTTGGGTTTCTGTGATTACTTTCTGTTTCTGGGCCATTTATGACAACACTTTCAAATTCTTCCCGTCAATGAAGACATCTAAAAACATTTTCTTTTTAAAATAATAGCTGAGTATCTTACAATCAGGTGACTCAGAGAGCTGAAGTTTTTGAAAACCATGGCATGCTGAGCCTTGTCACTCATTCAGATTCACTTACAAAAGGTACTTAGTGTACAGGACAGAGAAAAAGCAGATCCTGACCTGCTCACTGATGTAAACAAGTGTCTCTTCCTCTCCAGAAGAGTTAGATGAAATAGGAGAACGAGGAACCCTGGTGTACTGAGCAGCTTTTGACCCTGAAATGGTTATTGTTGTAACATGTGAAACATGTTGCACAACACGAGTGGAAGTTTGGCTCTGGCATAGATGGTTTCAAACTCATGGGCATCATCTCATTGTTTCTATATTATCACAATTGCCTTACGTTAGAAAAAAAGCATTTTACCAAGCAAGCCTCAGAGAAAATTAATTAAATCTACATGAGGTCACCTCCTTTTTCTTCCTTCAAGCCCACTCATATCTTAAAGCTGCACAGTGAAGGAATTAAAACTATAGGAGTTGCAGCTTTTTACATGAAGATTTATTTCATCAAATACAGCAGGAATAACTATTAATAATGTATTACCTTTCTCTGAAAGAGCAATGGGTATCAGCAACCCCTAAAAACTTAGCTTGGTCTAATACTGATGTATTTTACAGCTGCAGGCAAATTATTTACCTTCAACACCTTAATTTTCTGCTCTGTATTACAAATATTGTATATTCAGTGCTGCAATGATGGAATTGCATTTTCTTGCCTGCTGGAAGACAGCAGGTCACAGTGTCTTGGGAAAAGGGAAATAATGAAAAAAAATTATTCTTCTAGCATCAGTTGACTTTCTTGTTTGGGAAGCTCTTCTGTCAACCTTTCTTCTCAATGCTGCTTGTTTTCCATGTAGGATCATAAGCTGGTCACACTGAGGCTAGATTCTCTTCACTTATCTTTAGCAAGCTAAAAATGAGCCCTGTGTACAGTCTCTCTTTAATCAAAAGAGTGAGACCACTGCAGACTACTGCCTGTTTTAAACACCTCTGGGTGAAATGCATCTGCACGTCTCCATTAGAACAGAGATTTGTATTTTAGATGGCCAAACAGGAGTTCCCATTCTGAGATCCTGTTTTGAAGTTTTCCTAAAGTCTCCAAGCACTGGGCAGAATATGATGCTTTCTTGAGAATGCTAGTCTATGATGAAGGATCTCTGAATTCCTTGGATGAAATAACATTAACTCCTTCTCCCAGAAAACCATTCAGAGCTCCCATTGATTTGCATCAGAACAGAGAGTGTCCTTAGTTTTCAAGCCGATATCCCCCCCCCAATACTAAAAATGGACACTGAACATAAAAATAGCCACATCTGCCATTCTAGTGGTCAAACTAAAGGAGGACCCAGGGTACAGGGAGAGGCTGAAGAAGCTGGTAGGGACTCATGACTCTGTATCTCCAAGTCAGCACACACAGCCAGGCTGAGAGACAGTGAAAACTCCCACCTGACAGCTGCTTGGCAGCTTTTGAGAACTGAGTCATCACACCCTGACCCAATTTCTAGCAGACAGGTGTCCCAACCACAGAAACCACCATCACAGGTGTCCCTGTTTTGTGTAAGTTCAGCAGAGAGACCACTAAGTTATTTGTTAGCAATCAAAAAGGTCATGGGGCTTAATTTTTCTACCAAGAACTCCTCTTGGCTAGTTTTACTTACCACTTGCTGTGGTCTGAAGATTTATGGGTTTTTCTTGGCATTAAACCTGTCTAGCTAGATCTTCATTTGATAAATGATTTTCACTGAATCTTTGGTGTGAATGTCCTAGAATGAAAACTCAGAACTAGAGACAGAGCCCTCAGGTTTCAAAATACAATCCCCACTATGGACTGCTAGAAAGACAAAGTTACTAACAACTCCAAGACCTGATGTTAGCCAGGACAGTGATATAATCTGAGATTAACAGTTCCCCATGGTAACTTCTGTGTTTTTGCCTGGGTATTGGGAGTTAAATGCCATTTACCCATAACTCAACTGAAAATTTTGGTAAATGATAAAGCATTTATCATCACATATTTATCTTTTTTTTACATGATCCAGCTTCAATGGGTGTGCAGGTCAGCACAGATCCATTGAAGTCAGCATCCCTAGTGTGGCCACAGGTGTGACCCCAGAATTTCTTATATTCCTGTAGGAATCCAGCATGGGAGCCTGAAATGCCCAGGACTTTACATGCGATCTGCACATAAACCACCTTTTCAAGGACAGGCTTTCTAATAAAACAGCCACTGTTGACACAAATAGTCCCACATTTCTGATTTGCATAACCTCTAGAAAGCTGGATAGCATAGGAAATAAGCACTAATAGCAGTGTAAATGGCTGTAAGTGAAAGCATATCAGTTACAATGCACCAGTTCACTCCATGAAGCCCAGTTTATGCTGGCGGCAAAATTAAGAGGAGATATTATGTCTTCATAAAAGCTTGACCTCAGTGCTTCAGAAGACAGAAGAGACTACATTCAAATCAAAGCAGACTTTCTGTGCACAGTTATTCTTTAAAGGGCTTTGCTATGGTTCACATACACACACCCTTTGCTCATGAAATAGGAGAGGAAAGGAACACCTAACAAATGAAGGTTGTGTAGCTCAGCAGCCCCAGCTGGCCCAGTTCCCAATATATTTTGCTTGATAAACAGCTAATCCCTGAGTATAGTGTGGCTTGCATTCCTCCAAACTTATCATTAATCATGGAAAAACCCAAGTTGTCCTTGCACTGTGTGAGTGCCTATGAACAGCCCCTTTGATAAGAGTGTTTTTACATGCCTGGAGGGATTTAGCTTTTTGGACCTCTGTCCTGTATGTTGTAGGCAGACCTTCCTCTGCATGTGAGTCTGCTTTTATTGCTGGTTTCAAGCCACAGAGAATTAGCAGGGATGTTTGAAATGAGAAGTTGTACCACACTTATGCTTCTCCATTGTATTTGTGCTGTTCCACACATATATATTATATTCACACACATTATAATGCATAGCCTTATAATTATGCACTGTCAGCAGACAGAGAGAAGACGGGGGACAGAAAAAGAAGGGAACTTCTAAGAGGAAAGAGTTAAGCTTTTAAAGGACAAAATAGTTAGACACACATTTTTGTTTCTTTTTAATATGGAAGATGAATAGAGCAAAGAAGTAAAATATTTGACTCCTTACCTTATAGCAGACCCAGAAATAGGAAGAACAGACAACTGGGTCTGCTATAAGGTAAAGAGTCAAACAATATTTGACTCCTTACCTTATAGCAGACCCAGAAATAAGAAGAACAGACAATTAATCTATTCCTTACACAAGTAAGGAATAGATTAATTGCCCTTACAATAGGTAGATATTGGACATAGACACAAATTACATTGTGACTATTTTTTCATAATGACAGTAGTTAAGAGTACATATTTGCATTGTGCATCAGACACTTTCCATAGCCTGAGTTGTGAGCCAGGCTTATTTCAGCTACCTGCTCTGGCTTTGCACATGGGAAAAAAAATGCTGACTATATGATGGAAGCCCCATAGCTTTCAGATGACATAATATGTCTTTTACAAAAGAGAGTCAGTCCTCATTGGAAATGGGCAAATCTTCACATCCTCAACTATGCTTTTTATTAAAAAAAAACACCCCAAACCCATGAAACTCATTCCTTGTTTTGGATTGTTCTAATCTCAACTTTAAACTATGATATACCTATCCACTACTGAGATAAAACTGTTCTACACCAAAAAAAAAGTTTTTACTTTCTGTATCTACATCCTTTAACTTCCTTTACATTAAGCCTTGTCATTCAGGAGAGAATGTATACTATGCAAGTTCAAAAGGCATGAAGAAAGGATACTGAGATGATACTCAAAACTAAAATGGTCTTAAATACAGGCAGATTTTAACGATACACTATTGATGTGAGAATTTAGGCTTGCTTATTGCCAAACCTGTACTTGCATTGATGAACTTTTATTCAGGGAAGTTTAGCAAGGTGGCCTCAGAAAAAGAGGCTCCTGGCTTGTTTCTTTGTGCCCTTGCACAGACACAAACTTGTGCCCTTGCACGGGCCACTCACTTTATGAGCCACAGAGATGAGGGAAAACAGCTGCAGCTCTCCAGCTCCATTCCCACAGCTCAGGTGCTGTGACTTTCTCTCTCCTTGGAGAGAGAAGCAAATGTGTGAAGCAAATGTGACACCAGAATTCCCTGAGGTCTGAGAGCTGGAGCAGCTCCTGAGCAGTGTGAATACAAGGTGGCCTCTTCACGTAGTCATTCTTCAAAGGCACCAGATATTTGGCTCCAGATAGTCAGTTTAAAGAAGAAATCAAGTCTGTTGATTTTCATCTTTTAGAATAAAAGCAGAGGTAAAAAAAAAAAAAAAAGTAAGGGAGTAAACAGAGTAAACAGTAAGCAGGGAAAAGTTATAGAGTAAAGGCAACATTCTGTATTTTGCCATTTTTCATTTCCACATACAATTATTTCAGGATTTGTTTCTTGGTGAATTTTTGCTAGGAAATGAACACTGGCTTGATGTTTACTACATTTGCAGATACCATCTGGTTAGCTTTACTTCCTTTTAAACTTTTTAAAATATATTTTGATTTAATTTAATTTGAGGGTAGGACATGTAGGGTGTTTGGTCAGATGGTGTGTGGACAGGCCTGAATGAAACTATCTTTATAAAAAGGAGCACTAAAAGCAAAGCAGATTCGGTGTACCAACTGTAATGGGTTTAGTCATTACGAGTGCAAAAATCAGTTGTATAGAGATGAAATTCTCCCAGGGCTCTGGTGCAGATCCAGGGTGGCAGCTCTGAGAACAAGAATGGGGGTGCTGAGGCACTGGACCAGGTTTCCCAGAGAAGCTGTGGGTTCCCCTCCTTGGAAGTATTGAATGCCCTGCCCGTGGCAGGAGTTGGAATGAGACAGTCTTTAGGGTCCCTTTCAATCCAAACCATTCTGAGATTCTGTGATCATGGAAGGCAGAACTGCACACTCCTTTGCTGCACCACAGTGTAACTTAATTACTCCTTGTAATATCAATTTAACTCACAGAGCCGTGCCTTTTGCCACAAGAGCCACATGACTGCCGTAAGAGAAATAATTTGGAAAAGGATTCTCAACCAGGATGAAAGGACACTTTGTGCAGAACAACAAGTATATGTGGGCTAATCCCTGCTCTCAGTTTCTTCATTTTTGGGCAGTATTTTCCAGCCTGTTGGAATGGAGCTGACTAGAATATATATTAGTTTCTGGGTATCTTGGAAGAAAATAAAGGCAATCTCAGAAGTATCCATTTCCTCTGGATTAATTCCTGGAGCCGGGTAGACTCCTGTCAGCCAGTTCCAGGCTGGAATTGCCATTTAACTTTCTTTTTAAATTTAGAAAGTGTCAGAATTTGAGAGCTGGAGAAAACCAAGTCTTTGATTTGATGTCCAATGGGACAGCCAAGCAAGTAGGTGAACTCGTTTGGCACCAGGTATTTCATAGCCTGCTGAGGATGATTCTGGGTTTGTTTGTTCTACTGACATGTCTAGGAAATGAAAACAAATCCCCACTGTTCACAACCCCCAGACTCTTGTGATGGACCAAGAATGACAAATCAGAGCATGGAAAAGGAACTGGCAAATACACCCTCAGAGTCAGCCTTAAATTTGCTGCCAGTGAGCAACTGTCAAAAAGTCATTATAAAATACCAAAACCCTTTACATCAGGGTTCCTCAGGAGAGAAAAATTTCCAGAAGCGAAGGAAGGTTCTTAGGGAGGATAAAGCCCCAAATTATTTGAGTCTGTTGATATGCCCCTCTTTCCAAAGATAGCAAAAAATGTTTGGGTAGAGATTTATTGGGGTGAGTAAAAGCAATTTTATTAGTAATTTTTTAAAGCGCTTTCTTTTTCCTCATTTATGCCCACAGGTACATATTCAATTTTACATGTTTATTTCATATGTGTGTACACCCATGTTTGCACATACATGTGCATTAGTTTATAGACATTGTACCCATGTGCATGTGAACGTCTTCACTTTGGATTTTTTCCTAAATAAAATCCATTACAAAGATGGTAATAGAGATGAGCCATATATAACAAAATTAAATGAATGCAAGTGAACTAATTAGAAGGATAAAACCAAACAAGACAATTCTGACCAGAGTGTAAATGCAGACTGTAGTTATATGTGTGTGAGTGCTAAACTAGTTCCCATATTTCTAAAGAGAAGCAGAAGGAAAACTAATCAAAAAGAATAGCCAAGAAATTACTTCTTTAAAATTAATTTAATTTCAATATCAGGTAAAAAAAAAGTTTAATATAGCAGAATATATAGACATTTGTCAGCATTTCACTTACAAAGGACATAGAAAATAAATATATTAGAAGCAATCCCATGGTGTATCACCTAATGGGTACTCATAATCTGAGTGCTCTGGTAAATTCTGAAGCTTTCTTTCTGTGCTCAGTATTCAAACTACCTATTGTGCACACAGTTCATATGGAACTGTGGCACTCATAGCCACAGGGTATAGCAAGAATGAAAAAAATCTCAAAAAAAAGGATTATATAGTCATGTAAACTCAATGGACTGGATAGTCCCCAGCTGAGGTGCCCTCAGCTGTAACTGAGAGAAAATTGCTGTCCTAGCAGGATGTTGGTGGACATTCAGAGTTCAGGTGCTTTTAAAAATATAGCCCTTTCTGAGTGTATTCCAGATAGCTTTTGCATTTGCATATTTTTTCATTCATTGCTAAATCAAATGGTTCTTTGTAGCATGTTTTACCCCTGGCCCCTCACAGCTGTTGGATGCTGTAATGTCCCATATTTACATCTCATGTCCTACATATGTCTAAACTCATAATCTGTTTCTCATGCATAGGTAGTTGTGATTGGAAACAAAGAAAAAGAAAAGGTGTCTAAGTTCTAAATGTAATCTTCTAAACCTGAATGTTGGCACCCAAGTAACTGGCCAGCTTTCCAAAAAGCCAAGCCCCTGGAAATTTCCAGTAATCACAGTTGCCATACCAACGACTGTCAGCACTCTTGCAAAAGCAGGTCATGTATTTAGGTGCCAAAATGTAGAAAGAGGGATCTAATTTCAGGGCTTTTTTTTTTTTTTTTTTAGATCTGGCCAAGAGCACTGATGATAATTGAGAACAGTTTCACCTCTGCTGCCACTCTCCAGCTTCTCCAATTGGAGTCACAAAACTTGCTATGGTCTTGCAAAAGAGAAGATGTTTGGGGAGGTGAAGCATGAGGTGTCAGCAGTTATTCCCAGTTCCACCCTGGGGTACAGGCCTTTGAGCTAACACTGAGATATCCCACAAACTGATTTTGGGGCAAACAGCCAAGGAAGTTTGGGGTTTGCTGGAGGCTCATTTCCCTGGGCTGAAAGCAGGCTATGGCTCAAACCCGTGGACAGGGGGAAGTTTGGTTTGCTGCGTTGCTGGAGGAAGTTTCATGGACATGGCAGGCTTGTGGCCAGGTGCTCACCCCCACCTCCAGCAAGTGCTGGCCACTTTCCCCTTGGAGCCCTTCCCCTGGAATCCTGCACTGCTGCCAGCTTGCAGCCCCCCTTGCTGGGAATGAGCCAAGGCGTTTTTGAAGGGAGGACAAGTGTGTCCTGCTTGGTCCCCAGCTCCTGGGAGCTTTGAGCACAGCTCTGTGCTGCCTCTGCCTCCAAATACCTGCCTGACCTCAGGCAAGCCACTTAACCTCTCTCTCTGGAGGTAAAACAAAGATAACACCACTTCTTTCTCCCTGCATTTTGTGTGTCTTCTTCAGATCAGGTGTAAACTCCTAAGGGCAAGGTTTGTCTTCTCAGTGTGTTCAATGCCTATCAAAATAGAGCCTTGATCTCAGCTGGGGCCTTGGGGCACAGCTGCAGTGCTGTTATTATCGTTAATAATAATAATAATAATGAATGCAATCAGATCAAAGACACTGCCTGTATGAGTCATTTTTGGGGTATAGTCATTCCAAAGAGCAATAGGTATATGTAAACTTTAGGCACTGCCAAGGTTTCTCTTTTTTCCCACCATTTAAAAATTCACCCTTGGGAGTCTGGGTGAGCAAGATGATCTGGAAGGGCCTGGCCCTGCCAGTGTTTCCCTGTGGATGGGCACTTGTGCTCACATGCCTGACACTGAAAACGTTAATGGGGTAACTTTGCTCTGTATAGCTCAGCTACGTAAATACCCTCTGTGGGTTTTCTGGATCAGAGGTGAAACTCCCATATCAAGCCTTCTCTGAATGGGATTCAATCTCTGTCATTGCCCTCAGGTGCACCTGCATGAAAATCAGCATTGCATGCCAGAAACAGACATATTCTTGTTTAATGTTGCAGATTTTAGTTGTTTGGGTTTTTTTCTTTCATTTTGTTTTTGATCACTTCAATGAATCACAACAAAAGTGCCTGGGAAAGAAGAAATTACAAGAATTAATTGCTTAGTAAAAACTTCAAAATGAGGTTTTTCACCTGAAAGAAAAGGCCCATGGCCAGCTAGATTACACAGGTGCAAAATAAGACACAAGAGGGAGCTCACATAATAAATAACTGTGATAAACAACATTTTGAAAACAGTTCAACCCTATGGAGGAAAAGAAATTAATAAACATTACAATTCCTATTTGCGGTTGGGGTTCTCATGGCTACAGTTATTGTTACAGGCTATGGGAACATGCTTGCAAACAAGGCTCTCAGTACCCAGACTTTGCCGTGGAACACGAAGGCACAATCCACTCACAAGAGCTTCTGGTGGCATGGAAGAAGGGGACTGAGCCAGGAGGTGACAGGGAGACACTCTTCTGGCAGTGGTCAGGCAGAAAGTGACCTGAGTTTAGAGCTCCTCCAGGAGTTATTGTCAAATATTCAATGTGTGTTGCCATTTAAAAATGTATTTAAGTATCTGTGTGCATTTAGGTTTCTGGAGAATGATGGTTCATATTCAAGAGACATCCACATACAGAAAACCAGAGGTCTTGAAAACTGAGTCTGCAACCAACTGTTGAATTTTGTGCTTGGAATGAGGAGTTTATTTCTGTGCCTGTAAGTTTCATTCACTCCAGCAACCACATTTCTCAGAACTTAGAGAGATCATGTGCTTTTGACAAACACATTTGACAAAACTCTTTAAGTTACTGCAATCAGTCAAAACTTTTCAATTCCTAAATTTCTTGTGAAAATAGGGCAATATGTGTCAGTAACTACAATGGGCTTGATCTGTTAGCAGAGATCCACCCTCTCTGCAGTCAGACACAGGTTTCACAGGGCTGGACCCTGGGACTTTCATTTTTCTGAGGCTGCAACTGCAACTGCATGTACTGGCACAGGCATCTCAGCTTGTCTACAAAAATGGAAAACCAGAGCAGCTGCAGGACTGCCCTCTAAATCAAGGCCCCCACCTTTTGACAACTCTGGGCATGCATCAGAATTACCACCTGGAGGGAGGTTAGAGGGTCATCAGTGAGCCACTAGGTGGGGAGGACTCACAAACAGATCTAGAAATGCATATTACCCTCTGATATCCATCACCTCCAACAAGAAAACATATCTTGGGGTTGTCACTGGGGTTGGAAGGGCCCTAGTCCATATGCTGGTTAGTGGCCATCACAGACCTCTTCTCAGACATGTCCCTGCAGAAGTGTCCTCCAGGGACAGAGACAAGACATGTGGCTATTTAGAATCTATTAGCAGAGATCCACAATTAATGTACCTGCAGGGACTGTGCACCTTCTTTCGTACCAGGAGCTGTCTGGTGTGCAGCAGCCTCAGAGAGCTGCTGGGATCCCTTCAGCCAAGGGCAGAGCCCTTCCCACGCTGGGACTTCTGAGTCTGTGCTATGAATGCATCCACCCACATCAGCAGTGGCTGCACTTTGTTCCTCTGCTCCTGTAGTGCAACTGGGCCTTGCCATTCAATAGTGTCACTCACGGGGAGTTGAGAAATGTGTTCAGTCCTGACAGATGCTTGTCAAATGGCCCATTGAGCAGCTCAAGGCCAACTGGTGCCACTCATGAGGCTGCATCAGCCGTGTGACCGTGGGCTGTTGTTCACCTTGTGGTGTGGTGTCCCCCAAAGACCATCCACACACCAGCATCAGCAACTCCACAGACTGGAGGGAACCTAATGGGAATGTGCAAGAACTGACAAAGGAGTGTGCCCCTTTGCTACAGGGACACCCCTTAATGTGTCTCTTGCTGGAAGCTGGAAGGGACACGGTCACCTAATGTTACATAGACTTTTCAAGCACACAATGAAAGGCCATAAGAACGTCAGCAACTGAAACTATCAGAGACATTTCAACCCTGAGATCCTTCTTTATTATAAGATTCCAGCTTAGAAAGTTTAGTCTGAATAAACTGACTTAATGCTGAATACCCTGGGCCTCAACACTGTGATTTACTCTTCCCACTCCTTTGAGAAAAGTTGATGAATTCTTAAGCAGAGAGGGCATTTTGTAGCCAGATTCCACAGCTGTGGAATTGCAGAAAGCCAGGCAGTGGATCCTGGGCTGGCAGAGACCATCCTCACACTGCTTGATGCATTTGATCTCTGGAGAGGAAGGAGTACATACCCGGCATGGCACCGTGGCCAGCTGGCTTGGAAGAAGCAATGCTGGCTTTGACTGTGCAAGCAGGTGCCTGCTTCCCCTCCCCATCAGATGGGGAGAGTGGAAGAACAGCTGTAAATAGAACAAGGTTTAAAAAATTAGAGAAATAGAGATTTTAAAAAAACTCAAAACACAAACTTGCCTGTCTTCATCGGAAACCTATCATGTTTTTAATCTAAATTAAAGTTGTGCTAGTATTATGTAGTAAAACAATAGCCTACTACCAGGGCCACACATTTTTGAGAAGTGAGAATGAGACATATGTCTTCCATAAAAACATACTAATACAGTTCAGCCTGTTCTTTATACTTTCTGGTAAATCATATTCTTTTAGAAGCCATAGTTAAAGGGAGCAATATTTTTGTTTGCCAGAAAGTATGTACAGTACTGTATTATCCTTCATCTCTACCAGTTTTCATTTGTTACTATTGACACATGGTAAAACAGTTTTAATTATCTCCAGGCCCAAGTACAAGGAATTTTATAATTCAGTCAGGTCTATTTAATTTCCAGTATCTAAGCTGCCATAATGAAAGTGTTACTCAAGGTTTCTTCTTCAACTCCCCCCTCTTTAGATCATAATAAAGACAGCTCACTTGAGCAAATAGTTCCTTTGAAATGTTAATCCTCCTCAGATGTGTTTTTTGTTAGATCAGCTGCACTGTTAAAATACTTTCTATTTTCCCATTAATTGGAATGCAGAATAACACTTATTAGCCATATGGACACAAAGTAGCTCGTTGATGAAGACAACTGAATTAAAGCCTCATGTTAAACAATGAATTAACTGTGATAGAGGGTGAAAAAACTACACTCACATAAAACGGAGTTGTCTGTCCCTCTCTTATCCAGCACAATCTTTCCTTAAAAGATTAAATGTATTTCAGACATTGTCCCCAGTGCAACCTAAAATCCATACAAAAGCACAGAAAGGAGAGTGAATGTAAAGACCTACAGCAAAGGGTTTTATTGAAATGCTGTTTTTTAAAAATTTATTGGTTTATATTAGTTTTTATTTGGCACTTAAAGACTGAAATCCCAACGAACTGAACCTTTCCTTCATCAATGCATGCAGAGGTGCATGTTTGCTGCAGAGCTGGCCCTGTGGTTGCTCCCTGGCTGGAGACCTGGCTTGGCTCAGGTGTGATCAGGCACAGTGTGAGATCTCACGCTGGTGCTGTTCCTCCCTCCTTCCCTGCCTCGCTCCAATAACGAGAGCAGCTCTGTGATTGCTCCTTAATGAGTTGTGGGGGAATGTGCACGGTTTCCCTGGGGTGTGAAAGGAATTTTAGGTGGGTCGTCAGCATTCAAATATTAAATTACTTCGGCAGGTTGTGTAAGGTTAGCAGCAAAGGAAGTTACCTCTATGTAAATCAGAAGGCACAGAAGAGAAGTTCTGCTTGATTCAGGGGAGAAGAATGTGTCTGGGAGGACGTTTAGGAAAACACCAGATGAGAACCTCAGCTTGTGTGTGGTGAAAGCATGGTTAAGCTTCAGTAGAATTCAGTAAATATGGCTTTGTTTGGAAACTCTGCCTGTAATTTTGAAACAGGAGACATCTGAATCCATGAAGAATTTTGAGTCTTAGTCTATGCTTCAATGAAAGCTCAGCCTTTCTGGAAATATGTCCCTCTTTATTGTTCCTTGATTTACACATTTTGTGCAAATCTGAACATGGACATACAATTATTAAGGAGTAGGAGCTGGGGTGAATGAAGCTGCTGTTTACAGGTATGGCTTCCAGAGGGAAAGGAAACTGGTGTTATTTACTTAACCAGGAACAATACATCATTTGCTATTCAGCTGGCATTTCCATTGCTGGCATGGATGGGTGCATCCTCTGCTCACACCCTCAGCTGCTGCACCCCTACCTGCTCCCTCCACTGCCTCTGGCACTGGTGATGCCTCCAACAGCAATCAGAGAGATTTCCAGATTCCAGCAATTGACAGAGAGTAAGTTTGCAAATGTGCACTGTGCTAACATGATTAGGCCTGTGAACATGCAAATCCTTGGAAAGAATTTTGGTTTTATGCAACTGACGTAAATAAAAAGGATCCTGTTTATGCACTGCCTAGACAGCCGCTGTACAAACTGGACTGCCAGAGATGATTTCATTCACCTCTTTAATGAGACACACAGAGAACCACAGTGCAGATAGCTCCAGGGTATAATTTTCATGATAATCAAAACACAGACACAATACACAATAGTTTACAACCAGAACTGAGAGCAGATATCTAATTCTGGGGAAGGAAGGAAATTTTTGTGTCCAGAACATGAACACATCTCCTGATGCTCACAGGTCCCCATGGCTACTCTGTCTGATGTCACAGGATTTTGGGAAGCAGTAAATGATCTTTTTCAGGTAGACCAAATAGGCAGTATTTCTAACAGCACTGGGCTGTCACTGACTCACACAAGCAGGAGTGCATTGCTCTGGATCTTGAGTTTCAGCTGAGGCCAAAGACTGGAAATCGTGTCTGTGTGTCCTTGCTGTTTGTTTGACTGATCAATTGTCCTTCCTTCAGCATGCCAGTGTGTCTCTAATTTGGGAGATGCAGTCCTGAGCAGAGTGGTCCTTACACTAACTTTTCCCTCAGAGCACCACACAAGTTACCTCGCTTTGCAGCTTGTTGCAGTGGAAAACAACCAGAGCTTCATTAAGAAAACCTCACACAGAGATCAATCAGGTTACTCTGGTTAATCTTGACTCTCTCATTTGGCAGTGGATTATAACCTCCCTCATTAGGTAATTTCTAATTCCTCATGGAGAAAGTAAGGTGGATTCTTTTGGCATTTGCAACAGCAAGCAGGGAACAATTCCTTTTAGTGCTCTGCTGAAAGGCCAAAGTGTTGTGCTGAGGGTATGCTGAATTATCATCAATAATGTGGAGTTGTGAGCATTGTACCTGGGGGAAAAAAGTGGGGAAGGGGTGTTTGAGTGGGTGGAGATTATCAACACTTCCCTAGGGATGAAGTCCACATGGGCTCTGCTCATGAAGCCCTTGACTAGAAAACCTTTTCCAACTTAATGATTCTAGGACTGAGTATTCAAATAAATCCTTGAGTCAGGGAACAGAGAGGGTTCTCTCATTGCTGATAACATAGGAAAATATCATCTGCTTTCCAGAGAAGGTTCTGATAATTTAAACTATTTTTTTCATTGGAGAAAAACCTCAAAGTTTTATCTAAAACATGTATATTTAAAATTGTGAAAGATTTTAATCACCAGAGTTTCCTAAGAAAATCTGAAAACCTTGATATTCTTATAGCTTCCTCTTTCTCTCCTCCTCTTTATTTTTCCCCAATTTTTTTTTCAATAGTAAATTGTAAGGAGAAGAGAAAAGGCTAGTATAAGACTGAAAAAATGAATATTTATAGTTTTCAGCTAAAAAGATGAAAATGGACTGGCTGACTTATTCTTAAAATATTTCTACTTCCCTGTGGTACTGCTGTGAAATTGAGGTTAATGGTAATTGGTTGCATTGATATATGCAGACCAGCATAGCTGAGATTGGAACGGACCTCTGGAGATTGTCTTGTCCAAGCTCACTTTTCACAGTCCAATCAGTCCAAGCAACTTGTTCCAGACTATTTTAAAGTACTCCTTCAGCTCCTCATGCAAATCCAAGCTCTCTGGATATTTATTTTTCCTTTACTGAATCTTCCCGATCTCTTGGCCACAAATAATTGCTGATTCCTACCAGTGAGGGATATATGCAGCAGTCTTTCTCATCCTGTTTTACAGTCCATGTTCTTTCTCTTTCAGCATTTCTCAGAGAATACTCTTTAATACTCTCCAGAAAGCAAGGTCACTTGTTGACAAGAAATCTTTAAACCAGTGACAGAGGAAAAATTAAAAATACTCGCTGTCAGATGCATAGAAAGTTATCTATCACCAGCACTTTTCCTACAACAAAACCAGGAAATTCACAGGCAAAACAGCCAGGATACACTCTCAGCTGTTTATAACAAGCCATTGAGCAATGTTAAAAAGACATTGCTTTGGGACAAGCCTTTCAGTGGCCTAAACCCTGCATAGTTTAGAAAATGTTGCTCAGTGTTGTTTGTCATTTATGCTGTGCCAAAGCCACCATTGGTGCCAGTGACACTGGTCACAGGAACCCAGTGAGGGGACCAAGCAGTTCCACTGCTGCTCTGTGCCACAGGTTTTGGGTGAAATCTCAGCCAAGTTTGGCTTTCTAAGTGCCTGAAGTGGAAGATGACTGTCCAGGTAGGTCTATTCAGCACCCAGCTCAGTAAGTGCTACCTTTTCCCTGGAATTACAACAAAATACATAAAACCATGATACAGAGACATACTGTGGAGGAAACAACCATCGCAGCTTCAGCTGTCCTGTTTATATTCAAATCACTTTGTCATGGCCCACAAGGTACAATTGTTATACAATTAATGCAGTTACTTCTAAATGTGTGTGGGGGGGTTCTTTTTGAGTCCACAGAAAAAAAATGCAATTTTTATGTATATCCAAATCATCATTAAAATCTGAAACATTTTCTCTCTGAGGAGATTTTAGCCATTTCCAAAACCAAGTCTTCAGTTCTAAGCTGTTTAAACTGTACTGCTCTTTTGTTAGTTCCAATGGATTATTTTGAAATGTCTCTAATTTATATTTGAATGTACTTTCTAGGCATACTGGCCATTCTTTCAAAGGAGCATAAAGTGGTTATTGTTAATACATACATACTGGGTAGCAGCAAATGTTTCTGGAGTACTGGGCTTTCTGTAATGACATTAAATGAAGGGAAAAAAAGGAGATGAAGTAATACTGATCTCTATGACAGCCTCTGTTTGCAGGACAAGGATTTAATTCAGAATTAAGCCACATTAGTGTTAAAGAAGCCATTACTCACTTGCAAATTTTTCTCCCCAAAACCCCATTTCATTGCTCGGTGCAATAAGCTGGTACATTTATCCACAAACATTTGATGACTGATGCTTTATTTTGCCTTTGAATGTTTCTTTAATGAAATCTGGGTTCTTAAAAATATCCAGTAACATAGTTAACCATTTTGCTTTCATATTAACAGAACAGTTATTCTGTTGCCATTTCTCATTTACCTAGCTTTGATATGTGACTCCCTGAAACAGAAAAACAAAAATCAGGTATCAATAAAGATATAAATTGTTTATAGAATTTTACTGGGTATAAAAAAGCCTGTGTGGCTTTTTCATTCTTTGTTAATGGGCATACATTTACTTATGTTTTGCATTAGCTGTGGAAAACTTCCTTTGAGTTTTGTCAAATTGTCTTGTTCTGAGAATGCTTAAAACAACTCTCTTCCTAGTTCAGGATATGCTTTGTTGTCTCTTGAAAGTTATGGTGCAAATTTGCTGAGGGACATTTAGTCCAGCAATGCTCAGAGTCCAGCAAAACTATTTCTAGGCCAAATGGTACTTCTGGTCTCTAAGGAGCTTCTACAGCCGCCAAAAATCCCTGGGACATGTGCACAACCCCTTTTCCCAGGCTGAGCTGTGTTGGAAACCAGAAATGTGGGCATGTGTTGATAAAAGAGAAGATTAATGTTATACTATCTGAAAATTGCCTGACACTAGCTGAATCTCTCCCATTTTTGGCTGTGCTGGGTGGTACTTTAAGGTGGAGCCACCAGAAAAAGAGCTTGGGTTTAGGCACTAAATTGACTCAGTGGGCTCCTTCTGAGTTAAAGGAGGGGAAATTTTGAGCTCCTTCCTTTTGCCTGCCCCCAGAGTGGGGTCACACCTGTCTATCGGGGAAAAATCTGAAAAGAAGAAAGCTGGAAGAGAAGAAAGGTGCAAGAGAAGAAGGCTGCAGGGCTTTTCCCAGAGGAGCCAACCAGGCTCTTGGAGGGTGGCTGCTGCCCTCAGCTCACCTCCCATGGCTGAGAGCTGCTGCACGGGTGCATTTTGCTATCGTCATCCTTGTTCTGCTATTTCATTCAGTCATGGGCCCTGATTATTTAAACAACTGAAACCAGAAGACTTTGTTTCCTTGGCTCTGTATTCTCCCGAGTAAAAATAAGCCAACAAGATGTTTCTAAGAAAAAGGTTGATGCTATCTTTTAAAATGTACTTCCAGCTGATTGTTATCTCTCTTCAAGCTGGGCCTTCTGCCATCCCTGCTACCCCTCCTCCTGGCATCAACCACTAGCTCAAGTCTCACCAACAAGATGGAAAGTTTCAGCCCTGCCCCAGCCTTGCAGGAGGTATCTGGCCTCTAAAGAATGTCAGAAAGTGAGGTCTTTTGAGATCTTTGCATGTTTTGCACTTGAAAGTTGTCTCCAAGCACATTTGAGAGTCTGGTTATCTACATGGGTGTGTGAGAAATGCCATAGGACGGGCAAGATGAGTCACACACAAGATCCTGTTTTTCACAGAACAAGCCCTGGTGGAACTACCATTTTAACCCTTATTTTTTCATTTCTCAGAGTTTTTTCCCTTCCTAAAAACTCGTTCCCTTCACTTGCCTTAAGAGGATCTTTTGTCATGTCCTTTCCATGGGTACCATTGACTTTTTTGATTCATGCTGCTCACTTCTGAGAGATCCTTTCTGCTTTTTGAGGGTTATTTGCCCTTTTGCAGCAAGGCACTGTGCTCTCTGTGTTGACATGAGCCCAGCAGAGAATTATCGCTTGGACACGCACGTTGGTGCCAAGTGGAGATAATGCCCTCTTTTCAGACTGAAGCCTGCCTGTAGGAGTGTTCCCAGTACGATTTTCACAGTCATAACTGCAGTTAATCTTAAACTTGGCATACCCTTCCTTTCTCTGTAATGTTTTTAATGACTCTTTCAGGGTGGGAGAATCCTCAGGGTTTTGCAGTGCTGCATTCACCTACTGATTCATTCTTGCCAGGTTGATGTTGCTAACCAAGGTCCAGCTTAATAAGCAACTCCACTTATATTTCAGTGCAGGAAGTTATCTGTCTTTTCCAGCTAAAAACACTGAGAGGAGGAGGAAGCATTTTTTTCTGAGCAAGCAGGAGGTGCCGTGCAGCACAATGGTCAGTAAAAATGTAGCAGCAATTTACAGGGTTTATTTTTAATCCAAGGCCTACGTTGAGAGAATGGCATGAACTGGATAAATCAATCAGGCTGTTGCAAAGCAAGCTTGAAATGAAAGGGCAGTCAAGGAGGAAGTGGTAAATAACACACAGGACTGATTGCTTCTGGGCACAGCTAAGGCCTTGGGTTTAAGGAGTAATTACCTGGTCACACCTAAAGCCTTGCTGGTGTGCAATGTGCAAACTGCAGGCTACAGCTAAGAGACTGTTCTTGCTTTGACAGAAATAATTTCCTTGGTAAGAGCCATGTACTCCTGGTTTCTTGAAGGAGCTGTAAAGAATGCAAGATCCCATGCTTAGCCACTTGTGATCTTTGGTCTCAGCACTAGCCCAGAGCTCATCTGCTTCACATGAGCTGGGGAGAGCAAGGGGAAAGAAGCAGGAGAGTTGTCATTCCTCCTCTATCACAAGTCGGGATGTAGGGCTGAGCCCCATAAATAATTTGTGCCAACCTGGCAGCTGGTTAGACCAAGGGTACAAAAATGCTCCTTACACTTAGGGGTGGTGGGTATGCTGAGGAACCCAGCAGGGGTGAGCCAAATGCCACATTTGCAAACCTGTTGACTGCTAATCCCACTAAGGAAAAAAAAGGTCAGAATTCAAACAGAGTCAAACAAACTGTGTCTGCCCATTGTACTCATGGTGAGAAGCCTGCAGCTCATCTCCCTTGGATGTATCTGGGTAAATGTAGGGTGAGTTTCATTCAGTTTGTCCTTCTTAAAAGCCTGCTGCAGACAGATAGTCCAGAGCTTTTTCTGTAGCAAACAGACACAGATGGCCCTGCCCTGTTGGGATGATGGCAAATGGAGGTCTGAAATTGGATGCAGTAATTGCATGGCTGCTTGCTTCCTTGTCTCCCTGTTAAACCTGAACAGAGCTGGGAAATACAACACACCTGAAGAGCCATCAGAGATAGGAGATCAGCTGTGGCCATGCTGTGCCTTTCATCCCACAAGATGGTCCAACCAATGATCCAGTTAAGTGAGGAAAGGCAAAATCAGGCTGCCATTGCTCGCTGGACTATTTCCAGAGGCAGCTTTCAGCCAGGAGACAAGCAGTGGATGATTAAAGGCTTCCTCCCTTGTGTCTCAAAGGAAAAAAAAAATTAAATCATATTTATAATTAGGAAGACAATGGCATTCAGGGATGAAGGAGAGACATGAAACAACATGACTTGGAGGAAAAAGGAACAAGATACTTCATGTACAGAGTGCTCTGGGTATCACACCCAAATCCTTGGGATTTACCATTGGCTCTCAAAAATGAAATGCAGATTGTCCGACCCATCAGTTTGGGCCATGTATCAACTAACATGCAGAATCAGTCATGGAGACACAGACAGTAAACGGAAATTTCCTGTCATTCACGTGCATGAGTGTCACACGTCCCCTTCACCTGGACTCCAACCAAAACGGATCCTGGAACTTGCATTTGTACTAGGGCTCTCTGCTCTGGGATTTGAGTGAGTTTTCAGCTGGTTGTAATGCCAGGTACCTGTTAAGTGGACTGCAAATGACTCTCACTCCAACTACCCTGCATCAGCAGGATCCTTTTTATGCAGAGCCCGACTTACACCCACTGAGAGAAAGACAATGTATACATATTTTCCTAATAAATACTCCAACTTTTCCTGAGCCTGAGCTAAACCTTCTTATCTAATATCAAGTAATTTAAGCATTTTTAACATTCTAAAGACAAGTTAATCCTTTTATAGGAAAAAGCCAGAAAATGGGCTTAGAATGACATTTTAACAGTGTCTATGGTATGTTAAGCTGATGAAAAATTCTAACAGCAGTTTCAAGCACTTTTGGCTAAAATATTATTGTGATATTAAAGCATTGTAAAATATAAGTAATTATGGCAAATTTCTAGGTGTTTGTCAATAGTGTAAAATATTCTACCAAAACAAACTGCTTTTTTTCTCCCAGTAAATTGAATTCTCAGATGTGGCTTTAGTGACATGACACATTTAATAGGAGTCTTAATTTGACCTGGTCCTAGACTTATATTAATTTGTCTCATTTGAGCTCCCTATTTTTCCCAGGTAAGTTTTGTTGCCAAGTAACACTTGATTTTCATCTGTTTTCCAAGGCTTAATTTCCATAATTTTTCTGGTTTTATCAGAGTGTGGCCATTTCAATGCATACTAAAGATGATGAAAAGACAATCTGAAACTCCTATTTGCTCACAAGAAGAAAAAAATATTAGAAGTGAGGATATTGATTTGTCCAAGGCATTCTGCATTAGTTAGAAACCTATCTTTGAGTTTTACTTTCATTAGGGTTGTATCATCTCTTTTGGAGATGACAAAAGAGCATCAGGAAAGTTTCCTCATTTTCTGTTACTGTTCTTGCCCGATGTCCAGAGGAGCTCAGAGGTTAATAAATAAAGCATGTACCTCTTCAAAGCCTGGCAAACTGGTCTGCAGAACTACCACACGAGCCACCATATATCACATATTTTGAGAGCAAAGCAGTCCTGACCATTAATAACGCATTGAATGATCCAGCCTTTAAGCACATCTGCCATTTATACATCCACCAGAACGCATCTCTTGCCTGAGCCTGGGAACCAGGGCAGCGTTATCAGAGAGCTGATCCCATTCCTGAAAGCCCTCAAGCACCCACTTGCTCATTACCCACACCCTGAGTGACTCTCCCAAGAACACACACCCCAGAGCTCGCTGTGCTTCGTCCTTGGTTTGTTTGTTTTTTCCAAGCCCAGTTTGCTTTCCAGCCTTTCAATGAAGGGAGTGTCGCCATGGAGGAATGCAGGTGAATGCTTTGCTGCTTTCAGTCCAAAGACAATCCAAGATCCCTTGAGCTCCTCCTGCCTGGGACAGGGCTGGTAGTAGACTTGTGCCCTCTGAGGACACCTCAGGATGTCTCACATGGCTCCAGGGGATTGCCTAGAGCAGGTCAATGAAGCTCTGTGGAGCTCATCTTGGAAACCAGGGTGAGCTGGCTGTTTATTCCTGGAAGGAAATGGAAAATGGGGATAATTCAGGTTTGGAAACAAGCAGCCGGTAGTCAAGAGGCCTCAAACATAGTCCATGATGCTGTTTGGGGCCTGACCTGATGTTTTCCTCAACACCACCCTCGCTCACTTCATGGCATGGCCACATGGTGAATGTGGCCTCTCCAAAGCTAAAGAATCTGCTTTGGCATATGGTGGAAGCCTGAGGAGCATGACTGAGGTCTTTGTACTCTATTAATACTTTAGCATATCATCCTCATGCCTCAGGACAGGATGGTCAAAAGAAGAGTTTAATTTAGAGCTGCATGTTAGAGCTAATAATGCAAAAGTCCCAACCTCTATTCCCAGTTCAGCCCAACTCTTCCTGCAAGATCCGCACCAAAAGTGCATCTATCCCATTTTCCCTCTGTCAAAACTATGGTTCACACTTCTGAATCCTGCAAGAGGGCTATGGAGAAAATATCCTTTCCTAACAGGATCAGATACTGTGGGGAAGAGTGTAAATAAATTGGGGAAAAAAAGATAGGTGACTTGTTCTGAGATCTGTCTCTTCCCCAGATACCACCTTGGACTCCCATCCCTGAGCTACACAACCAACACATGACTTCTGCTTTGTGGCATCATATATTCCTTATTTTAAATTAAGAAGATAGGATATTCCTGGTTCACAGCTGCAGAAGGTCCAAATATATGTCGTTTAACACCTTCTACATCACCCACAGGAAAAAGGCAAGACAACAACATACAGCAAGCGTTCTGCCCAGTGCTGAAACAGCCTTCAGCAATGTACAGAGCAGAGAAATATCTTCAGTTAACTTTCTATTATAAACTGCCTTTGGTTTATAAGTGATCCCATCTTTACCATGAAACATACTGGGAAATTTAAAAACTGAAAAAAACTTTAAAAAAACTTAAATTCATCTCTCAATAACTAAAATTTCAAAGGAAGGACAGGAAACTGCAGAGTTATCTACTGTGACCTTTGGTAATTGGCAATGAAAAGTGTTTGATCTTTACCTGACAGCAGCAGAACAGGAGTCATTCCTGGCCTGAGCCACTTAAAAAAGGAAGAACTGCAGAGCTTTCATTCCCCTACGGTTCTCTTCAAGATTAGCAGCAGTGAACAGCAATTTTTGTTTGTTTTTATAATAATATCCTGTTTTGTAATCCACAGGAAAAGGAGTATGAAAGTAGCAATCTTGGCAGGGACTGGGGGCCACAGGACAGTTTTCTAAAATCTCAAATCTCAGGAACACAAAGACTTGGAGGAATTTCCAAGTGCAATGAATGCCAAATGGTAAAGAAAATGACATGACAATGAGAGGGAGAAATTATTTATTCACCCCCTTAATAAATTCTTCTTCTAGGGTCACTTTTTCCTTTTTCAGTGAACAATTGGCAGGCAGTTACTTCCAAATGCTTTTTACCTACTGCAAGTTTAAATATAGTTAATAATTTTTTCCAAAGATGAAACAACTGAAAAAAAATTTAAAAAACCCTTATAAAAACAGTATAATTTAACACCAAACAAATGAACAGCTGAAAAATCCACAGAATACAGATAGCCATGCAAAAAATGGTATTATTAAAGGGTCTTTATAACATTTCTGCTCAGCACTTATATGGCAAACAGACTAGGTCACATTTTTCTCCAAGAAATATAATACCTAGAGAACCCATCCTTGCAGTTCCCATTCAAAGACTGGAAAGAAAAGCATGTCAGGACTAGAGAAGTCATTAAAAAAAAAAAGCCTGTGTCTACTGGAGCACGGTTTTAAAGGCCCATAAATGAGAATAAATATTGACACAAGTAAGGGAAAAATATGCAACAATAGCAATTGTTTGAAATGGGCACATTTTGGAAGCTAACAGACCCACACTGAGCTAACCCAACCTGGAGAGGGACCAAGGCCCTGAATTTAAAGTTACTTCTAAAATTTAACTTTCACTGATTTCTCTAAGAATTAGACACAAAACTACCTTCATGGCTCTAGGTCTGATTCACTGACTGCCATTGTTTCCAATCATTCTCCAATCACAACCCATTCCAGCAAGGAGAAGCAGAATATTATGAAAGAGGTGAATCTTGGGACAGAAAATGTCACAGTTTCTCTGACACAGGGCTGTTCTGGGTCTTCTTTCAAGTATTCATCCTGCATTTGCTTTGCTTTAATTTCTCCTAAATATGTTTTTTCTTGTTATTTTGGATAGTGTCTAACAGTTCTTTCTCTGTCTGATCATCTTTGCTATTTCATTCTCCTCTCCTCTCCTCTCCTCTCCTCTCCTCTCCTCTCCTCTCCTCTCCTCTCCTCTCCTCTCCTCTCCTCTCCTCTCCTCTCCTCTCCTCTCCTCTCCTCTCCTCTC
>QUSF01000005.1:40613683-40841617 GCA_003676055.1 Chloebia gouldiae | reverse complement strand
CTCCTCTCCTCTCCTCTCCTCTCCTCTCCTCTCCTCTCCTCTCCTCATTAGGTGGCAGGGACCACACTCTGTCAGAGCACATCTCTGCTTCCAGTCTCTGATAATGCAGCATTTTTATCAGTTAGAAGTATGGTCTTACATGCAGGCATAAGTGTTTGGCAGAGAATAATTTTTGTTGAAAATAATCCCAGTGTTTTCCCTCAAATTTCCTCTCTAGTTATTCTCATTTTAATTTTAATCATAAAATTATATAATAAATAACCTTTTTAATTATTCACTGGAAAATATTTCAGCCACATTTCCTGGGAGTTAAGGTTTCTGAAAGAAAATCCAAGGCAAAAAATAAAATTTTCCATTTCTTTATTCTTTCTTCATTCATACTAATTCCAGAGGAAATCAATAAGCTTGAATCTTTTTTCACACCAGTATTCCATTGATGTATTTTTAATGGGCTTCATTGGAGGTATTCCTGATTTACATAACCATCTTCAACAGAAAGATCTGGTGAATTTGCCTTGGAAGCAACCCAGCAAGACCCAGAAAATTTTACTAGGTGCTGTTAATGTCAGGAGATAAGGATTTATTAATTTTTTTTTAAAATGCATCTTTTAATCCACTACAAGATTAACAATCTGACACTAAAATTCAGGTAAAACAGTGGACTTCCAAAACAACATGGTTTTAAATTAAGGATACAATGGAAGAATGTATTTAAACATTTTATTATTCTTCTAATATCTTCAAGCAGTTTACTAAGCTGAAACTACATAATCTTGTTAAAAAGTTCAAAACTAGGGGAGATTTTGCATTCTGCAGATAATATGTGTCATCATGGTTTCTGATCAAAATCTATTGGCCTCAGCAGTCCAGGTATTCATGAACGTCTTCCCTGAGCAGTGACTATAATTTTAATTAAGATGGTTTAGTTAGACACAGAAGAAGAAGATTTAAAATACTTTGTTACTTTAATTGCAAAGCTAAAACACAAACGTGGACTTGCTAATAGTTACTAACTAGATACTGGCTGCTAATGGGAATGGTTCAAGGGTGATGACATCACAAAAAATCCTTTTTTTCTGACATGTCAGATAGGCAGCCCCAGGTGTATTGACATGTCAGCTTGTAAAAATCTACTTGTGGAAGTAAAGCTTCCAGCAGCCACAGGTTTTTTTTCTTCTTTTTTCATTTTTGTGCAGATTAACTTTTTAAAGTTAATTTCTTGAAGTGCCCCTGAAGTCTCGCTTTCAAAAATGACAGGGACACTAAAGTATCTGTTAAGGCCTTATCTACACATTAACATTGTGTAAATAGATAAACCTGTGTAAATCCAATCTTGCATGCAGTTATAATGCTGCCAGATCAGTTTTACTTTAGGAAGGGGAACTAGTTGCAGTTGGTATTTTTGGATTACTATATTAGTAGCTTGTTCTGTAGCATGGACTCTGCTGACTAGAAAACAAAATTAATGTTTCCCAGAATTGATATCATGCAACAAGCCTTTGCATAGAGCAGACATCTACCCAACTGGATATCATATTTGATACTGCTGCTCAAAGGCAGGTTTTAGGTGCTAATGATCCCATCTACACATGGGATACTCAGAGATGCTTTAGCACAGATGCACTGGTGACTCCCTAAATGAAATGTGCTCATGAAGAAAAAGGAGGTTTGAACATCTCCCTCTGTCACCATTGATAGAGATGATGATTTTCCCCCTGAAATGTGCCTATCATGCTCTCAGCTAGCCATGGTGCATGTGTGGGAGGTGGGGTGAGAAAAGCACCCAGCTGCCTGCAGCAGCAGCACCCGAACAAAGCTGCATTGTAATGGTTGAGGAAAGGTGGCTTATCTTTCACATACTGCATTCCTGCTTCAGACAAGGAGGTGCACACACTGAAATTGAGGTTCCTGCTAGTCCTCATCTCTGGCCTCCCTAACTGGTTCATCCCCTCACCTGCTCCATCTCTTTACAGAAAAGCTAAGCTCTGTGAAGAACAGACACTGGAAAAAAAAACTGCAGGTAACACTTGATCAAATAAACTTAAACTTTCATAGCACACAGCAACATGCAAAGGGGTGCAAAAAAAGAGTTCAAATGGCAAGTGAAGAGAAAGAGAAAAACTGTATGCATTTATGCAACAACACATGGAGAAATGGGTGAAAATAGAAGTTACGGTGTATGATGAAACCCTACAACTCTGCCTCTGTTGTGGGCCTGAACACAAACATCTGGGGAAAACAGTTAATTTTTCTTATTTCTCTGTGACAGTGTGGCACCTGGACAGCATTCTCCAGGGCAGAGCTGGACCAGCAGGGATGTTTTCCCCAGCACACCACCCAGCCCTTTCATAGGCCAACACTGGCCCTACAACACAGATACTCACCTGGGAGTGTGGTAGACACCACCCTGCCATGGTGGCTTAGAAGACGATGGCAGCTGGATGCTTCTGAGATCTGAGCAAATGTCCAGATCCCATAGCTGTCCTCTGCTCTAGGAATAAATGCTTGAAGTGTGAGCAAATTAAACCACTTCAGGTGAGCAGTTATAAGGAATTAAAAGAGCTGCAGAAGATCAGCCTAGACTGGTGTCAGTGCTGGACTTTGTACCAACTAACTAGTGAAGATCAGTTTACTAAGCATTTGGGGTTGTGACAATAATTTAATTGGGTACAGACTTCAACATTTCTTGAAAACTCATATTTATTTGAATATCAAAATATTAATTTATTAACTTCCTGTTAGGTCCTCCCACTTAAGGCTGTGGGGCCAGGTATTCACAGACTCCACAAGGAAAGATCTATGTGGACAAGAAATAGGCCCAGAGATCACATATTTCATGGTGGGATACAATCTAAAAAAAAAAAACAACCCAACCTTCCAACTTTAAATATTATTGTTTTCCTAAATTAACTCTGGGAGATTTTAATCTAGATCTTGGGTCTCTGCCAGGGACACACACCACTCCCCACATCCCTGAGAGCATTGTGGAGTTCTGTACAGTCAGCTGGCATTACAATGAAATAGTAGCCACTTAACTCTATCACTTCATAAAGCTATCTTCTCGAATGCTGCTCTTCTTTTAACTCATTGGAGATTCCAAATTAGCACCCTGTGTGTGGGAACACAACTCCTTTCTTGTCTTTTGAGGGGTTTTTAGTGAGGTCACAGAACTATTTAGTGAAACAAAAAAGACTTAATACACTAGATTGCTTCCTGAATTTCAAAGGGATAACTCTTCAATAATACTGATTAACAGGACAGGCTGGGTCGGGGAAGGGTGGTTAGGATGCCTTGAGATGGTGCCTGAGAAGGAGCCTCACTGAGGAAGGAGGCAGGGATTTATGGTGACTGGAAAGCTCTGAGCTCATTGTCTGGGCCTGAAGTCAAGGGGCCACAGAGAAAGCAGGCTGGTCAAACACAAAGCAAGAGCAATGCAAACAGGACCCTCTTCAGGGTATTCCCTTGCACTGCATCTTCCAGCAAGCTTTTTGTCCTGCCTAATTAAAGCAAATGGTAATGTTGCTCATTGCTTATAGATCACTGCTTTCAATCCTTGTCAGGGAAAATTCTCCTGATGAACCCCATGGGATATAACCTGAATAGAGGAGCGAAGGTGGAGCATGGAGTTTTGCCAATGCACTGACAAGCTGTGTCTGGGTTGGCTTCCAATGAATCAGTGCAGCCATCTGGGGGAAGGGGGAGGAATTCCCTCACTTCTTAATCAACCTATCTAGGTTTTAAAGGGGAAATATTTTTCAGAAAGATGTGCTGTGCATATCTGGCACTTGGCCTCTTGTTACTGCCAGCTGTCACTCTGATAACGTGTTAGGAATGATGGCACACCAAGCAGACAGGACTGCAAGCCCTTGTGATTGTTTTGCATTATCAAAGTGACAACCATAAGGAACAAGAGCTCTGGCTGCTGAATTGGTCCATAAGTAGATTTTATGTTGTTGATATTACTATTTATATACAAATGGGTATTAAACATCTTTAATATTTTCCCAGCAGGAGCCAGGACATTGTTAAGACTTCAGTGTGCAGATAGCTGGGGTAAGACACAAGATAAAATTTGTTTAAAATTCTGTTTTCATAGCCTACAGCAGGCAAAACAATGATGATGAAATTGGTTCAAGTATACACTTCTAATTTCACATCCATAAGCACAGGAATCTTAGATGATTTAAACTGGCATCATTACCTCAATAAATCCATGCCTACATTATCAGATGCCATGGAGATACCTCCTGTGATCTACACATCTGACAAAGCCATGACTGTCAGGCATTGCATGGAGATCCAGCAGAAGCAATGCAGATATTTCCACAGGTATTCACAGGTGGAGCAAGCTGGTAAAACCTGCTGCAGAATTTGAGCTGGGGCCCTCAGGTCAGTCCTGCTGTGAGGAAAGCCTTTCTGTCAACACCCAGGAGATGCTGCCACCTTCCAGCACCATAATCAGGCCTGTGACTGCTCTTCCACAGTGACCTTGGTGGCCCTGGAGAAAGTTCTTTGTATGTGTGGATAGGGGGGAGGTCTCCTCAGGCATAAAGTGACACAGCACAAGAAGAAAACTCAAGCCAATCTTATTACTCAGTTCCTCAGTTCTGGAAACCTCTTCTGGGACTTCTTTCTCCCAGAAAGTCAAAGCAAAACTTTGCATGTTTTCTAGTTCTTGATTTCATCTGTGTTTGGAAAAGGCCATAATAAAATGCTAAAGGAAAGGCTCTTCTTAGAATTTGTATGTTTGGTCTATGGTGATCTTCTATGGAATAAAAACCTTCCTGGCCTTCTGTAAAAAGTCTAAATGTTGTTACCCTGAATCTTGGAAACTTTTTCTGTTTCTGAGTGTTTCACAAGATAAAGCAGTTACAGTTTCTTCTGGGAGATATCTGCAAATACCAAAAATATGTGGCTTATACAGAGGGCACAGGAACTTCTCCCACACCAAGCATTGCTGGGTAAAGTTGAAAATCTTCAGAGACAGAGGTCTTTGTTGTGCTGGTCCATAACTCCTGTGATATGTACAGAGTTTGTCCTTTCTAGAGGTGGTGGAAGGCGACACGTAACAAACAAAAAATGTAGGAGGGAACAGTTCTCTAATTCCATTAAGACATGGACCACTGAGGTAAAGTTTTATGGAAATGACCAAATTTGCTACAGAAACTTCTAACAGGTTTAACAGGAAAAAAAGTGAAAAATTAGTCACGTACCTGCAACAGATTTTTGCCATGAATATATTCAACACAACTTTTCCATGAAATTTCTACTGCCTGAAATGAAAAATATTCATTAATTAACACTGTTCATGTCAAGGTAATCACTCTAAAGACAGCTGGAAACAATGTTGCAAAACAAATTAATAATAGGGGTACTAAAATTTGTAAATATGTCAAGCAATGTAGACATGTCATTTGGTGTAATTATACCAAAAGGGACATTTCTACTGAGCAAAAACTAATTAAATGGTTAAGTATCAATAAGAAAATATTACAGAGGTAAAGTTACTAAGTGAAGAAATACTCCCTGCTCTGTCTCTCTGCATGGCACTGTTGCTGCCAGCAGTACACTCATATTTTACTGCTACCCATTAGATCCATACTGGGTAAATTATTTTTCTCTTACAGGCTTGCATAGAAATGCAGTACAGTCATTTAATTCAAATGGATTTAGAAATCTTTTGGGTCAGAAGGGAAGGCGATGATTATCTTGTGTTATGAAGGAACCATAGAAATGTATCTAGCTATTTTCAAAGTGAGAGCAATGATGTTTTCCTACATAACGTGTGCGAGCTCTGCTTAGGCCAGAGCCAAGGTGGGGAGATTGGGTGGAGGGAGGGAGGTTGGTGCTGATTCACAGTAACAGACATGAGAAAAAGTAATGATGGGTTGTGGTTAGCAGCGATAGAAGTGCAGCCAGAAGATTACAGCAAACTTCATGTCTATCACTTATGTTCTTTAGAAATACTGCATTTGTTTTAGAGCATCATGATGGGCCAGCTTCACTGGGTGTGAAAAACTCCATTTGTTCCAGAGGAATTTCTGATGGAGCAATGTGTAAATAATCTTGTAGGTTAGCAGAAATAAGGCAGTATCTTTGGCATGGAGTCAACAGACATAATTCAATTTTTGGCTGGTATGGGTGGGTTAAACTAGGAGATGCAGGTCTGAGTCAGGGCTTGAAGGAGACCTCTCAGTTCTGCAGTCACAGACTTCAGGTCCAAAAGGTGTATTTGCTACAGGGTCTTGGTAGCGACTCCAGCCACTCCAGAAAAGTCTTACTGGCTCAGTATTTAAATATTTAAATCCTCTTCCTCTAAGCTGAACCTTCACACCTGCACACATAACAGCTATACCTGTATCAATAGAGAAAAAGCATTAAAATATGGACTATACATATGTATACACCACATAAGAGAATTGCCTAACCTTGTCCTGATTCCTACACATCTACATTTCTGGTGAGCAAAACTCATGGCAAAGCTGATACTCTGAATTTGTAATGAATTATCTGGCAATTGATTTTCATAGACACATTTAAATCAGACACTTTTTGCCTATTCTCCCTCTCCCTCTTTAAGGCCAGAAGACCCTGAAGCTATTTTCTCCATGTCTGGAGCTGTCCTTCCTGCACAGAGCCTCATGTCAGTGTCTAGGTCCATCTCTGGCAGTGATCTCATCTTTCCCATTTCTAGCAATTCATTAAACCCCTATGTTGCAGGGTTAATTGCCTGCTACAGCTCTCCTGCAGGTTAGCAGTGCTTGTTAGGAACTCCTCCTCCTCCTCCGCCCTTGCCTTCCCCACCCCAGCCTCCTCTCTTTTGGAGGAGCCATTTGTTGTCTGCTCAAAAGCATTATGGTTTGTTTCTAACCTTAAAGCTAGAAATACTCTTATGGAAAGAGGAAAAACAGAAGAAAAAATGCTCAGGGGGAGCTGGCAGAGAATCCTGTCTTGTAGCAGGTTTTTACATGATCTTGACAAGTCTTTGATCATGACTGAGAGCTTTGGTTACTGCTGTAGAACAAGTGATAACAATGTGCATTAACTGGTTTATGCTAGGCCTGTGTATTTGTGCTGGAAACGGGGGAATCAGCTCTTTAGTGAGTATCCCTGGAAGCTTTTGTCAAGAAATTTTTCTCTAGACAACCTATTCCTTAAAGCAAAGTGACAAATATGTATTTGTTTATAAATATAATTAAAACAAGCTTAATTTTTTTCACCCT
This sequence comes from Chloebia gouldiae, assembly GCA_003676055.1. Taxonomy (NCBI): domain Eukaryota; kingdom Metazoa; phylum Chordata; class Aves; order Passeriformes; family Passeridae; genus Chloebia; species Chloebia gouldiae. Next base: position 40,834,394 of record QUSF01000005.1, on the reverse strand, counting down.
TATAGTAGCCAAGATATGTATCTGGGCCCATGATTAAAATTATTAAGCCTTATGCAGAGTGATTCTGCATCCTAAAATTCATGCTACAACTCAGTTTCAGTTCTGTAATACATTGATATTTCTGCTGTTCCCAGTTCGGGTTGAGAGGTGGTTTGGGTTTTTTTTAACTTAATTTTCAGAAAGTCCAGACTCAGCAGTTAACCTGAACTTAAAAAGCCAAAGTTCAGTCAGCATGAACTTTGCATCCAACAAAGGCTTCTAGTAGAGTATCAGTTGTAACTGTTTTTAACTCACCCAACAAAGCAGTCCTTCATTCCATCAGGCATTTCCTTGCTGGATTAGTTCACTATAAAACATGAACATCCTCTCCTGTCTGGTCATCAGAGCTGACAAAGTGGCTCTGAGGGCAGTGATCAGGACACAGAAAGAGGTGCAAAGTGCTCCATTATGTTTTGATGACACATTTAGGTACAAAGTGTACATCATTTACAGGTCACCTTGTCCTGGCCATCACTACACTGTTCAATTACTGAGCAGCTGTGCATCAGCATTACCCAGTGAGGTAAGCACCTGCAAATCCCACATGTTTATACAAAATGATAACTACTGCCTTTGGGAAAGGATGGATTTAAAAATTCCCCATATAAAATTGTTTCAAATGGGAATCTGGATGAGGATACAATTTCCATTTAATATGTAATCCTTGTCAACAACAACAAAGTCTGTGGGTTAGGAAATAAAGACATATCAATAAAAAGAAATGCTCCAGTTCTTCTCACAGTGCTGTGTCCTGCAGCTACATGAAAGCACCATTCCTCACTCTTGCTCTAATGCATAGCCTGAACAGTGACTTCTGTGCCTTTCTGCCATTGGATCTGCATATCTAACTCAAACCCACCATTTTTATGGAATTTACTCTGCCTTAGCCTGGCTTAGATTTTGTATTTGGTTGTAAATTGGAGCAAGTTGAGGTGGAAGAGATCCACCTCAAATGAGCTAGCTGCCAACAGCTGAAACCTTCTCTCTGCCTAATCCCTGAGCCAGGAGCAGGCATGCCCACACATTGGGTGGCTCAACAGCACTGCCTGGTGCTGTGCAGACAAGCCAGCTCTGTGCAAGGAGCTCCAGGATGGGGAACAGCACGAGGAGTTAGTGCTCCTTCATGGCCTTGCACTCTCCACCCCCTTTCAGCTCCTGGGTGTACCTTTCTCATGCTGTAGCAGCTTTAGGTTCCCAGCTTTCTTCTGTTGTCCTTACAGACGTGTTTATTATGAAATTATTGTCAGAGTAAATCCCTTCTCTGACTTCTGGGACAAGATATAGATACCAAATAAAGTGGAGGGAGTAATGCTGTTACTCAATAGATGTCTCTGCAATGCAAGAGGCGCCACTCCTATTGGCTAGCATGGAATTAAAAGTACAGTTAAGCCAAAAACACTCAAGACAATTCCCATATTTCTTGGGAATTGATGACCAGTTGGGAGGAGCTTGTATGGCCAAAGGCAAAGTCAAAGTCATTAACCTCTGTCTGTCACTTAGGAAACATCTTCTCCTGAAGCTTTTATCACAATGTTACAATCTAAAAGATGGAAATAAATATATAAATTTAGAGTGACCTTTATTTTTCATGAGGCGTTGCCGATTAGTATATTTGCAGCACTTTTAGAGGATTAATGCCCAGGATATAGCCAACCCAGTGGCAAGATGCATCAAATTTAATTGTTCCACAATATTTTCTCACCGAGAAAGCATAATGGTGCCACAGACAAAGAATATATTGAGGAACAGTGTTCAGAAATACTAAAAATTTTTAGATCTTTTGGACAGCAACATTTTTAAATTTATGTGATGACATCAATGTGTCTCTTTACCAGCTGCAAGCATGACAGGCTCTCCTCCTTCCTACCATTTAGCCATGGGATTGCTCTTAGATGGAAGGTGGAGTGCAAATTTTTACTAGAGAATCCTGATTTGCTGCTCTTGGTGGCTTCCTCTGACACCTTGGCTTATGCCTTCTCATCCACAGACTTAATGTACAAGCTCCTTTTAATAAACAAATACATATATTTCTGAAAAATTGTTAGGCCCTTGATTTAAGTTCTTTTTAGTTTTTCCTTCTAGAAGTCTAGTTTTGGACAATCGAGTTTGAAAATATTATCCTTAGTCATAACCTGTATCTCCAATGGGTGGATTTTTGACACAAAGATGATATTTTAACTTCAAAAAGTACACAAGTGTCATGAGGAAATAATGTGGACCCCACAAAAAAAGTCTTTCTATCTCTGAAAATAATTTTACTCGAAAATTTTCTCACATGATAGTAATTTCTAAGACTTTACAAAGAATTGAAGATATACTTCACCACCATTGTATGGACAGAGCCAAGCTATTTAAATTCCCTTAGTTTTCTATTTTATATCACAGTGCATAGTCTTTGATGCATAAAACACTTAATAATTCCTTTGATAAACAATGGAACGGTGCTTTCATTTTGTATTGGCTACATTGATTTTTTGATGACCCCCAGATTACCAACCACAAACCTAATCTGATGCATTTTTTTTCCTATTATCTGGTGAAAGTTAATTGTTGTAATTATTAATCAGCCAGTTTGCTGCCCATGGTGAGAAACTGCAAACAGAGAATAAGAACAGAAATGTTGGCTCCTGTTGGGTCCAACTGAACTTTGTATGTCTACAATAGCCGGGGCTATGGCTGTGGGTCCTGTGGGTCATGTGAGGTGTGGTGCTGCATGAAACATGAGCTAAGGAAAGAGCCTTTCCTGGCCTCAAAGGCTGGGCCCACAAAGGCACAAAGCAGGGAATGGTGCCTGTGGCCGTGCTCTCGGCACAGCGCCGGCAGGCGATGGAGGAGAAACGGAGCTCAGCCACCTTTCACTCCCACACTCGTGCGGTCCCCCAGCCACTGTGAATGATTTATCAGCTGCAGCACCTTGGCTTTCACTCCCACTGCCATGGCCCCTGTGCCAAGGGTGACGTGGGCTGGAGCTGCTGCAGCTGCTCCCTGCACTGACTGACCCGTGCTGGGACACTCCAGCTCTCTCACAGAGGAACAGAGGCTTAGCAAGGGGACTCCGGCCCCAGCCAAGGTCTGCTTGGGTTTTCCTGTGATTCAGGCATGCACTAGGGCAGGACACAGCCCTCAGTGTCTGGGATGGCTTTGGGGAAACCCACATTGCCCTGCAGCCAGTGAGGGATGGATGCCAGGGAGCAGCATCCACTGCAGCAGAAGCAAGTTGTGGTCCCTGTGAAATATTAAATGGATGAGACCTTGGTGCCTCAGCAAAGGGCCCTTTGCTGTTCAGCTTGCTCGTGGTGTGGTCAGCAGAATTATGTGTTTGGTATTTGGTTTGAGGGGGCCACCAGACTGTGGCCCCAGTGGGAAAGGACAGATGCTGGTTCTGGTTCTGAGGGATGAATGGATGCTTGGGCACCACCTCCTTGGCTAAAACCGGGTGTCTGCTGCTCCCCTCTGATGTGGTTTGCACTTTACCAGAAACACTGCAGCTGCTGGGCCTAAAGAAGTTGTTTGGGAAAGAAAAATTTAACCCAGACGATGCAGATTTGCAATAGCATCTCTCCATTCTTCCCTTTTCTTAGGCATTTTGAGCACCTCCAGTTCTTTCTGAAAATTCTAGGTGGTTCAGAGACATTCAGGAACCTCCTGCATTTTGGGTGAATAACCTGGGCTCCAGGGCAGAGGCATCTACATGCATATGCCAGTACACTGTACTGTTGGCAGCAGGCAAACCATCTACTGCCTATATATGAAAAATTTGCCCAGGTTTGGATGGTGGTCACTGTGTAGGTGGTTTGCTGATAGTTAGTGTCAGGCTTCACATTTTGTATGTGCCTGCAAAGGAAGTCTAAGTGTTGGAAAGCTAGAATGAAGAGACAATTTGGGATATGGTGCCTAAATAAAAACAGCTGGAATGGAAAACATCTTAAGCCATTAAATTCCAATATCATAGTAATATAATCTGCTTTGTGTTAAAATCTAAGGGTCAGAATTATTAAAGTTCCCCTCGGGGCCTAGATTACTGATAGTGAGATGATGAGCACTCAGTAAAAACGAAACGGAAGAGAAACAGTAGGTAAGCATAGCAGTGAGCTTTATGAATAGCAATAAACCACATGTAGACCCACAATGCCTGATTCAGATGTTCACTGAATCCATATGCCTCATCTGGGAAATTTTACTCTTTTCTCTGGCTCAAGCATCCGACTGGAGCATTGCACACTTGCTTTGAAGAAAAACGTGGTTCTTGCATAAGGGGCAGAGTGTGGTGCTGTGAACTGTTGTGCAATGGGGAGAGACTCTGCTTGCCCACACTGCTTTTGCCAAGAGATTATAGGTTCACAGTAACAGCCAGTGCCTTTACAATTTTCCTGGAGCTTAGTGAGGCAAGGCTAGAGCCACATTAAAAATTAAATGGAAAGAGCAGTCATAACTTGTAGGCAAACACAATGAATGAGCAATAATGGGCTGGCCAAGTCTTTGAGGACATAAATCTTTCCATCTGAAGAAGCCGAAGGACTTTGTAACCATATGATTAGTGCTTGTGTTTTGGTTGGATTGGAATGTTGTTAAGGATGTTGTGGGTTCATGTCCGCTTGCTGCAGGTGGTGAAAACCAGAACAAGCAGGATCCTCCACATCTCAGGAGCTGTTCCATAACTGTGGACAAAACTACCAGGGTTCCTAGGCCAGAGAGAGACAAGGCTTATGGTTGCCACTGGGTACTGGTAGTTAAACATATTTTTGAGGCAAGATTGCCCAGCTCTCATGCTCTCTTTCTCTCATAAACACAATTGGTTTGTCACGGGCATTGCTGTGAATCCAGCAGCAGCTGAAAGTGTCCCACCGGAGACAGCTCAGGTCCAGCCCAGCTGTGATCCACATGGCAGGACAGAGGATGAGGAAAGCCTCTGAGAAAAATCAGAACTGGTTTAAATCCAGTTTGCCTGCCATGGCTCCAGTTCAATGGCCCCAGGACAGGCTCTGAACAACAGTAGCAGTCATGCTAATATCATTGCTAAGACCTGAAGTGGTGTATAAGGAAACAGTGGAAGTTTCTCTCCTGGGAGAGTGTTGTCCTTCCCTTTCTCCTTCAATGACAAATTGTCTGGCATATGACTTACTACAACAGCCAAAGATGAATGACAGAGACTTTTCTTGCCCTTCCAAGACACACACTCAGCTTGTTTAATTTTTATAGGTCTTAAAGACCTGGAAAACTCTCTATGTAAACATGGACAGATTGAGGCCATTTACTCACCAGTGTTCCTGGGACTATATATTTTTATGAAGTAAATGATTGTCTATTATGAAGAGTGACTTTTAATTAGCTGAAAGAAGGTTGTAAATGTTCAGAAAGTACATAAACTTATAAAACTAATATTCTGATCAATAACACACTGCTGATATATGACAGATCATAACTGTCCTTGCAGACAAATGCACTAGCATGTATTTTTTTCTAGACTATTTATTGCTGTTTCCAGAAATTAGCATAACTAATCAGTGGAAAAATACTTTCTCTATTATATAAAATATGTCACTAATTAAAAGTACAGTCAAAAGTTCTAGTAGGAAAGCAGTAGGGAGCCTCCTAGGGCCAAGGTGGCAAGAAGAGTAGTGAGCTCACTTCAGCTAGAAGTTTCTTTCTCACTTACTTTCCCTGATTGCTCCTTGGCATTAGACAAATTGGGATGCCAGAACTGTATATGTTCTGACTCATTTGAGATCACAGATGTTTGTCTGGAGTCAGTGTGGTAAGGTCTGCAGTGCTAGAGGTGCATGGTCTCTATAGCCCAGAAGAACATGGCATCACCCTGGACTGCCTGTATCTTCCTATCTTTAAGGAGAAGATTTCTGCTTACACATGGATCAACTGGATGAACCTTCAACATGACTACAAAAAAGGGCTCAAATTCATCTCTGTCACACCATTTAGACACAGCTCTCATGGAAATCTTTATTCCTTTGGGGAAATAGAAATACCCCAATTTAGTGCAGGAAAATATTTTCCCATCACCTTCTACAGAAATAGTGCATGTTTTTTGCTCTTTGCTGCAATAGGAAAGGCACAGGTGTGGAGAGAGGGGAATTTTATTTCCTCAAAAGCAAGATGTCACAAGACAAAGAGGTCTTTATTTGATTATAACATCCTGACCTGTCTGCCCAGTCTGCCACCGTCAAATTTCAACACCCCTCCCCACAAGTATCTCTGTCAAGACTTTGGTGTCCAATATGTCTGGAAAAAAAAAAAAAAAAAAAAAAGGGAAAAAAAGAAAAAGGGAAAAAAAGAAAAAGGGAAAAAAGTGACATCATAAAATGTCCTAAACTTTCCTAATGCTGAAAATCTGTCCCATTCTATTTTACAGCTGCATGAGTGACAAAAGGTGTCTCATTATTGGAGTACTTTATTGACTGGATAGCACTCAGATAACAGCAGAAACCATCTACTTCATCTTCTGAGCATCAATGTCTTGACCTCTGTCGCTGGCCTTTATAATTCAGTTATTTTTAGGGCTGGTATTTTCCTCTCTGGCTAGCAGCTAATATAGTCTCTCCTGTGATCCCCGAACCTCTTCCAGAAAGAGTCCTGATGTTATGTTAGGAAGCACCCACTTTCCCTGGAGCCGTGGGCTCAGCTCTCAGCACAGCTGACTCGTGTTTGCTGATGCTGTTTTGACCTCCACATGCTCTGAGAGGGCTCAGGGCTCGACAACAAGGGGCAGCTCAGACTCACCCCGTGGACTGTCCCTGAGCAAGGCATTCCCACGGCTCTTGCACAGCCTGGTCAGCACCTGTGGGGCTGTGCTCTTACCTTCCCCCATCTCACCTCTCCATCACCTTGCTCCTGGGGGTGATAAGGGAGCAGAGCGTGGGCACTTCCTGGGCGTGGGGAGATCTGTTGGGTTTGGTTTTTTCATGCAGACGCTAGAGGGGAGATTCTTGTCTTCTTTGGAGCACGGAGTAGCTGCAGGCACAAACCAACCACTTGTGTGGGGAAGAGTGGGGGATGATCTTTCACACAGGCCCTTCAGATGGGTGTCCTCTTGCTGTGAAAACACGTCACAAATCATTGGTGAGAAGGGGTTTCCCCTGCTAAGAGGAACAGGAACATTTCCCCCCTCCTTGCAGCTTTGCATGCCTCCTGATTTTCTGCCTTTTATCCCCCAGGTAGCTGGATCCCAGTGATGCAATCTGAGAGAGAGACTCTTTGAGATACAGAGACTGATTTCAAAACTCACTGCTTTTGCAGAGTCGGTGTGGGTCCAGCTGCTGTATGTGACAGCACATGGTGCTGGAAAGGCAGTGTACACTGAGCTCTTGCAGCCTCCTTGGGCAAAAGAATTTTGCAAAAAGAGAAATTTGAAGTTTTTATCCTCTCTGGCATCCTCTTGTTTCTCTTTTTATAAGGTACCTTTCAAAAAATATTTCTGATGAGTTGCTGTAACACACCAAATTTTTTCATATCTGATGCTTTAACTATATTTATCGTGTTTATGGAAGCTGACAAGTGATACAGCCATAATAGCACCAGCAGAAATTGCACAGCAATTTCACTTGGGTTCTTTTCAAGTCAGTGGAACTGTTAAATGAGATTAGTGCAGTGGAAGGGCTTATTGCAGCCGTGAGAAACCAGATAGACACATATCGCAGGGAACCAGCGATAGACTAAGAGGATCACATACAGAGACATGGTGCTAAGCAGGACTTGGCAGGATAACACAAGTGCATCTTTTAGCTCTGGAGCTGTGTCTCACTGTATTTCTTATATGGTTCTCCACTCATCCCAACAGGTGTCTTTTCCTTTCCTTCTCCAACGCCTCATAAGGCACTCTTGCAGTGACTTATTCTGGCACTGGCCATGCTTATAGCTTGATGAGGCTTTTTAGTAGTGGGGAACTGGAAACAATGGTGCCTTAGCAAAGCCCAAGAAAATCTGGGTGCCAGTGACCACTGCTTTTTTTTACTAGCTCTGTTTTCTCTGTTTAAAGAAAATATCTTATTAGGAGATGTGAACGGTTGTTATTCATGTTATGTTACAATATGAGGGTGTGTGTGTATATATATATTTTTTTTTATATATATGCACACACAAATATGCAGGTCCATGTTGATCACCATCAGAAGTTTCTGGAGCCAAGACCATGTCTTGTGTCCTTGGAATCTTAGCACAGACTGCTGTATAAGTCCCTATTCTCTCTGGAGCAGACACAACTCAGAGCAGCTCACATAAGGACTCACTGACATGTTGCTCAGAGGTTCCAGCTGGGATTCAGCCCTTTTCTCCCTGTCTGAGTAGAAGCCCTGCTCATGCTCAGCTCATTTCCTTAAAACCCACTTCCTACATGCCATGAAAGGCTATTCATATTTCAGCCCCAGTGACAGGAGAAGGCAAAGCTGGAAGAGTGTCCAGCTACCAGGTGGAGCAGCAGTGAATTTAGCTCCAGCAGTGATAGAGACCAACAGACACAATGAAGATGTAGGGAGGGGAGGAGCAGCTGGGCAGTGGACAAGGCCTGTGAGCCTTCCAGCTCCCTGGGACATGGTTTGAATTTGTTCCAGCCATTCAAAATGATCTTTCACTTCTTGGCAGAAGCTCACAAAGTTTCTTAGCTAAGCAAAGAGAGCACAAGTCTTCATTGTGCATGGCTAGAGACAGACACTGGTCATTTGATTATTGTTGTTGAGAATATAAATGACTGCAATGTTGCAAATGCCACTGGAGGAAGTGAGAGGCTCCCTCATGAAGAGGCCTTGGATGCTATTTGTATCCAGAAGCATCCTGAGATGAAATCATAATTCTCTGGCTGAGTGACCATCCCCACACTCTGACATGTTGCTTTTTAACTGCACTCAGGAGGCTACTGCTGAAAGAAAGGCATTCCTTTATCTCCCTACTAATATATTTTCCTTCTCTACCATCAAGTTTTCCTTATGGATAGCTGTGCTTTGCAATGATGCTTACAGACTTGCCTTTGCAGACCTTAGGCAAGGTCTGTACCCACACCTAATAAGTTGCTTTCCATACCCCAAGTAGCTAAAAAATGGAACAGGAGAAGGATTATTCTCCAGACTTTACAGATGGTGAACAGAGGCACAGATAAATTACAAAACTTCCTTGTGATTATTCTGGAAATCTGTAACAGAGCCAGGGGTTGGACCAAAATTTCTGGTGTCCCTGTGCCAGACTGCAACCACAGCCTGGCCTTTCTCTCTGAAGGTACATATTTGTAGAGATTTAAGGTCAGAAGAATGATCACCTTATCTAGGCTGACCTCCTCTGTGTCAAATCCAAGAATTTCTTTGATCAAAGCATATTTTACAGAGCAGAATAGAGTCTTGATTTGAAGACATCAGGACATAGGAAATAATTGTACAACTTCCCTCTGTACTATTCCAGTGGCTAATCATCTTTGTTACTGACTTATTTTTCATATTAATGAGTCTGGCTTCAATTTGGTTCCTTGTGGTTCTCCTTTTTTACTAAATTAAAGGGGCCTTTTCTATCTGTGTTTTCTTCCTCTCCTTTTCTCAGACAATTTTTTCATGTCTGGAAAGCAGTCAGGTTGACACGTTACTTGATGCTGAATCCTGGGTATGTGTTTCTTCCACCTCATGCCTGTCTTTGGTATCTTCTCTTTTCTTTCATAGTACAATAATTAGAAAGCTTCTAAAAAATGAGAGGAAAAGTATGAAAGAAGTCAGCAAGCAATGTTCTTTACTTCCAGGTGCAGTGAGGAACATGTAACCAAAGGAAGAAGATTAGCAGTGATGACACCAAATTCTGCTTTCGTTTGTATTTTGAGTGATAATTTCAAACTTGTGTCTGTTAGGTAAGGAGTTGCCTTTTGTTAAGTGGAACAACCTGATGAACACCTACCACCAGATACTGATTGTGTGGGACTCCAGTCCTGGTTTGAGAAACCACTCTTGTGTTGAAGCTTTTCTTCAGGCACACAGAAAATGCTGTGGACTATTTCTGATAAGATGAACGTCTCAGAACTGCAGGTCTTGTCCTTTTCCCATTTGCTGCAGACAATATACCACTGATATTTTATGACAGTGTTTCCTTGTGAGCATTGGAATGATCTGAAACACTTAGTTGGGAAAAAGCTTGGAAAGATCCATGAAGGTGAAAAGATGCAGAAATTGATTTGTAAGTCATATTGTTCTGTATAAAACACATGTGTAATTGTTTGGGGTATTAAAAGGACCCATTTTTCTACATGGATGTTGTCTAGGTTGAGCTGATAGTCTGTGGTTTGTGTCTGTAGAGTCTAAAATCTCTTATTCTGTCCAAAAAATAGCTCAGATCTAAAGACTTCAAGAAAATTCTCTGCATTATCAATGACTCAGAGCCCATTATTCTGAGTGTGAGCATATAGACCACAAAGTGTGAAAACAGAACACAACAGAGATAAATGAGTCAATGCCAATTAACCAGAGTGAAGAACAAAGATGTCATCAAAGCTCCAGAGAAAAAGCCAGAAACATCAGAAGATGTAGAACCTTAAGAGAAAGAGCAGAATGGTAGAAGAAGCAGAAGCTGATCAAGATCAATGTTTAACCTGTCTCAAGAAGCAGAAGGACAAGAGACTGAGAGCAGCCCATGAGCTCCAGGGGAATATTCACAGCAGATTTGTGTCTGGGAAGAAATTCAGACTGCAGGGCAGGCTTTTCATAAGATTCCTGGTCTGTGTTACAGAAGACAGTGCAAAAAAGTGAATTCCAGAAAAATTAGTTAGGAAAGCAAAATTTCAATCCCTTGTTTCCTCAGGGGAGCAGTGTAACTATTGGCTGTAGCTGTGTAGCTTTTCATACCTTTGTGACTTCAAATTGGAAGTATTTTATAGAACATGATCTAATAGAATTCCCAAATCAGCTAGAAATTGATAAGCTTCTTCTTCTCTGCACAAGAAGACCTTCTCTGTTGTATATTACTACTACAATACTTGTCACCACCAACCAATGTTCTTAAATGCCAAATTCATACAGAAAGGATATTTAGAATTCAGGCATCCTAAAAGAAATCTTCCTAGAGGGAATCTTCCTAAAAGGAAACTGCATCTATTTAAAGTAACAAAACATAGAACATGTGTTGCTGGAAAACCATCCCATTCATTAAGAGACATTATTAATAGGGTAATTTTTTCCTTCTTTTTTTCAAGAATCTAAATCAAACTTGGTGTAAAGGGCAGATAAACTAAGGACCCTTGAAAAATTAATAGGAAACAATGAAAGCATCCACAGTTCCAGAATGATCCCAAAGCCCTTAGTATATTGTATTCTCTTCTAGTGTTATAATCAACATGATTTTTATTGGCTGAAAATAGGGAAATAATGATAGTAAAGTTGCTATAGTGACTTCAGGAAACGCCAAATAAAATTCAAATTCTCTCCTGATCTGTGGTTTTCAGACATCAGGTGGAAAACGAGGCATGTGCTCACTGTCCTGAATGGGAAAATCAGAGCTGGAGCTGAGGTAGTGTTTTCAGTGTGCAGCAGAGTGCACAGGAGGAAAGGCACTGGGCAATTTGGCTTAGAATTGACAGAATGCCTTGTTTGCTTCAAAATGGACATAGATAGAATTACCTCTCTGCGGGCACAGGAGCTGGGGCTGTACAAACTCAGAATTTCAGTTAGAAAGACTGAGGTAAAAAATACATGAGGAGTGGGCAAAGTCATTCAGTGAAAGTTAAGAGTAGGTTTTTCCTACTCAGTGCAATTGGCTTTGGGTAAATCTTCTTAAAATTGCCCCTGGTTTTAGGTATCTCACTGCTATGGTTTATTTTCTTGGTTTGAAATTCAGCAGGCAAAACCAGAGGGGCTTCAAAGTATTTAGGGGTTAAGAGGAGATTGCTACATGCTCTAGAGCTGCAGATGTGGCCACTGCTGGAGACAGAAATTTAAGGTCCAATAATCTACATTTCTGTAACAACCTGTGAACTTATTTGTATTTCACTGTGTCTTTCCAGAGTCCAGAAATCTTTTGTAAATTAGTTTCACTGCTTGCTTTGGGGAGAACTAAAAGAAAAAACTTATGGCCATGACCTCATAAATTATAAATAGATTTAAATGGTAGCAGTGGGCCAAGCTCAGGAGCTGACATCTAAGAGACAATTGAGCCTTTTGCTGATACTGATAGAGAGTCCACATTCTGGAATTTCCTTTGTGTGACACCAATTCCTTCATCCATAAAAGAATAGCACAAAAGGAAGGAAATGCTTTGCTGTAATTTATACAGGAGAAAACAGAAAAAAGATGTTTGAGTACCATCCCAGTACAGGGGTGAATTAAATGAATATACACATAAAATTTACCTCTTTAGGGAATTCATGTCAGCATCAGCTCCTTTGTATTTGGAGGAAATCAAAACTAACATAATGCCACCTTCTGTCATGGCTTCACTTTCCATTAAGACAGTAATGCCTTACTGGGTAAAAGGAGTAACTCATCCTCTATTAATCAAAAACATTTTAGAATGTGACCCAATATCTGCACAGGTGAAACGCACAGTAATAGCCTGAGCAACATCAGATCCTAATTTAGGCATCTTCTATTATTAATTGTGGCAGGTTTGCTGGAGAGCACAGAATCCTACCACAAAGTCCTCTGGGTAACAAAGCCTTGCAGCTCTGTCAGAAGCAGGGAAGATGAGGAGGTTACAGGAGGACACAGCAGAGCCAGAGCAGGTCACTGGATGAGTCATTCGCACTCAGGTATTCACAGCTACCATTTCCTGGTTCCCATCACCAGACAACACTTGTCTTAGCACATTATTCCCAGGTTTCTAAGATTTTATTTTAAAAGCCAGAGTACAGGCTTTGGATGATCACAGACCAGCAATTGTGTTCTCCAAGACAGAGATTCACACAGCCCAGCAAACTCCACTGGACATCCTCTACCTGCATGGCCTTTCCTTGATATGCATGTCAGTCTGACATGACATGATGTTAAATGAGATCAGGATAACAACAGCCATGGGAGGTCAAGACATTTGTTGGTGTATAATCAGATGTGTGCCTTAAACAGGTAGATTCTCGCTTTATGAGATCGTGGGAGTTAACTTTCATTTAGGAGAAATAAGCAGTCAGTCAACTGAGGCCCTTCTCTTTTACATACAGATAGGCTCCTCTGTTCATCTGCATTCTATAAAGGCTTGTTATTCTTCTGTGTTTATCAGATCTGCGATACGGAGGAGAACAGAAAACGTGTGTGATATCCGCCAGCTGGATTCCATCTGTCTTTTCTCTGTGGAGATGGAGTTTCAAAGGCTACATCCTATCTACTGTCACACCCTCTCCCGACATGAGAAGCTAAGTGTAAAGTTTGGCCAAAGTGTTGGAAAAACAGTATCTCTTTTGTACATCACAACTATTTCCCTACCTACACAAAAGTAGCATTCTTCCTGTTCTGGCATGCAGGATGTATTGTTGCACTGTATCACAACTTTTTATTAAATAAGAGGAGTCTGGCCAAAATGATTTCAGAGACAGTTGGGTTTTTTGTTAGGGTTTTATTTTCTTTTTCTATTGGACTCTGTGCTTCTATGTGTGTGTGTTGGTTTGTGTACAGAGCAGGGTCAGGGGGACTGTGACTGACAAGCACAAATGCTGTTTGATTACAGCACAGGATGTGGTCTCATCACATTTCTGGGAGGGGAAAGAAACACCTACCTGAATAAAATCCCAGTTTTTTTGCTCTTGAACTGATTGAGGCTTTGCCATTCACTTCACCACAAGCCCTAGGGGACTAAGGAATTTAAGTTTCTCAGGATAATACCCGTGACGGAGCAGCATTATTGCAAATCAGCAAGACTCAGTGATGTTTTCTTGCTGTAACAACTAGAACTCTCTGTTCTTTGGGTCCAGCAGCTGCAGCATTACTGGTAAAGTGCAAACCACATCAGAGGGGAGCCTGAGACACCTTGGGTTTAGCCAAGGAGCTGGGAGGTGTTGGCCCATCCATTCATTTGCCAGCAGGCAGCCCAGAGCAGCCATCCTTTCCCACCAGAGCCACTCCGCCCCTGAAGAGCACTGAGATGTGTGAAAGGCTGGGGCTGGTACCCAACAGTCCTTCAGGAGCCTCCTTTGTCCTGGTGTGAGGCAGATGTGTGTGCTCACAGAGCAGGGAGGGAGCAGCAAGGGCCAGCACAAACATTTGGCTCCAGACCTTCCCAGCAACTCCTCTTTCACCACCCAGAAGACTTTCTATATCTTTGCAAACTTTTTGTTAAATTACTTGCCCATTATCTTATGCATGTGAAGTGTATATTTGTCTTTACATATTTCATGGTTGAAGGTTCTTGTCTCACAGATCAGAGGCATAGGAAGAGTACTCCGACTCTGGCAGGAACATCCATCTCATTTTAGTGGAAGCATAATTTCTTTGGGTTATTTTCAGGGGGGACATACTTTCTTTGATGATTAACCAGCTAATACCAAATACATGCCCAGACAGCTAGTGGACCACATACAAGCAAAAAAGGCCTTTGATATCTGTATATTAGCTGTGCATCTGTGGGTATTTCTTACTCTGCCCTGGTGCATGGTCACAGGAAGTAACATCTGCCCTGCAAGTGCAATGGATTAAGACTGTCAGTAACTTGCACTGGCCTTTCCATTGAACCCCCCATGACATTATGGGTTTCTTTTGAAAAACCAGGTCTGGTTGCTAGTGCAAGTGCACACACACACACGGTGCACACACTGTTTATTTTGAAACTGCAGATAACTGAAATGAGCTTTGGTTTGTACTAGTTGTGAATTCCTATGCATATATATATATATTTTTTTTACTCATGGGCAGTCTTCTATGAATACATAAGCTCAACTTCCACAGACTGCCCTCCATCATTAGGGTGGGACTGAATTTGTTTCAGTCATGTACAAATAAAGACTTGACAGAGGTGTTTGGCCTTCCCATAGGGCCAGAAGAAATTTATAGCAGATCTGTTCCCCCATCCTGTACCTGTCTCTGAGGTTACTATTTGGTTAGGTCATTTAGGTAATGGGTTTCAAGCTTGTTAACAGGCTGGGGCCAAGCTAACACCTGTGACTGACTGATTTACCTGGAGAATTGGTGAAGCTTTCTCAAAATGCTCCTCTGATTTTTTCCCTTGAACCTCACTCTAGCACAATGGCCTGAATCATAGAACCACAGAACCATAGAACCACAGAATCATAGAAAAGTTAGGGTTGGAAGGGACCTTAAAAACCACTTAGTTCCAACGTCCTGCCATGGGCAGGGATGCCACCCACTAGACCAAATTTTTTGTGCACCATCAAACCTTGGACCCACCTTCAGAGGCACTGTGAAACTGGAAAACTCAGGCAAAATCCCATAAAAGTATAAAGTGTTGAATCATGTATTTATGGTGGAGGATCAAATGACCTCTTCTGAGAAGGGGTTATGTGCTGGAAAAACAGGAGGTCAATGTAGTGAGTTTGGGAAGGATTCCCACGGGACCTAGTCTCAGAGGCATAAAAATGCAAACAATCCTTGAAATAAAGTATGAGTCAACCAAGGATGGAAATCAAGCTGAGGAGCCCAGATAGCTCATGAGTAGTTTAAGCACATGCCAGGCCCAGAGGAAACTCCTAAGCTGCCAGCACCATTGCCTGCAGATTTTGCAATGGATCTTACATTTCAGGGTAGCTAAGAAACCTACCTTGGATTGAGATCCTATGAGAATTGCTGCTGAAGGAGAATAGCTTACAGCAGCCTGAGGCACAGAAATGGCACCCAGTCTCTGTCAGAATTTGTCTTGAAACAGATAAGCCCTGGCTTGCCAGCCCTAGAGCAAGGTGTATAATCTTCTGTGAACAGGTAGAGTGTTCACTGGCTGGGCAAGCTCCTCTGCAACTCCCCCGTCTGCCTTGGGGCAGCACTTCTCAGCATGATGAGTATAATCTTCCTGCACATTTCAGCTCCAGAGCCTCTTCTGTCTGCTCAATAAAGGTTCTGTTTCTGGTTATTGTGGATGTGAGCTCTTCCAACACTCTTGCCCCCAGAAGTTCCTCACCTGACAGTGGCCTTGGGATACCAGCCAGGGCACATCTCACACTGATGTTTCCTGTCTTTGAGACTTGAAAAGCTAAATAGCAAACACAATGAGTAGGAAGAAGGAAGGATTATTATTGTTATTAAGTTGTGAACTGACTATTGAGAGATTAGCAGATTCCCTCCCAATCATCCAGCAAGTCTGCATGACAGCTGGGGACATGGTTCATAATTTCGGCACCCTTTTCTTGTTCCTTAGGTGCAAGCATCTCTCCTCTCTCTGTTTTTGCTAACCAGAATGATGTTCCAGTAGCAATGGTTATCAAATAAGCCATTGAACATCAATGAAACAACCCTCAGCCATTACAGTCCTGGGCTAAATCTCTCATGGTGAGCTAAGTGAAGGCTGCAGGTCTCAGCAGGTGGGAACTGCTGGTTTACCCCATACCTGGCAGAAAATACCTTTAAATTAATCTCAGCATTATGGCACTTAAATATACCAGGGGATCCTGGACTCCCTAAATGCCAACACCTTAAATGTGATATATTTTGGGTTGTTGTTTTTTGTTTGTTTTTTTTTCCATAAGTACCCTAAAAAATAACCCTAAATGGCTGACTGTGGCCACACAAGGTGCTTGCAATAGGACCATGAGTGAAAGCCTGTTCTTATGGGAATATCTAATAATAGGATTAACCAGCCTGTCTTGATCCTTTTGTATTTCAGATCAAGACCATTCCCAAACCCTGACACAGCAGCTCTCACAATGCAGCCTGGAGCTCAGCTGAATCCTTAGCTTTATCTCTAATATGAATAACAATGCTTAAATTTCTAGTCTAGCCACTTAAAATAATACAAACTTAATCGACTGAAGACCTGGGGAAAAACAACATGTTACATATTCCATTGTTTTCTTCAAACCACATTTGTAAACAGTCATAAAATACACTGTAAACAGTTACCTTCAAATGCAGAGCCAAATGCTGCATCTCGTAACTCAAACCCACAGGTAATACAAACAAGCTCTTACAAACACAGGGCTCTCATTTGGCATGCAGGACCCTTCACTCTCTGCTCATGTGGCATTCACCAGTTCCTGGGGTAACTTTTGAGTTGTCCTCAACATCTTCACTTTTGCATAAATTTTGTTTCAGATATACTGAGAAAAGGTCACTCTGTTTTACTCTGTTTTACGTCTCTCTGTCACCTGCTTCTGGCTCTTGGGCCATGGTGAGCTGCAGTTACTGTAATGGGTGATGCTATTCATCACATCCCAGAAGAGGGTGTCCCAGAAATATACCTTAAAATGGTGTTAGAATAAGCCCTTCTGGTTAGAAATATAGAGAAACAACATTGCCCATGATGTTTGATGTTTGGCCCTATTTGGAATAAATCCATACAAAGAGCTGAGAGCAGTTTCATTTATCTTTTTTTTTTTTTTAACATTGCAGGAGTTACCATCTACAGAGGATCTTTTGTTTCCCGTTTCTTGTTTCCTTACCATTTCCATTTAATAACACAGATCCAGTGCAATTCATCTGAAGTCACAACCATAAGGGCACTGGGTACAATGGCTCATTCACACTGGCCATTTTCTGGTATTCTGATGCAGTAAATTGCTGGGCTCTACCTGTGGACACAAAGGTCCCAGAGTTAGGTTCTACTTTGCATCCAAAGACAATAAGGGCAAACACAGAGAGATCAGCTGTGAAGGAAAAATATAATAAATAAAAGGAAGGTGTGACCAGTACACAGAAGAACCTGGCTGCTTGTCTAACCTCAGGAGACCAGGTCATCCTGCCTTTCCCTACAAGAGACACAAAACCTTTTGCCATTTCTCTGGGAGCCTCACAGGATCCTTGAACCCTTTGCTGCTGCATTCCTACAAGCAGCTTTTCCACAGTCTTCCTTGTGAGTGACTCTTCTATTCAGGAAATAGAGTTTTGCACCATGAAAGGGTTAGCCTGTATATCAGCACATGGATAGAACCAGAAATCAAATATTCCAGAGCCTGGTTTAATACTGTGGTTGTTGTCATCAATTAATGCCTCTGTAGCAGCATTTCCATTACTGGTCCTGACCTGCACAAGCTACTCTGAACCAGGAACAAATCCACCTGCCTCTTGCTGTGTGTGCTGGCACTTGCCTCAGAGTCTTTCCAGGGTGTTAAACCACGAGAGCCCTCTCTTCTGAACAGCAATAATGGCAAGGAGTATTAGCAGGGTTTGGAGTGGAGTTTAATTCAGGCTAAAGATGCAATGCTGGAGCAGCAGGGCAGGCAGCCAAGGGCTCTTTCATAACTGGGTGGGTACAGCAGTGTATGTGGGAAGAATGGCATGCCTCAGATGCACTGCAGCACAGAGCACATCCAGCACAATGCTGGCTCTGCTCTGCTGGCACCATCATCCAATTGCTGCTCTTGTTTGAGGTCTGACACAGCCTGGGCAAAGGCCTTTTGTACCCCAGCCCCAAATACTGGGTGAACTCTCCATGCAGCTCTGTTCAGCTCTTGGTTGGTCGCACGCTTGGGTTGTTGGTTTGTTGTCCTTTGAAGTGAACATCCAAACAGGTGGCCACAATGGCTCCTGGCCACAGTCCTTGCTTCCTTCCTGCCCAAGAATGTCCTCCATGACAAAAACCTGTGCTGCTAGCCAGGATAGGAGGGGAAGCAGGAGAAGGTGTTTGGAGAGACACAGGGATGTTTGTGAGTCCACTCTCCATGGCCTGGGTTGTAGCTTCACCTCCCATTCAACTGTGAATTGCACACTTAGAAAGTGCTACATAGGGGTGGTGGAATTTGAACAGCAGCAAAACCAAAATTAGGGGGAAAATCCTGCCTGCATAAGATTAGTGAAAAACCAGAGGGCTGTGGCACTTGCACGAGGAAGTGATTTTATAAACAGCACAGGGCATGATGATCCTTGATAGATTCAGGATTTCCATTCATTTCTCTGTTAATTTCTTGCTCCTCTAAGGAAGAACTCATACACATTGTACCTTGATTCTTTGAGTAAATCCTCATCAAGAAAACTGACTTCTACTTTTTGCACATCCATTTCAGAGTGAGCTTTAAAAGCATTATTTCAGAAATTCCAATTCTCCTTTGAAATTACATGAAGTTAGGGGGATCAAACAGATATGAAGTTAATGTAAGGGGGGGAAAATGTTCTGGAGCTGCCAGAAGGCACCATTATGATGGTCTTGTATGGCTTTCTTCATGAGCTATAGAATTTTACTTGGCAATTTGTGAAGGAACAATTTGATAATAAAATCAGACCATTGCCAGGCCTGACAGAACCGTGTGCCAAATGAGCAGCAAGCACACCTCTTCCATTAACCTTTGCCCCAGTAACAGAGACAAGGAAACAAGAATAATGCCATCCTGTAACAAGAAGTAGAGCCTTTCTCCCCTGTACAGCACTGTCTGTGGCTCAAATGGAAGGCTGGGAAGCAGCTTTGAACACAACCCTTCTATCTAAAGTTTGCTCCTGCTCAAAGAAGCTGTAAGTGTGGCCCAAGGCTACTCAGAGAGCAGCTGTGAGTGCATGGTGAGTGCATGCATTAGAGAAAATGCTGTTTGCATCCACCCAAAGCATCTTGTCTATGAAAACTAAAGCTCTGTGGCTTAAGATCTGATTCAGTTCATTCATCATCTAGCCAGAACCAGTCACACAGTCTGTCTGTAGCCCATGGGGAAAGGCAGGTAGCGGCTCACATGTTTCCCTTGGGAGAGGATGATTTTCCATCTGGAGGTGTCCATCCCTACTGGTCATGGCAGGATCATACATGACTAGGTTGGGTTGAAAGGCAAATGTTAAGATGAATAAAGCCCATGAGAGAATTTTCAACCTGCAGTTGGGTCAGTATAATTCCATGCAGTGCTGTACCAGAGCGCTGCACGATTTTTGATGAGGTTTCAAGCTAACTGGAGTCTGATGCAAAACTGATTCACTCCAAAATGGAGCCCTTAATGCCACAGGTTTTCCTCAACACCTTGGGAAAGTCACTGTATTGTGATTTTTAGGAAGACATCAGATAGGCTCAGAATCAGATCATCATTTATCCACCTTGCAGAGCAGAGTTAATGTCAATGAGCTGAAGAGTCCCACTGCTGGCACAGTACTGATCCTCCTATTTTTTACAGGACCTGTCTCTGCCATTTCTAGGGAGTAACATTGTGTTTTCACTTGAGAAGCAGCAGGGAAAACAAATTGTGGGAGTCCTTAGTTCAATTCCCTGCTCAGCTTGAGGCGGTTCAGATATCCCACCACTGGAGAGCCGTAGGCACGGCTGCTTTTCAGACCCACAATGGGTCTTTCACTGATCTTGTCCTTATATCTAGAAAGAGACCACAAAATTCACGTGGTAGGACATGTCCTGTAGCAGAGGGATTAAGGTATTACTGGGGAAGAGGACAAAGGACATGTGCCCAAGGAGCCACCTAGGTATTTTGAATTTAAATCCTGGGGGTAGGGGTGAGAAGGATCCTCGCAGTGTATCAGACTCTGTAAGATCCTCTGGGAGCTAAACCTCACTATCTTAATTAACAGAAGGGAATGAAAGCTGGATTTCTGGCATACCCATCTGGAACATCCATCATAAAAATCATAGTTTCATTCCCCAGGCTGATAGTGCTTGAGAAGGTCCTGCTGGCTGCTGCTGGGGAAGCCTCCAAAAGCTACATCAGAGGGGTCTGTGTTAGGAAAATCAATAAACTTGCAGCATGGCTCAGGACCTTTATGCATGATTTTACTGGCCTCTTTCCTACACAAACAGTATTTTGATGACTATTTGCCTTTTGTGATATTTATTTAGAAAGAAAGATTTCCTCTGTCTTAAAACTATTTAAATCTGTCTTCCCATTCAGACCACTAATCTGATATAGAACAGTACATGGACTTTCATCCAATGCCAAAGAACTGAGAACAAAACAAGGTATCTCTGAACTGCAGAGAGGGGCAGTGTGGGGACAGGCAAATCCTCTTGGGCCCTGGAGCTTACACAGGCTCAGGGAGTTTTACTTGCACAGTCTGCCTACAAACTGCACCACACAGCATCTGCATTTCATCTTTAATGAGGGAGTCCTGCCATTTCAGTTCTGATTTCTTAATGCTTGGTTCCTACAAGCAAAACAATGTCTCTTTGCTCACACTGTTTGAAATACATGAAAAAAAAAGGTCAGTGGGAAATGGAACTAAAATTGCAGAATTAACCTCATATGTGCTGTAGCTCTGTAAGCTGTAGGAACAACAGCCTGAACCAAACAGCAGGAATAATGCCTGGGTTAGAGCAGGAGAAAGATATTGAAGCTGACTCAGATGAAAGATGCTATTGACCATTTCCATTTTTTATTATTATTGAAAATAAAAAGAATACTGAAGTTTTGTGTACGCTTTATATATGGTAAAAAAAAAAAGTTAACTTCCTTTCTTGCAGTCTAAGTGGATTTGACACTTGAGGAGGGGTCATCTGACATTTTTTTGACACGCCTTCTCCCACATCATGAATTAAATATGATGCTTCTTCCCTCTCTCCTCTTTTCCTTGAATGTTCTCAGAATTTCTCTTTTACTAACTCTGATTTTTTTTGTCCTTTGGTGGCTTGCTGTGTTGTCAGTAATGTACCAGTCCACATAAATTTAAACAGGTCTAGTAATAGTGGAGGGTGCCCGTGGCTGCTTTTGAATGCTTTTTTCCCCCTCCAAAAGGCCCCATTCCTGTGATTACCTTCTCCCTGGTCACTGTGTACAAGCCAAGAGCTCAGCAGTGTGGGAGTGTGACAATTTTGAGACATTTCCACAGTACCCAGGGCAGTAAATTAAGGTTGACATGACCCACGAAGCACATGGCAGCTCCATTGTCAGAGCTCGTCTAACAGGAGAGATTGAATTTCACACTATGTTTGATATTAAATCTCTCCCAAGCACAAGCTGACTTGGCTGGGTAGAAAAGACATTGGAGGATCAACAGTGAGGTTCTTGGCATGGGAAGGTGCTAAATACTCTCTGCCTTCATTTGAAGCATCGCCTTGCAGCCTCAGCCTGAGCTCAGAGGTGCACAGAGGTTATTGAAGCTGTCCCTCAAGCCTGTGCCACCCCAAAAGCAGCAGCTGCACCTTGTTCCTGACCTCACTCCCAGCCCTTCTCCCTGCAGACTGCGTGCTCACTGTGTCTCCCTTCAGGATTCCTCAGGCTCCACCACCCATCCCTGATCTCCTGTGTCCCCTCACCTTCTGCAGTGACCCAGGATTGTCTTACTTGCTGCTGAGCCAGGAGGAGCACATGCTGCTCTGCTGGCCACCCCAGCCTGGCCACTTGGCCAGAAGATGGATCCTGCTTGAAAGCAGTGAGAGGTCACCTTTGGCTCGAGCCAGGCATCTGAAATAAATAAGTTGTTCAAACTCTCCACTGATGGCACAGAAGTTCTTTGCAATAAGGAAATTGTCTTTTTTTTTAAGGTGGTAAAAGGCAGTGCTTAAAACTCAACATGCAAATTATTCTGCAACTGAAATGAAAAACTAGACTGAAAGAGTCCATTCAGGAAGCAAACACAGGAAATCAGAGAATCACAGAAAATCACAGAATGAGACAATCATTTGAGTTGGAAAAGATCTTTAGGATTGTCAAGCCCAACCATAGAATCACTTAGCAAAGGGAACATATATACAGTAATTCTCCTTGCAGCCCTCATGAAGGCCACTGTGAAATCCACTTGATTAGTGGGCTACTCCAATTACATTTGATTCTAGCAGTGGCTTGATTAGTTCACACTGGATATTGTGAGCGATTACTCTGGGGATTTGAGGTACTGGGATATCTACAACCCATCCAGTGGGTAAATGCAGTTTACAGTTCCATTACAATTGGTGTGTGCTGGAAATCCAGACACCAAATCAACATTTCACAGACATCTGTTTGTGCCTGAAGATGTAGATGTGTCCTTGGATACCTTCACAGTCTTTGTCGCATGTCTAGTTGATGCTGCTCAGGAAAACTTGTTAGCACAAAATATTCAGAGAGTTTAAATAGCTCAACCTGAAATAGTCCAATGTGCAATTTTGCTCACAGGGTTTTAAGGAATGAAAAGGGCTTTTGAATCAATTTACATAACTTTTCTCACAGGACACTGCTTTTCTCCCAGTTATGTGATATTGGGATGAGGATTTTCATTTGTACAATAGTAGAGTACTTTTCTGTCTCTAGAAAGGCTACCAATCTTAATATGAAGGCATTGTGAGATGGAGAAATGGCTGCTTCTCTTGCCACTTTTTTCTTCAAGGGTTAGTTACCTTCACTGTTAAAACTCAGACTTCATCATTAGCTTGAAATTGTCCGGCTTCAGCACTTAGACATTCACTAAAATGGTCTCCATAAACGGAGAGAACCCTTTAGAATCTGGTAGTTTCTTCATGAGTGGATGTGTAGATGTTGGAACCAGCTTGACCACCTCATTTCCTTTGGGCTTGCTGAACAGAGTATTTTGTATGTCCCAGGTGTTTTGCCTGTGGAGGTATTTTCTTTAATCCTCAAATCATCATTGTAATGGTATTTTTGTCAGTTATAGGCACCAAAACTGCATATGTTTTTACATTGTTTGAGTAGAATTAACTCCATACTTAAAGTGTTTCTGGTCCCTACTAACCCCTTGGATAAACCATGACAGCAGAACTCAGTCTGATAAGTTTTACCACAAACCTCTGGCCTCTGAATAATTCTGAACAAATTTTTTCTCTTTTCCCCCATGTATGTACTGCATTACAATATATTTTATCACAGTTATGCTTCTGGCTGACCATAAAGTTCTTATCCCTGGCTGTACTACCAACTTCAGAGTTTTCCCCAAATTCTCTCAGTGATTTTTTTTTCCAGTTTCATTCATAAAAAGTTCTGACAAATACTCAGATGGTTCCTATTGCTATGTCTTGCTTCCAGAAACATCCCTGGATATTTCCCCACTAACAGAGGCTTTTGGGGAGCTGTCAGCATGAGATGGTTCTTATGCTCTTTAAAGTGCACTGACTACTGTGTTCCCATAACTCTCAGAGATCCCAGTGGAAACTGGAATCCTCAGCCTGGTCCTCAAGGCAATGTCAAAGAAATACATTAACAATTCTGTTGGATATTAAAAACACATTTCCCCACTCTGTGATCTGATCATAAAGACTGATTGGCTAAGCATGAACAAAAACTAAGGCTTTCAGGATTTTTAACATATTTTTCCTAGTAATTTTAGTTTATTTATCAATACCCATTTCAAATATTTTTATACTCCTTGCAAAACGTCATAACAGGGGAACCAGTATGCCAACAAATATGTTCTGCATAGTCCTTCCTTTCTGTAAAGATTCCAGTCACTGGGCTACATTAAAATAACTGTACCATTGTGCTCCTTTAGACAGGCCATGATTGGTGTTTCTCTCCCTGGGTGAGGGCTCTCCTCTGGATAAGCTGACAACATGAGCACCCACGCAGTCAGATCCCTACAAGGTCCCAAAAAAGTCTCACCGAGGAAGTGGTTCTGGAAACATCCTGCTTCTACACAGCTTTTAGGGTGCCTGGGACTGACTTTTTCTCAGGTACCAAAAGCAGCCTCTGGACTGTGTCTCTTTAACCCAGGCCACCTGGCAAAGCATTGAGGAAATGAGGTTGCAGATGTTCCACAGTCCTTCACAATCTGAGACTTTCTGTCTGCTCAGGGAGCAAAACAGACTCATAGGAGGATAAATTCAGCTGTATGCATGGCTTATGTGACTAAAACAACTGCATATATGTATAATGAGAGAGAAAGAGGTGCATACACATGTTCATACATAGGCTGCTTTCTTTCTTCGAGGCACATTGCTAATTAATTATCAAATAAAGGCTGTGCTACTTAGTGATTCAGTATTTTCACATTTTCTAGTTGTAATCTACTCTGAGTCCCCCCCAAAGGTCCTACACGAGCACTGGATTACACACATTGGCTCAGGCACCAGATACTCCTGGAGTGCACTGTGCACCAGGGAACAGAAATAGCAGCTGAAGTGAAGGGAGCAGTGAGGTTTGCAAGAGCATCCACACTGGGAAGCCCAGGATGAGCATAAGATAATTTGCATTTTCTTCCAGTTGGCAGAAGCAACTACTTGCCATGTCTTCAGCTGGCAGAAATCTGTGCAGCTGCACTGGCTTCTAATGGATTAGCTTCAAGCAAACTCTGCTGATGCAGGTGATGTGATCCCTCACAATGACAAATAAAAGTGGTCACACATCTGTGTGCCACACCACCTAAACCCTTCCCATCAACCAGGTGATGAGATCCCTCATAGTGACAAATAAAAATGGTCACACATCTGCATGCCACACCACCCAAACCCTTCCCAGAAACTGTGCAGTGGCAAAGCACACCAAAACTCCCAGTGGCACTCAGAAGAGAACAGTGGCAGGAGGCCCCCAGCAAACTCTTTACTAGAGAAAAACAGTCTACTGAGACACATTTTTGTCTCTAGATTTTCATTGGATCATAGAGTAATTAGAGTTGCAAGGAACATTTAAAGGTCATCTAGTCCAACCTGCAACGAGCAGGGACATCTCCAGCTAGATCGGGTTTCTCAGAGCAACCATCGTCCTTGAATGTTCTGAGGCAGGGGTTATCTACCACCTCTCTGACAAAACTGTTCCCTGTGTTTCACTGCCCTGATTGCAAAAAAACTTCTTCCTTAAATGGGATCTAAATTCACCTTCTTTTAGTTTAAAAGTCCCTTCTTGTTCTCAGTGCTCCTCACATCCTGCACTTTCAAGCAGGGCTTCATCTGTAGTGCAAGATGCAGCTCTGACCAAAGATGGGCTGGCTATGATTACAGAATTACTCACTTTCCAGCTCAGAGATAACCTAAACCACCCATCAGTGCTGAAGATCAGACAGGTTGCTTTGAATTTCACAGAATACCAGGTTCACAGTAACCCTCTGTGAAATCAGTGCTGATTTCTAACAAGCAATAACAAACAGTGATACCACCATTACCTGCACCAGTAACAATGCAAAAATGTTTGCTAGCAAATGTTTTAGGAATTTTTTGGCCATGTGACTTGGTGACTTGGTGATTTACTCTTCTGAACAGATTCATGGCACCTATGGCAAAGTTGGACTAAAAAGATTGAAAACCAAGCACATAATAAGGAGAGCATGTAACTTAGCAGCTGGGACTGCCTTTGGTTCTCATCTGTAACTTGATAAATGAGAAATAAACCCCATGTAACTCAGAAAGAGAAGAAAAAAAAAGAAGGCAAGAAAAGTGAAAGAAAAAGAAACCCCTGAGCTGAGAAACCTGGGTCAAGAAATCCAACACTGCAAGAACAGAAAGTGCTTGGATCTGTATTATTGTTCAAGGCAAAGGTGACATGCCAGGTCTGGGCTGGGACTAAATTCAGATACAAGTTATGAGCAGTGCCAGTACTCAGGAATGCTGGAATTGTTGTTCTGCTGAGATTTCATCCACAGCAGTGTGCATCAAAGTGAGTACCCAGACGGTGCACTGATGGAAATTGGTGGGCCCAATGCAGTTTTTTCATTCACAGAAATGCATAGCAAAGCAAGTACCCACACAGCACGCTGATGAAAATTAGTAGAACTAATGCAGTTCATATGATGAATCTGACTTACAGAAAGATTGCTGGCATCACAGGATGTCAGCTGGGGCTTTTAATTCCTAACTGGACTCGTTCAGACTGGCAGCTCTGGCTGGCTGGGCTCAATACAGATGTTTTTCCACTTCTGGCTGCTATTTCTCCCCAGGAGGACATGGGCCAGACCTCCACCAGCCTCCCTGGGCACAAGGTCAGTTTGGGGGGCACGTGGGGATGCAGGGGAAAACTTTTACACAGCCAAACAACATTCTGGCCTCCAGCTCTTGAAAAAGTTTCCACTGTCTGCCAAGCCCTTCAAACTGCCCAAACACTTTGGAATTTACAGTATCTCATTTTGCTGCCAGTTGGGAAACTTGTTTCACTGCATTAACTGTCAGAAAACAGAATACACCTTTTCTGGGGAAGGATATTTTGTCTCATTATTATCAAAGTACAGAGTTAGACTGAGCACAGCTTTGTGGTGTTTCACTTATGACTCCCCACGAGGGCCCTATATCCAAAGGCAGCACAGGAACACTTCTGCATTTTTGTCTAGGCTGAACACCTACACTTGTACCAACTATAGAGCTCTGGCTTGTGTCTCCCACCCACAGCTCACATTTCTCTTGGATTAGTGTTCTCCCTTCAGTGCTATTAATGCAGTCACATCAGGAGATCCAGTTGCTTTGTGGCCTGGAAGGCCCTTCCATCCCCATATTAAAGCTCTCTAGGCAATAAAATAGTTGAGCCTAAGGATTTTCTTGGAAATGTGCTCTGAATGAGCAAACAGGAAAGAAATTAGTGCTGTGTTGATCCTCCTGGCTCTAAGATCACATTTTGCTTGGTTTACTAAGAATTAAAACGCACTAATAGGGATAAATGGGAAGTTGAACCAGCTTTAAAAAGTCTTTGTCATATGATGTGTTTTAATATACCCAGTGAATATTTCCAAGGCACACGTCTTTTTGCAAGTGGAGGCTCCAGTGAGTGTCTGAGCCATTTTACACACATCTAAGATGCACTTTTCTCACCATCCATGCCAGAGAAATCTGGACTTGGGATTCCATTCAAAGGGAGAAAATTAACTTTAAACCATGAGTGCCACATGCTGGTCCCATGGGCAGAACAGGAGGGCAGGACTGGTATTTGGGCATAATCAAACCTCCCTTCCCTGGATAGGTGCTGGCTGCATGGAGAGGATCATAATATGTACAATTTAATAGGTGAGGGAAGAAGGCAAGAAGAAACAGCTCTCCAGCCTGGATTTATCTGACCTTGCTTTAGGTGTAGGAAATACATGGATGTCAGCCTGCCTGTGCCCATAAAAAGCAGTAGTTTAGCAAAGGAAAGCTTTCTTCTCCCTCCAGATATTCGTTCAGCTCACCAAGATCTGAGTCACAGATTTGTCTCTACCTCCATTTATTATGAAAAGAGCCCATGGCAAATTCATTCCTAATTCACACATGCTAGCAAGGTGTCTGTGTTTATATGGGCAAATCTATGGGATGAAGCTATATTTGGATTTTAGCCAGGAAACAGCCAGGGACAGACCCTCTTATGTGGTCAGTCATACTCATCTAGTATGTAACTGTTGTTCTTGTTCTGAATAAACATCCAGCAACGATGAAAGTCCTCATCACACCAAAGTGCTGTTTTCAAAGGGAATTGCAAAATCTGTTTCCTAACAGGCTTTCTAAACACACAGCCTTAAACTTACGCTCACTGAAATCAATTACAAAACTTACAGGTGACTTTTTTCAAGGCTACTTGAGGCCCATAAACTGCTATGCATGGCAGAAAGCTCCTTGAACACTGGCTTGGTTCAATGATTTCTCTTCCTTGGTTCCCCCTTCCCTCAAGGCTGCTAAGCTCTGAGTTTTTAACAAGCTGACACCTCTGAATGCACATTCCTGCTTTCCTTCCCAAGGTGCTGCTCCCTATCATTTGGTCTTGTGAAGTTAATTTATGAAATGTAAAGAAAATATCCGACAGTGCCAAGGTCCCAAGGGCATAAATAGGTGTTAATGTCCCTGCCCAGCTTCCCCTGAAAGCCCTCCACACACTCCTACCTGTGTCCCAGGACCCCATTCCAGCTCAGCCCAGGGACATCAGCACCATCCTCAGCTGGTGACAGTCATGTCTGCAGCCTCATCTCCTTTTGCTCCTGCCTGGACCTTTGACTGGACCTTGGGCTTTGATGCCCAGGGCCACCTCTCTCCATTTGGAGAAGGTGCCTATTTGATCCCAAGTTTGGGCAGGATTGGTCATTCAAGGTGTTGGGTGCTTTCTGGGTTAACATGAGGTTACCTACAATCTAAAAAAAAAAAAATACATTTTTCATTGATTTTGTTCTTTTTCCACAGTATCAGAGCAACCAGAAGAAAAAGCAGAGCAGCAAATTCAGAATTCACCTTGAAGATGGGTAATTCTGTGGAATAATTCTGTCTTCTTTGAAGGAAGACAGACAGGGGCTAGGCTCCATCCTTCCCTGAGAGTTAGGAATGGGGATAACCTTATGACTGATCCCATTCATGGGATCTGAATCAACTGCATTGTTTTTATTTTCTTTGATTATTTACATGTGTAGGAAGCTACAGGGTCATGTAGATGAATAAGTTAGAGATTGTAACATCCCCTGGGAATGGTGGGCACAATACTATCCAGGTGCTCAGTCTGGACCTGACCTGCACTCCCAAAAGGCCACATTATTTGCAGGGACAGGAGACAACATCAAAATCAAAGCAGGACTTGGATTCCAGAAGGTGGTGGAAAATAAAACACCCATCTCAAACCCCATGCCTCTGTTCTGTGAACAATATCAGGAATATGTCTATGAACTCCTAATTGCACTGCTTAGCCTCTAGAGATACCAACACCTCCCATTATTCCATGACCACACTGAAATAATTCCTGCAATTTCTCATCCTGAAATAATTCACTAAAATACTCATCACCCCTACACCACCTGTGGTCACTGAATGTGCCTTACAAACATCAAAACACTTTCCAGCATAAATCCTCAAAAGTCTGCAAGAAACTGTTTAACAGCTCCTTTCACTTTTTACCTTCTGCACTAAGAAAGGGAAGTGGCAGTAGATGTTATTGAACTTATTTACTTCCACTAATGGTAGGCCACAAAACTGACTATGAGGTCCTATCAAGACATACCATAGGCTGTTTTCTAGTCAGTCCATGCAGATCTCTCTATTATCAGTGAACAGTTAGACAAAAGTGTCCTTTCAACTCTGTCTGCCTGGAAAATTCATCTTACTCTTAAAATCAGTTGGAAATTGTATCTGGAAATCATTGGATAAGTTAGTCTTAGGGTAGTGTTTTCTGGCATAGAAATAAGCTAGGCTAGGAAAATATTTTACTCTCCATAGGGTCATTCACTTCTATGTACAAAATATAACTCATTCTTTAATGGGAACAATTGCCTCTAGAAATGTGAATCATTCATGGGTGGTGCCTTCATCTTCAGTCTTGAAAGCAATGAGAAATGTGAGAAGGTCCTGGGCTGACATGGGGCTTGTGCTAACTGAAATGAAGCTCATCAAGTGATGGTCACTGTGCCAGGCACACATTCCTCAGGGGGCAGACACCCAGAGCCACCAACATCACCCCAAGTGCCCCGGAGCAGTTTGCATCCTCACAGAAGCACTGTGAGGAGTTCAGCCACTGAGCACCAAGTAACTTGTGGGGATCCTCCTCTGGACTGATCTGCTCTGCAATTTGCAAAATCTGCTTCCTCTTTCTCATTACTTCATGCCATACTGCCTATCCAGTTGAAAAAAACTGGCGTCAGTTGTAGGGACCTTTAAAAGATTTCAAAATGTGAATAATCTGGGATTATTTGAAGCTTTTTGCAGAGTAAATTGCAAGCAATTCCTCCCACTCTCACAATGTTTTCCCAGACCAAAGACAAACATTTGGGACTATTGGTTCATATATGCTGTGGACCTTCAACACTGAGATTGGAGAAATGCACACAGGCTGGGAACAAACCCCACGAGCTGAGTGGCACCTGGGCTGACCTGCAAACCAGTACACTTTCCATGGAATGTTGACATAACACAGAATGAGGGGCAAAATCTGCAATCAACTTCCTCTGGCCACAGTCTTGAACAGAGTGTACTGAAGGGAAATGATAAAAGCAGCTCTAAGAAGGTCAGGGAAATAAGTGGTTTTCAGCTGCATCCAAACACAGAGAGAATTAGTTTGTACTTTACTGCTCTGTGCATGTGCAGAAATCACCAAGGGAGCCAATAAAATAGAGCAAGAATACACTTGAGGAGACCAAGCAGGGGTCATTGAGATCAGGGAGATACTTTCACCCTCTTCTCCAGGAATTCCCCTTGGATTAATCAGAAAAGCTCAATCTCCAGCAGTCTCGGTATTTAAAATATGCTCAGCACCAAAGACAAGAGCCAAAAGCCCCACAATTCCATGTTTCAGCAGGTTAATTTTGTAGATGTGCCTATACCAAGAACAAGTTCCTCCAGGAAGCTACCTCACTGCCTCACTCAGAGCATTTGGTGGGCCGAAATAAAAAAAAATAATTTAAAAATCAACCCCCAAACCCTGCTTTTCTGCTTTCTAGAATCAGAAACCATAAGGCAGAGAGTTCCACTTTATCACTATCTGCCTAAATATATAAATAATCCAAAATCTGAAGTGTGTGTTGGACAGCACCCTCAGGCTATCAT
Organism: Chloebia gouldiae; assembly: GCA_003676055.1. Classification (NCBI taxonomy): domain Eukaryota; kingdom Metazoa; phylum Chordata; class Aves; order Passeriformes; family Passeridae; genus Chloebia; species Chloebia gouldiae. The sequence goes on along the minus strand of QUSF01000005.1, from coordinate 40,803,050 downwards.
TTTACACCCAGCTGTTATTCTCAGAGGATTCTCAGTAAATCCAGAAATAGACCCAGCCGGGAGTCAGGAACAGGCTCAGAAGAGAATGTCGCCATATGGCAGCTCCTGACTGTTGCATAAATGTATTGATCAGCTGAACCAGCTTCAGGATGTCTCTATTAAGCACAGGAGCATCAAGGGGGTAAGTAAAATTATCAGAAAGACAAAAGAGCACCTGAACTGTCTGTTCTTTTCCATTTAAGCATCTTCTTGTCCAAAGTATGACACCGATTGTTTGAGAAAATCTGTTAGTTCAGTTTAAATCTCAAGCTTAAAGGAAAATCCTAAATAAAAATCAAACATAATAATAATATTTTATTGCTATGACAACCCAGAAAAGCATATTAGCAATCCAAATGACAATATTCTTCCTCCTCTTGCATTGACATTGGCAAAGGAAGAAATTATGTTGGAGTTTTTAATGTAAGTTTTCAAAAGGGAAAGATGATCACACATTAAAACCGACCATGAAAATAGAATCCTGAAAGAGAATTTTCTTTAGCTGTTTAAGCAGCTAGTGAGTGGGTTTTGAACTGTGTGCTTTAAGCCAGAGAGGAACCTGTTGCAAAGCAAGGTCTCCCATTCACCTGTGTGACCAAGAGAAAAACCACTTTGTCACAGAGTCACAGAATGGTTTGGGTTGGAAGCGACCTTAAAGATCAGCCAGTTCCAACCCCCTGCCATCAGCAGGGACACCTTCCACTAGACCAGGTCACTCAAAGCACCATTGCTGCCACCAACAGTCCAAAACCAGCTCAAGAGCTGCAGACTTTTAACTTGGTCTGGGACACAGAAGTGGTCATTGTGTCCCCTTTGGTGACAGGTGACACACCTGGAGCAGCAGGTCACAGGAGGGGACAGCTGCAGTGGGCCAGCTGAATGAGACAGGGGATGGAGCAAAATGTGGGGCTCTCAAAACTCTGTCCTGCAGCTCAGAATCTTGTAGGGACCTCGCCATGCTCTGACAGCAGAGCCAAGCAGGAGCTGGTCAGGATGGGTCAAATGGATGTCAGCCACCAAATGCCACTTCCTCAGAGAGTGAGATTTAGCAGGACTGGGATGATAAAGAAGACAAAAGGAAAGATATTTTTATTTCAAAACCAGGTCAGACATCAGGTATTAGGCTGCATATTCCCCCACCCTTCACTAACAGAACAGCCTTTCTCAGAGGGGCAAAATGCCTTTTTTCTTGCTGCTCTTCCTGCTGCAATTGTCTGAGCCCTGAGGAGCCCATGCAAACGTGTATTGCCTCCCCAGAAGTCTGGGGGTGTCTAAAGACAAAGGCAGGGCACCTGGCAGGTCCACATAACAAAATCATCCTTGGCACAAGCCAAACTCTACAGGAATAGCATGGTGCCCAGGAATTTCCTCACACAACTCCACAACAGCAGCAAATGGATACATTTTTCTCCATTTTCAGTGTGCCTGGATGGCTTATCATGATATTTCAGACCCAGGGGCATGATAGGGCCTGGGGTTTAGTTTTGGGATTAGCTTGTGCTGGGCATTCCTCTCCATGAATAAAGAATGAGTATCCCAGAATGGGCACCAAGGACCTCTGTGTTGAGGTTGATCCCAGGATCTAGATGAGAGGATAAACCCAGGTTTTCAATTGCTTGGGACTGTAGTTGCTGTCTTGAACTTCTGGAAAAGCTGAAGCTGCTCACCATGACACCAAGCCAATTTCATAGCTGGGTGACCACTGAAGAAGTAAAGAACAGCAAACAAACTCATCCTGAAAAGTTTTCTGTATTGCGTTTTGGGTTTAAAATGTTTGCAAAGAAAGTTCTGTTAGTTTAGAGAGTTGTTGGCCGAAATGGATACATTTTCCAGGGAAGTCAGCCAGCTTTTAAACGAGGCCAAATCTGTTTCCACATGGAAATTGGCTCATTTTTGGAGTATAGATGAGTTTTGCATAAAATATATTAAATTCCTTCCCCCACCCACAACCATATACGCTTTCATGCATCTTGATGGGAGAACTGCTATTCCACCATCACAGGGAAATGCAATTTCAAAAAGTGCAATATTATGTAATTAAAATGCCAGGCATATCAGTATGGATGAAACAGAGAGGAAAAAAAATCTGGAAAACAAAGATTATTCAGTCAGCTCTCAGAAATTCTTTTTCAATCTACCTAAGCTCTTCCAGAAGCTGCACATGGATACAGACACTGTCAGCATTCTTGTTCTTTCAAAAAATAATCGAAGCCTCAGCAATAGAAAATAAAGTTTGGAAAAAAATCCACAACCCATGACATAACTATTAACAACTGTGTGGTGTATTGCCATTAATTAGCAAAAGGCTAGTTATACAACTTGTTCAACTTTAATAGCCCTCATCCTGAGACCATTTGGACTGCAAGTTTGTTCCAAGAAGCACACCCTCCTCAAATGAGGAGTATCATGGAAAAAAGAAAGATGGTTTTTAATACATATGTACCAAAGGACTGAGATGTGCTGAAAAACACACAGCATGTCCCAATGCCTCTCTCTGAAGTGTCTGCCATTTGGAATATTGTAATTTAAATACTTTGCCTGTTTAGTCTATTTTAAATGGCTTCATTCAAGTCATTATAGGACTGCAGGGAAATTCTCTGGAGAAACTGGAAAAAAGTGTTTTGGAAAGTATTTCAGGTTCAGAATTCTCAGAATGCCCCATTTTAATTTTTTCAATGAAAGAAAAAAAAAAAGCACTGCATGCTGACAATTCTACAATATGGATGTATAAAATAGATAGGAAATAAATAGTTGCTTGACTCAAAAGTATATGGCTTAGAAATGATCAAAAAATATTTCAGGTGGTCTGCATTAAATGCTAAAGCAAAAATTCTGTCAAAAAATGTCAACATTTTGTCAATTTACATGGGATGGAAACCCAAATCTTACACTCCTGTAATCTTACACATCCTGGATCAATTGCATCTTTAGTAAAGGAGATCCTGATGCTTGACTGATGGATGTAAAACCTTATTCCAGATAAGCCTGGCACTACAGCAATGTGTAATTGTGGCACTCACAACCATGCTGGGTATGAGGAAGAAAGCTGTGCAAACATGTAGGAATCCCAGTTCATCCAACTATTGTCTTATGGAGAAAGGTCATTGCTTCATTCAGGTGTTCACTAAATATAGAAAAGGTTCAGAAAGCCTAGAACTTTGATCTGGAAATAGTTGTAGGAGCTATGAAAGGATGAGGGAAATGTTTAAAAATGATCGAGGGAAACAGATGTTTCTCCATCCACCGCCACTAAATCAGTCACTGGCCCAAACTAATATTTAACACAGGTGATTTTCCACAAAGCCAATCCTGCTTTCATTCAGAGCATTCCTCTTCCAGTAAAAGTCCATCTGCTTGCCTTGCTTTAGATACCAGCATAAATTTTGGCTTGTCCAAATGGATCTTGCAAGGGGGGTCTCTGCACCAAGGCTGAGAGAACCACATGCTGCTTAGTGAGAAATCACAGAGCTGCTCACAGCTTGAGCTGTCTGAGTCACCAGCTGATGAGAAACTTGACTTTTTGCTTGATTTTTTTTCCCCTGTTCTTTTTAAAGCAAACTTTAAAAAATAAATAAACCCTACAGGCAAGCAAGTAAGCAAGCAAACTTTCTCATTTCATAGGCACCTCCTCTGAGCCATGGTTAAATACACCACAAAATCCATTTTCTCAGGGATTTTTTTTCATTTATTTCCTGCTTGACTCCTTTTGTTTTTCCACAGGCATTAGTGTCATTTTCTCCTCCTGCACACAGGCTGTGAGCATTTAGTTCATTCTCCCTGACTTACACAGTAAAGGGCTACCAACTGTTACGTGCTCCAGCAGCTGCATCCAATTCCCCTTTGCAAACAAGGAGCCACACTGAGAGGGTTTTTGCTAAAGGAAGGTGATAGCAATAGTTTTGAGTTATTAGGTTGCAGAGTAAGGGCAGAAGACTTGGAAATTAAATCAACCAGGTCCTCCCTTTGCAACCCCAGCCCTAATTTAGGGCCTAAGCTCACTGAAACACCCTGTGATGAGCCCAGGCTGAGTCCCCACCTCACCACTTCTCTCACAGCTTTTCTCCACTCGCAGCTCATGTTGGTCATGAAGCAGCAGACCCAGATGCTGATGGACCAGTCAATAAACACAGATAATAGCTTAAAACTCTTAACTTCATGCAACTGTCCAGACAATTATCTACTTAATGTATTTACATCATTCTTATTATGTCTCATCAGCTCCCATGTATTAATGGACTTTATCCCCTGCAAGTGCCTACCACAATAGGACAAAAAATCATGTCAGCATTTGTTCCTATTTTTCTTATGCCAGGGTTCTTCTGATCATCAAAATAGTTTTTTATCTTTAAAATGCTGCAAAAAAACCCCCATACTATCAACAAAAGCAAGTTTGTACTGGAAAGTTTACAAGTTCAACAAAAGTAATGCTGCTGCTTAACAAAACTGTGATTGCAAAAGAACTCAAAACATTTATACTGCCATGAGTGTAATTTAAGGATATTTATCCTTTGCTCAACCTTTTACAGACAAAATGGTGTTTCACCCTGTCTATTATAACAACATTTGGATTGCAAAATCTAATAGAGTATTAGCAGCCAAACTGCATTGTGAATGCTGAAGTTGCATTACAATACTGCAGCTTTACAAATAGATAAATGATTTCATAGAAACAGCCTTTTTAACTTTTTTATCATCAAAAATTGATTGTAAGACATAACTTCTTTAATGTCAGTATATGTTTATGGCATGTATTTTAGTTCCCCATTACTTCTTAGGAAAAACAGGTAATGACATGTCAGTATCTTACAGGAAATAAACCAATGATAAAATCACTGGTCTTTTATTTCATAATTCTGGATTAACCGAGAGTTTTTGCAGCAAGGTATGGCAATTCTTGTAGTCTGGGGACCACAACAGAGTTCTGCACAGACTTCTGCAAGCTGAGTCTATCAAAGCTTAGTCAGGATGAAAAACATGGGAGGATGTTTTGCTTCTCTCTGATTCTGAGAGAATTCTGGGCAAGTACTTGCTAAAGACTTACGTATACCCAGACCCAAGAAAACAGACTTGGTTCAGGGTACCACAATTTTCACACCACCAAAGAAAAAAGATCACACAGATCAATAAAATATGTATCTTCTGAAACAAATTACTAAACAAAAATCAATATTGTCATACATAACTTGAATCCACACGTTTTTTTCAGCTTTAGGCTTCCTTTGGGAAACCCTGTGTTTACCCACAAAATCAACTCTCTTTTTTTCCTCTACCCTTAACACACATTTTACCCACAAAGAATGATACGTGCTGTTCAGTTCATGGCCTCATGGACTGGAATTGGAGGTGAAAGTTGTTTTGGGCTAAAGGAGTATATGGCTGATGTATTGCTTCCATTTATTATTTGATCTCATTCTATTGTGTGCTTCCTTATGGCACACTCAATAGGTCTGCAATCATGGGGAACAAGATAGAAAGGGTAGGGCAAGGATTGTATTTCCTGCCTTGGCTGGTGAATAATTTTTATTAGAGCTTATTTTGAAACACAACTTTGAGATAAGAATCCAGCATGAAGGATTAGAGATACAATGTTCTGGGCTGAAACCTACAGTTATTTATTTTAGCTTTATGTAAGCAACATGAAGAGTTAATACACTGTCCACTTTTTAGCAGCTGAAATGTTTGAGCTTTTGTTTAAAAAAAATGGGAAATGATACAGTGCTGTTTAAAAAAATTGTTTTTCCAGCTCCTGTGGTACAACAATTGTTTGATATAAACGTCCATGACACCATGAGCTTCCTCTCTGCTAATAGCCCAAATGTTCTTTTTCCAGCAGGAGGAAAGTGCTTGTGTCCAGGGATAGATCACACCAGCTGCCCCAGAACAAGAAGCCCCATGGTGGTGCCAAGGACACAGAGCCATGGGGGGTTTGGCACTTACTGAGCATGGAGGGAGGGATATGTGCATGCAGGGGAGGGGAAGGGAGGGTCTTTTTTAAAGGAAAAGCCTTGTGTAGTGTGGCTTGTGAGGTAAAAGAGGACATGAAGTAGAAAATTAAATTTTCAGCTATTTGCAGCTATTTGCTCACAAAGGGGAGCAGGCAGCATTGTGCCTGCCCCGAAGCCCTGAGTGCTGCAGGAAAGGTGGAGGAGTTTGCACCAAAGCAGGTGAGATGTGAGTAGAGGTTGTTTCATCCATGTGAGGACATGGAGAAGAGGTGACCTGCAGCTGAGACCACGGCAGGCGGCCAGGGACGGAGTTGGCAAGAGGCTCAGGGACCAGCATCCCTGCTCCACTCCAAGAAGCATCACTCCCCTTATGGGGAAGGGCACCCTGAGATGTGGATATCCCACCTCCAGCCTTGGGGCTGGGCAAGGCAGACAGCAACATCCTCTGGCAGCAGGTTCCCAGAGATCAGAGGGACAGAGCCATGCTTTGATCAATGTGTCTCTGTCGACTTTTGGGAATTAAGGCTGAGGAAGTGAAAGAAAATTTGCAGTGCAGCCACATGGCTCTTGGAATAATAAAAACCACTTTAGAAGTTGCAGGCTAGGACAGGCCTGGTCAGAAGTTTTCAAAGAAGCCTTCAACTCCTTCTTGATGTAGCTTGTTGAAGTGGAGATCTTGCCAGGCTTTTACTCATAAAAAGAGTTGAAAGATCCCCCCCAAAAAGTCTTACCTAGGAAGGCAGGTTGCATGAACTCAGGTCATCCAACATCTTCCTACCTTCAGCTGCCTGGTGGGGGTAGTCCATGCCTGACTTGCAGCTGTGCCCTTTACACACACAACACTACCTGTGAGCAAGAAAACCTCATCATGGACCCTGACCCAAATAGACCCTGGGGCTCTTCCAACCCTTTGTTCCAGGAGTGCGAGTGTAGATGGAAAGGTGCATCCCTTACCATGGGCCTGCACAAGCAGGCTCCTCCTGTCTCTGCAGGCAAGGGGGCACCAGCCAGGGCCAGCAGGGTCCCTTTCCACACCTCAGGTGTCTCCTACCAGCCCTGAAACAAGTCCAACATCCACAGTCCTGAGCTCTTGGAGGAGTCAGTCCCTCAGGCAGCCTGGCCTGCCGCACTCCCTGTGTGTCCCCAGGGAGCAGGGACAGGCACAGGAGCAGTTTTCATGCTCAGCAAATGCCCTGCAACACCCAGACTTGCCATCACTTAACCACTCCCTAGACTTCTCTCTGCTGGATTATCCAAAGCCCCAGACATTTGATCTCTGCACACTTTGTCTCAGGCCTTTTTGGGCCCTCAGTTGGTCTGTCCAAGCAGATGGGATGGTATAGATACCACCTAGTTCTAAAATGGAGCTAAGTGGTGAAACCCTTCTGCATCACATATGCAGCAGTTAATTTGGGATGGCAAAAAGCCCACAGTGGCCAGTTCCTGTGTCCTGTCCAAAAGGTGATGACATTCCCTAATTGAAAACATGATCCTATGCACCTCACAGACAATTGTAGTCACAGGCTAAATTGTATAAATCTACTTTCACAAAAGATAAAATCTTCCCTTGTATTCTTTCCATTGCTCAATTAACTATTGTTTTGCTCAGCATGTTTTAATCATAAGTAAGTTCATTAATAGATGTGCTCTTTGGAGTCATGGGGGACTGTGTGATATAATAGCATTAATCTTTCTGAATAACATCATTAATATCCTTTGCCCCTTAAAGGCACCCACTCTGTCTCCCAGGCAATTATAAAACTTTGTTCCATGGTACTGAATGAGCTCATCCAGCTAAAATGACTACAATGCATGTCTGCATAATATTGCTGTTGGTTGAATTCTATTTATTTATCCTACTGGTCAGACACTATTCAAACTTATTTGTGAACATGCTGGTTCTTCTGATGTAAAGCCACCAGCTCAGCTGGCTGCTCCCCACCTGGATCTCAGGAGAGCTGTCCTAAAAGAAAGGACATGTTTTTCATCCTGACTAAGCTTTGAGAAAGGTCATAAAAGAAGGAGATCTAGAAATCCCTAAGATGGAAGCTTTTTGACAATTCTCTTCAAAATAATCTAGCACTTGTTTGACCACTTGAGATGTATGCTGGTAGAGGGATGCCCATGAAATCAGCAGGTTTGGGAATCTTGCTAAGTTTACTCGGCATTTCAACCAGCCTTGCTAAAACACAATTCCCAGTTTCTAACTAAACTGGCACTTTTCTGCCCAGAGCAGCATCTCCATGCAGTGAGAGGCTGGGCCATGTCTATTAAGGATTTCCAGCACCAGACATGTTTGAATATGTTACATTTTCCATCCAGACTCTTGCATCTTTCCATCTTGGAGTCAAGATTCAAATTTCTAAAGAATTTGGGTTTACATTTTATTCATCCTACTTCCTCATTAGAAAAACAGACACACTGCTCTTCCCTCCTTTATACAGCAAGCTGGGAACTATAGATAAAAATTCCTATACAGAGGTGAGATATCTGAATTTTTTCATGAGTGTACTAGGTAGCTGCTGCGTGCTCTGAGCAGAGCAGCAGAGTTTCGTGGGCTTGCTGTGTTTATTCTGTCCATATTTGGATGGGAAGAGGCATAGGCAGTAGATGAAAGTAGTTCATATAATAAAACTGGGTTTGGATGAAACTCAGCAGTATATTGCTGCTTCGTTTTAGCACTCCTGAAATAGTAAGACCTTGTCAAATTCATTCCCAGAGGAGAGGACCAGGCAGATTTCAGCTTCAACATGTGCCACATAGTTGCACTTTGCCATATTTGCTCACATTATGGCATGTATGTGTGGAGGAAGAAGGGAAGAATTTCCCCATTTCTAAGCTGTAAAATGTCTTTCAACACCTCTCTCCTTTACTGCAATAGCAATTTGTCATTACTGGCCACAGAGAGAGGCAAAAACATGACTACAGCCACTCCATCTGCAAACATAGCCACCCAAAATGTGGGTCCAGCTTAAGTTTAAGCAGGGGGAATTAAAGGGTTTTTTTCTTAAATTCCAACTTGTATCTCAAAAACCCCCCAAAGCAACCCAACTCTTCTTGCTCCCTATTTAATTTCCAGCTATGCACAAATTCTTGAATATAGAAACACAGCCTTTTGAGCAAGGGCTTCATATGTGCTCCCACAGACATAATGCACTTTGAGGCTGCAAGTTACATAAAAGGAAAGGGAAGAGAAGCATTTCATGGACAAGGAACTTTGCTGAACCTTGAGCACAAGAAGGAGTGGTCAGATGCCACCCACTTACTGAAGGACAGTGTCCAAGGCCAGGCTGGATGGGGCTTTGGGCAACCTGGTCTAGTGGGAGGTGTTCCTGCCCAAGGCAGTGGAGGGGTGGAATTTGATGATCTTTAAGGTCCCTTTTAACTCAAACCACTCTATGATTCTGTGATTCTGTTTGCAGCTTTGTAGTCAGATTTATCTGATGGGGAAGGTGCATTCAAATATGACAATGTTTAAAGTTACTTGGAGTCTGAGATCAGGGAGGAGGCATTGATCAGAAACATCCTTTTGTTCACTCCTGGCTCATTCCAGTTAGGAGCAGGGGACACAACCACCCTAGCACCTCCAGGCCACTTCTCCTGGAAGCCAGAATCTTGATTTTAGCAGCAAGGATACTCCTGGGAGCAGAATGTCCCCCCAGTCCCTGCAATGTTAGAACCAGTAACATCTTTAGGTGTTTCCTCTGTCCAGTATAACTATGTGGGGTAAAGGGATGCAGCCATCTCACTGAGCCCAGCCCAGCATATCAAACCAGGGTGTCCTGCTGACCAAAACTGAACATGCTGCTCCTGGGTGCTCCTCCTTGCTGTGCCACAGCATTCTCCTGACATCAGGAAAGCCTCAGCGCCAGAAATGCTCTCTCTATGAAGTGGGAATAATTCCTTTCTCCCACACCTGGACTGTGTGGGCTAGTCAGCCCTTTGGACAGGGATCTCCTCTGGCTGCAGCTCTGCAGGTAAGAGTGCACAGTGGGAGCCCTGACCCCAGGCAGGGCCTCCAGGCACAGCACTACAGGCTGACGAGCAGGGCTGCTGCCTGTCCTGCCCCTTCTCCAGCTCAGCCCCTGCACATCAGGCTCCAACCTCCCTGTCAGTGATATCTGCAGGGTGCCACAGCCACAGGTGCTGCTGACCCCACAAAAGGTGGGTGAAACAGGTTTTCATCACACTCCTTTCATCCATAGGAGCATGCAAGTCTACAAATATTGGATAAATAATTCCTCAGCTGCATCTGAGGCACAAGCCAGAGCAAACTCTCTGCTGACTGCAGACCTGCTGCCTCGCAGCTCTCAAACAACATATCCGGTTTAAACCTACTTTCAGTGCCTTCATCCAAATGTTCCTGCCAAAGTTAATATCTCTGAATATCCCACTCCTCTGCCTGCTCCTGCCTCCCGCTCCCTCTCCCTCCATCTTCCTTCCCATGGCCGTGGGAACAGACTTCATCTCTTGAGAAAAATGCCCTGCTCATACCCCCCACTGTTGCTTGAAGCAGACAAAAAAAATTAAAGTCTTTTGAGCAGAGAATCCTTGTCAGGACAAGAAATAATACTGACCTCAGTGAGGATGGCACGTACAGCCAGAGAGGTGGCTCAGGCTGTGTGTGCTGCACCCAGCTGTCTGTGTGACTATAACACAGTGTGGAGGATATGGAATATAATTTCCCTCTCCATTTACATTTAATACAATGGCTTTGGACCACACATTATTAAAAAAAAAAACAACATGAAGTCTCAGCACTTGGCTTTCACTAATGGCTTGCTACTCTTCTAACACTGTCGCTTCAGTGAAGAGTGACAGTGTGATTTGTGTCTCTCCCAAAGACTGCCCTTGCCTTCTTCCCTACCCTGTCTGAAATCTCCTACTTTTTAAAAATAACACCTCTGTATAACAGTGGGAGGACAGGACTCACATGGGTGGTCTCTTATAATGAAGATAGAGTATCTGGGAACAATATTTTAATGTGTTTTTCTTCTAATTGAGTTTTTCCAGCCTTTGGGATAATTATTTCTACCAATTAGCCCAGTGGTATTGTTAGCTGGAGGCAACCAGACCTTCTTCAGGCCTCTGACAGAGGTTTACAGTATGCACAATGGTGCACAGTCCAGTTTATGAGAAAAAAATTGCCCCTTTGCTCCCAAAAGTATGGGAAATTACTCCATTATGAGACAGACATTTCCCATGGAAATTGTCCTGAGAAGCTTCAGAAGGGTCCGTGCTTCAGATAAAAGCAAGTGGGTGGAGATTGTGAACTACAGCTCAGGAAAGAGAGGATTCTCCCTGAGAGGGGGAGTGGCACAGGAGAGGGGAGGCAGGGCACAGCTTTGGCCCTTGCACCCTGCAGTGTCCCAGAGGAGATACTGAACCCACCACTCTGGGACCTACTTACCCCAGCAATGGAAGAACAGGACAAGATTCAACAACAGGAGATAAATTAAGAGTGAATTTCAGGCCCTTCTTTGCAAACATAAGAGCTAGACACTTGTTTTTCCTAATAAATGGGAGCTGAAAGATGATGCAGGTATGTGTCAGAGCAGAGGCCTTGGGGACAAGCCTGGAGTGGCTTTGTTTTACCTCAGTCCTGAGCAGGGCACTTTTTAACATTCTGGTGTTAATGCTGGGGAGAGAGGCCTGGCAAGAACTCAGTGCAAAGCCCCTGCAGCAAAAATATATAATTGTTATAAAGGTAAAGACCAGCCAGGAGTAATCTGGTAGAAAATAGGCACAATACTGGATAATTTCAAGCCATGTCTTACAGGACCAAAAATATTTCTTTGAGCTAAATTCAGTGAGTGAAAGCACCAGAATTTTTCAAGTCAAAGATGAATGAGGCCTTTACATAGCCTGAAATGCAAATAACCTGGTGATGATGGACATATAAATATGAATGCTTACCTAGACTTAAAAAAAATATTCTCCCGAGTTTTTAAAGAAAGTAGGGGAAGAAATGTTCCTTTGTAGAAATATCTGAGTGGAATCCTTTTCATTAGAAAATGGTCATTCCTGGCAAAGGAAGACATTTGTGGAAGCAGAGGAGCATCAAAAGAGATGTCTCCAAATTCAGGATTTTGAAGAGAAATCCTTTAAATATGGCTCATTTTATGAACTCTTAGATGTCTGTTTGCCTCTATCTTCCTCACCTTCCTTCCCTGCCCAGTAAATTCTTCCTGTACTGGAAGAGTCTCTGAACTACTAATGACAATTTCAGTGCTTTAGCAAAGAAGCAGAGAATTTATTACTAAGATAAAAGTCCCAAATGTCCATTTCAGCAAGTGCTAGATGTCCTGGTAGTAAGTCCTCTACACAACAAATGTCTCCACACGGGGTCACAAAGACTGAAATTCCAAATGAGTTACTCACATGATGGCCAGGAGGTGTGGCACAGAGGTTTGGACTGATTTCCCTGATTTCAGATCCAATTAATGAGAATATCAAAAATACAACTCATTCACATGCATTTTCCTTGCCATACTTCTTTGTTTATTAAATATTTTATAATACATAAAAATGTATCTATTTAAGGAGTGTACCTCTATTTGTCATTGTTTTTCCTTGGAAGCAATGACACCATTTTTTCCAAGGACTAGTAGTCCTGTGAGTAGAAATCAGGTAATCCATTTGCCTAGACCATTCCCAATGCTGTCTGTCTGAGCTGTTCTGCCAAATTTGCAGTCATAAAGACTCTACAATACCTTCTCTTAATCTTCATTTCATCTGAAAAGTGAGAAAATAAGGGTGAGTGTCTTAAAAGCAGAACTGGATACAAAGGAGGTTTTCTATCTTGAAAAAATATTGTTTGATCTTCCCTTCATATTGTCAGGTATCCTTTACATTTCAGACCAACAGTGTCAAGTGTTTGGGTCCCAGTTTTAACTACCTCAGGCCAGTCTGTACTGGCTTTTACAAAAGACGAGCAAACTTTATTACAGTTCCAGGTAGGGAAGGGTTTTTTAACTGAGATCACACCATAATAAATTTCCTGGTGTCTGTTCTAGCAGAATTTTAGTAAACTTAAAAGATTGGCGGGGGTGGGGGGGGGGAGAAAAAAGATAAAATCCCAACTACAAAATCTTGAAGCAATTTCTTTAAAAATCTGTCTCAGATTATAAGAAAGTCCCACTGTAGCTTTCCACAAACTGTTACAGAAAGGCTTGAAATAGTGGATTGGGCAGTAGTCAACAGGGACACTCTGGATCAGACCTAATGCACATCCATGCAGGACATTTTTTAACATGTAAGCCATCATCAGATGCTTCAGAGAAAATTCATGCAGCTGTGGGATAATCTGCCTGCCAGGACAATTTCATCCTAAATCTTTATACTGAAACACTTAAACCCTGAAGAATGAGGTCTGATAATATTTCCAAGCCTCCAGTTTTGTTAGCTTTGGAGTTATAGTTCACTCTGCACTTGCTCTCAGTATAAAATGTCCAATTCCTACTTGAACCTTGCTAAATCCTTAGCTTCAAAGAGGCTCAGTTTCAACAGTCTACCTAGACTTTGTCAAAAAGGTAAGGAGAAAGAAAAAAATATTGCAAGTGCCTTAGGTATCAGAAATGGCTCCAAGAGAATATAACACTGAAGAAGATAAAGAAGCACAACTTCAAAATGTCAGAGAGCAAACATCTGAAACAGCTGAAGAAAAACCATCTCTCACTCCAGGTTTAAGATAACTGGCAGAAGAAAATAATTTTGAAGGATACCTGCTTCCCCCATGCAAAATGAGGTTTTCACTGGTAAATATGCTAAGCTGAAGCTGTTTAATATCATTTTTTCAACAGATGTTGGCTACGTTTGCAAATAGTAACTCCAGGAAATGGTTGAGGTGGATGCAAAGGTACTTGGAAATACTTTATAAAGCACTGCAGCTTTCCTGCAGGCAGTGGAACTCTGCCAGTTCACAAGATGAAGATCTGGCCTACTCATTAAAGGTTTCAGATCTTCAAGGAATTAGGTAGGCATGTGTTCAGAGTTGAGCTCCCTGACCTAAAAACCCAAGGAGAGAGTAGCAGAATGGAGCAGCACATCTGAAAATCCCCTGCATAACTGTAGGTCATAGCTCAGAGGGGCACTGGCAATCACACCTGGTTCTTTCAAAGAAGAAACTGCTCACATTTCTAGAGGGTGTACTGGAAAAGGGATCTTAATTTTGCATATCTTTTTGGGAGGCAGAGAAGGGCACTGCTAATGAGATAGGGGAGCCCTGTTTCTGCTGAAGTTGTGAAATGGGCCCTGAATATCTGTGTAAAGAAGAAGCTGGTCTAAGGTAGTGAAAATCGGGACATTAACTTTAGATTAAAATATATACAATCATGCATTTCTCATTCTACACAGATATTTCCGGGCAAAACTGCAGAATAACACTACAAGAGATCACCTCTAGTGAGGGCAATGCCCTACCTAGTCCTATCAGTGCCTGAGAGAAAGCAAACACAACATATGTAGGTCAAATATTTCCATGATATACCCCCAAAAAAGTGCAGTCAGCCAGGGATTTACCAAGCTGGAAGAACACTTTATTTAATAACTGTTTTTGGACTCTTCCTCCTTGAAAATGCCTTTTTGAACTCGTTTATAATTTTGGCCTCCACATCATCCCTAGCAATGATTTTCACAATTCCACCGGGTGAAAAATTAGAGCTTTCATAGAACTTATTTTTAAACTTGATAATTTGACTGGGTGCCCTTGACTTTTTGGGTTGTATTCACCTTCTCCACACTGCTGAGGATTTTATGTGCCTTCCTTGCCTTCAGCCACCTCGCTTCCAAGCTGAAGGCTCACAGCCTACACATGAAAATTTTTCCCTTCTTCTCTGTCCTTTTTGCTTTTCTTTGTGCCAGTTCTCCTACATCTTTCTGAACATGAGGATGACTAGGATTACACTTTATATCCAAAATAGAAAAGGACCCATTCGTCTGTATTCTCTCTTTTCCCCAGAAAGGTGAATTTTAACAGAAGATAATACAAGATTTGCCAAGATCTCTGAAAAGCCTCATTGATTTTATTGTTTCTTCTCAAAGTAAACCAGTTTTGCAGGACTATTTCCTTAGATCCTATAGACTTGGCTCTTTTTCCAATAAACTTCAAAGCAAATTTCTCGCTTACTTTAGCAGGCCCTTTGCTTCAGCACTTGAGTTCCATAATTGTTAATCCAAAACATCCTGCCTCAGTGATGCCAAGCACTTTAAAATTAAAATACACCAAAACTTGGAAATTTGTACGAGTCAGCCCAAAAATAGCCATACTGCCATTTTCCAGGAGATACGATTTAGTGTTGCAGTGAGTGCTTGGTGTGTCTCTGGATAATCCCTTGCTCTGGGAGGTGTGAACACTCTCATCCTGGGCTCTGCAGCAGGCACCAGAGCTGACTGCAACACAAGCTCCCAGGAAGCCAGCTTCGTGGAGTCATTGATGGGGCAGGGTTAGCCCGGAAAGTTATTGCACAGGGGCACAGATTTCACAACATTTCTTCATTCACCACAGCTGAAGACCACTTTTACTGATTCAGTTCATTCACAGCCCACCCTGTTTCTCCTTGTGCTGTTTATTTTGGCTTCAGGGTGTGAGGTGTCACACTCTGTGTGTGACCCATGACCTTGCTACCCCTGTGCTGATCCACCTTCCTCCCTGCCTGCATCCTGCTGGGTGACGTGGGTTGTTCTGGGCAGACTAATTTTTTGTTTTGGGAGGCACTGAGGAAGGACCTGCATCCCCAGGAGATGTTCTGAAAGTGTGGACACAGCAATGTCCTTTGCCAAAGACCGTGCAGCTGGTGTAGAGTGGTAAAAATGAGTCACACAACAAAAAGTTTGAAGTACCAACAGTTTTCACGTGGCAGAAAGGATGGACTACATTTGTTCTGGTTCTTTTTATGTGCCCTGTCCTAGGGACCACGGGGTGAATCCTGGGAGATACTCAGAAGAACCTCACTGTAAAGAATAATAATTAAGAATTAATGATTGGATCTTTACCACCAGCAAGTAGAGTTGCTATGTCCAACACACTTGGCAAAAGGCAACCTTCAATTCATGCAGGATCAGACCTGTTTAATCCATTAATCTTCACAACATGTTGAAGCAGCTGGGTTTTATCATCCTTATTTTGCAGACGGAAGAGCTCAGGCAGGAAAGTGGGGTGACTTGTCTTTTGCCACAGAGGTTTTCTCTTAGTGGTGCTAAAGATCCCACCTTTTCTAGAATAAAGGACTTAACTGGAAATCAGCTGAAAGAAGGGTTGAGTTTGGATCAATCCAGGTTCAGAAAAGAAGTATTTGAACCACAGGTTGCCCTGGAATGACTCTCGCTGCACCTCTCACATGACACCCCTGTGTTCTCACGCTCACACCCTTGTTTCATGTCTTTCAGGCAGATTCAACTGTCTCCAAATAATTCCTGGATTAAAAGTGCAGGCTCATGCTCATCCAGTGCCCAGCACCTCCTGTTTCTTCTGCAGGAGGAATGAAGCACAATAAACTGCATAACATGCTGAGCTCAATAAGCTGAGTAACAACTCAGCATTATCCAAAAATAGGCCAGGTGTGAAGAGAACCAAAATTCCCTGAAGCTAAAGTGCATGTTCATGCAATGGAACACCTTTCTTTATCACATCCAATGCTGCAGGGGCTTTTTTTTTTTCTTAAGAGAACTTTTGTTTTCAGAAAATGATAGATCAAGATCAATAACAGCATTAAGCATGGATCATGGTAACAAGGAACTGGTGGAAGTTTATGGCCACTCAATCCACTTAACTCTACCAAAGCAATAAGCCACCACTGGGGTAATAAATAGTTGATCTGAGTCTGCAGTTTTAAAATGTTATCCAAAATCAATTGCCTAGCTCCCCCTCATTAGACCACTTGTTGTCAACAACTTCGTTAAAGAATAAGCCAGTGGTTCACATCTGCTTGGGAGCAGAGTCAGGCTTGAGCTGTTTCCCTGGCTACTCGAGCTGAATCCACGTCTCTTAGCATTAATGTGAATGTGGAAAGCAAAAAACCATGCTGGAAATGAAATCAAGCTCTCCTCCCACTGCCCGAAGCACATAAATCTTGTAAGTTAATGGTGCCACAGAACAGGCCTGGGTGACTGCAGCGGGAGTCAGGGATGCACCAGGAATGTGGGGTCAAGCCCTGTGCAGCACTGACCTTTTGCAGGAGGTGTGTGTGTCACTGCAGCCCCCCCAGATGTGCTGCTCAGTGCCCATCCAAAGTCATTGATATCTATGTCCACACAGCGCTGAGGGCCCCTGCAGACCCTCTGCTTTGCTCCGTTGCTATGTCAGCAGCTGTGGGAGGAGCTGGGCTCTTCAGAAGGCCCAGAAGTATGGGAAACCCAGCTGGGGTCAGTGGTCACAGGTCATCAGTGGGGAGATGCCTCCTAGCTGAGGTCAGCTCCATCCTTTCTCTCCATGGGTCAGAGACACTGCATGTAAGGGGGAAGATGAACCTGTGAAATATGGCCCAGGAGAAGAGGAAGAGAATAGGAGGGGTACACCAACCCTGGGGCAGGGGGTCACTGCAAAGCGTGGCTCACACCACACACTGCCTGGTGTCTTGGGCAGTCCCTGGGGTGCCAATGTGCTGCCTTGCCTAGGCACAGCTCTGCACTGCACTTGGCAGTGTAGGGGTGGTGGGGTATTGGGTGCTGCAGTCAGGGTGGACACTGCAACAGCTTTATGTCAACCCACTTCACCTTGTTTCTTCCAGTGGCATCACCAAGAGTCAGGATCTCAGCACAGACCACACTTTAAACATTAAAACTAGCAAATAAATACCACCAGCAAGGCTGACAGAACTTGTTTTCTTCTCACACCAGTTGTATGCTGTTGACCCTCCGGGGACATCAGCAACGTATCTCCTGCATCTGCAACAGCAACTGCAGCTACATCACGCATTTTGCACTCACTGTTTCATCATTTGACAGCACTGTTGCTCCAGACAAGAGGCTGCTGATTTGCAGTCCTGTAGCTGAGCAAAAGGTGGTCGATGACCAGGCTGCTGTTTGCAGAAGCACCAAGAGCCCAGCTATGTGATTCACACAGCAGTGGTACTCCTGGACAGCCAGAAATTAGGCTGGGCACAGAAAGAAAACTTATTTAAAGCTGTTCTCAACTATACTCTTCGTAAATTTGTTAATTTTGACTCCTGGTAGCTTTTCCACTGGTGTCCAAGCAGATGACTCCAGCATTCTGGATTCACCTTTTCTGTCAAGGGTATCAAGAAGGCAGCTAATCCCCAAAGGAACTTAGGAAGAGCTGAATTTGATGAATAAAACACAATATCCCACAAGTATTTTTACCTGGTTCTTAGCACTATTCTTTACATTTTCAAGACAGGACAAAGTACATCAGTGCCACAGCAGAGCCACCTTACCCAGAGATGGGAAAGCAGGACCAGCAGACCTCACACAGAGGTGGGAAAGTATGGACCAGGAGATCTCCAAACAGCTTTTATCCTTGCTCTCACTGCCATGTTACATGTGTAAAATATAAGTGGGCATAAAACCTTCACATTAACGTCATTCAAAGCCCAGCTCTGCCCTCACACTGCTCTTTCCTCTGGAGCACATCCCATCCTCCTGTGTACAGTTATTTATATTTCTTCATCCTGTCCTTTCCAGCAGGCTGTTCTACTTAACAACCCCCCAGCAGAGCATTCCCAGCAGGGCCTCCTGGAGCAACACTGCTTTTAACCTACTGTCATAATGACCATAATTTACTGCCATTGTATTTCTACCCCCCCTCAATGTAAAACATTAACCTTGGGCCCACTGTTGACTGCAGAAGGCATCTGCTGCAATCATATGGGAAAACTGGGCATTATTTGGCTCTTCAGGAGATGGAGGCATACAGAGGTCCATGCTGCGTTGTTCAGGGGAAGAGCAGAAAATGTCTGTGCACAGACAGTTTTAAAATTTAAATAGAGCTTTCATAACTTCTGCTTCCAAAGGCTGGCTCAGGAAAGCACTAAATCTTTTCCACAGCCATAGGAGTCAGAAAGCACAGAAGTGTCTTTGATGATCAACCTTGTTAGCTTGAAGGACCTATTCTTTCAGTGTCCTCATTGTGTGGCAAGAAGAAAGAACAAATGAGTTCTTGGAAGTAAAAACCCTCCTTCTGTTCAGGTTTGAATAAAGAAAGGGTCACTGCCCCTGAAGGCATGCTTCTCTCTTTTCCCTTTCTTAGACCGCATAAATAGAAAAGAAACACCAGTCCATAATGTGAATACATCAGGTTCTGATCATACACCAAAGCTTCTGCAACACATGAAACTCATATTTGCTGTCACATGCACAAGGTGTCATGTACACGTTAATGCTACACAGGATTGAATGGGCAGGTTCTTGTCTTTCTGTGGTGTGTATCTCCCATTGCATAATCCCCAAAAATCACTCTGCCCCTGGAAGTTATCTGAGAAGGTTTTGAACTTTTTTAACCTGCAAATTGAGGGCCCGTGGTAGGATTAGTAGGTACTAAGTAGGAAGAAGTACTACAAAGTGGGAATTCTGAAAATCATCTCCTTTTCCTTTGTCTTCAACAACCTTGATAAGCCTGCTTTTATCTCACCCTCAACCTCTCCCTGCTTTTATCTCACCCAAACCTACCAGCAAAATCCTTCCCACCAAGTCATCCATGACTTCCAGCCTTCTTTTACTTTTTTGGTGTTTTGAAACACCTACCATGCATAAAAGCAAGGTAAATCTAATTGGCTCATCCTCCTCTCCTTCCCTGTACAGCTCACAGTGGCAGAATGGAGGCATCTCATAATATCCTCCACATGAGTGCATCCAGCAACCCATGTATGGGGACTCCCATCCCTATTAATTGCACTTGGGGGCATTTAAATATCCCATGATGATCCTGTTTGCAAACCCAAACAGTTTATGGCCAGAGTAGACAAAAATCTCATTGTTCTCCCATATAATATGGGATGCAAATTACTCTATATTTCTGGGGATGGAAGGGACATTAAATATTATTCCAACCTCCCTGCCTTGGGTAGGAGCACCTTTCACTGCACCAGGTTGTTAAAAGCTCCACCCAACCTGGCCCTGAACATCTCCAGGGATGAAGCGTCCACAACATCTCAGGGCAGTCTGTGCCTCACCATATTCACAGTAAAGAATTTCTTCCTAGCAGCTAAACTAAATCTGAATCTACCATCTTTCAATTGAAAGCCATTCCCCCTTGTCCTATCAACACAAGCGCTTGTAGAGTCCCTCTTCAATTCTCTTGCAGCCCTTCAGGTACTGGCAGGCTGCTCTAAGGTCTCCCTGAAGCCTCCTCTTCTCTCTTCTTTCTCTCTTCTCTTCTCCAACTCCTTCAGCTTGTTTTCACTGGAGAGGTGCTACAGCCCCCTGAGCACTCTCGTGGCCTCTTCTGGACTCACTTCAGTAGGTCCATGTCCTTCTTTTGCTGGGGATCCCAGAGCTGGATGCAGCTCTGCAGCTGGTGTTTCACCAGAGAAGAGGAGCAGAATCCCCTCCCTGATCTGGTATCTTTCCTTTGTACCCTCTGGTAAAGATATTCAGTTTAATCCCAATGTCCCTTGTCTGATCTTTTTCTCTTCTGTCTCGTGTCTTGCCAGCTTTATATCACTGTGAAGCATTTGGGTTTTTTTGTTGGAGAAAAGTGAGGCAAACAGCATTAAATATCTTTGCCTTCTCTAGGTCATCTGTACCACTCCTGTTCCTCATTAGGTAATGGGCTTATGCCTGCTGCTGTCTTTCTCTTACTTTACTGTATTTATAGCACCTTTCTCCTTGTATCTTAACACTCCACACTGGTTGTAATTCATTTAGCACGGAAACCTTTGTGCCCTACATGCTTATTTTATTCCTTGATCTCATCCTCAGTAATGTGACCTCATTCCTCTTTTTAAAATTATTCTTCTGGGACTGTCCTATCCTTACCCTACCCTCTGGCTATCCACAGTGGGTAGAGGTGGATTTGTGAGCAATGTCCCCTGGCTCAGATGTCCCCTGGCTCAGATGCCTGCTGCCCATGAGGGCCCCTGGCCCTGCTGAGAAAACCTTGTCAAGATGTGGGATCTCACTCAAACAGCAAGGCTTCATCTAGCACACAGAACTTAAGTTGTTCCAAATCCTTCCAGCACCCACAGGAAGGGGATGTGCCCCATATAGAGGATGAGGGCAGGGATTGTCCCCTACACTCAGTACTGGTGGGGTCACACCTTGAATCCTGGATTGAGCCCCTAACAACAAAGAGGTATTGAGGTGCTGGAGTAAGTCCAGAGAAGGGAAGTGGAGCTAGGAAATGGTCTGGAGCACAAACTTTACAAGGAGGGGCTGAGTGGATTGGAGGTTTTTAGCCTGGAGAAAAGGAGTCTCAGGAACTTATCACTCTCTACAACTCCCTGAAAGGAGGTTGTAGTGAGGTGGGGCTCAGGCTCTTCTCCCACATAACAAGTGACAGGACAAAAGAAAATATCCTCAGGTTACACCAGGGAAAAATTAGATTGAATATTAGGAAAAATTTCTTCACTGCAAGGGTGGTCAGGTACTGGAATAGGCTGCCTAGGGCAGCTGTGAAATCACCATCCCTGGAAGTGTTCAAATGTGGGGATGTGGCAGCTGAGGACATGGTTTAGTGGCGAACATGGTGGTGCTGGGTTAACAGCTGGACTTGAAGAACTTATGGTCTTTTCCAACCTTCATGTTTCTATGATTCCATATATCAGGGATATGCCAAAGGAGATCCTCTGTATCTCGTGTTGCTGACGTGTTGTGACAGCCAAGGGTGGACCTCAATCCCACCAGCAAAGGACAAGGGAGCATCCAGAGAGAGGCGATCAGGCCCCCAGTCAGTGAGGAAAAGCCACATCTGCCCTCCAGTTTTCATGTCTGATGGATACCTTAATGTCAGCAAGATACTTGGTTCTCTTCTGCAGCAGAGATGAGCATTGGCCTGTGCAGATCCTCTGCAGCAAAATTAAAAGGATGCAGATCTGCCTTGCTCCACTCCTCCTCCCCACTCACACAGGAACCAGCACTTCCCAAAGCCACCTCTGTAAAGTCTGCAGGGAGCTAACACAGCACTGGCAGAAGTGAGGCTGTAAAAAATAATGTTTAAAACGTTAAAATAGATATCTCCTCTGGCAAAATCATCTGACATAGAAAGCCCCATGGTACAGATAAACAGCACTGGGAGCTTTGTATGTGTTCAGTCAGTGTGTCCTGCAGAAGGGGGATGTTGGAGCAAGAGAGTCTCACCCATATTTGACTTACTGAAGACATGAGGGGGTTGTGGCCTTACCTGTTCTCTCCTCAGTGCTCAGCAGCTCCCACGCTGAAGTCCCTGCAGTGTTCTGTTTTACCCAGCAGCAGCTGAAATGCCTTAGGGCCCTTTCATGCAACCTTAGTGGGGGTGGCCCTTGGAAACATTGGAAAGGGAATAATTTAAAAAAATTAAAAACAAGCAGATAAAGAACTGATCAGAGCCCCAGTACAAGCAGGACACTAAAAAAAAAAAAAAAACAAACAAAACTGATTACAACCCTCTAGGAAGGACACCAAAGACTTCCTCTGCCCATATTGGGTTTGGTGTAAACTACAGTGACTCTGCTAAGACTCTCTAGGTAGCTTTCCTCCCCAGTACAAGGTGTCCAACAATTTAAAAAGTGCTTGTGATTGCATTGATACAATGCAACCTGTGGCTGTACTGGCCACGCATGTTCTTTGGGAAGTGCCTCCTCAAAATTTTCCTCTCTGAGATTGCAAGGACTCAGGACTCAGAAGCTGAGGGAAGGGAAAGCTGTTGTGGCTTCTGAAACAGGGTGTTCTATTTCAGGGCACCTGGAGGCAAATAGCTCCAGAGAGCCCTGTGTCTGTCATTGGAGACCACAGTTCGTGCAGGGCTGAGAACAGAAATCAACAACACTCATGGACCCCTCTTCCAGCCTTCCTAGATGAAAATCTAAATTGAAAATATTTTAAAGATGAGTTTTTATAACACTCACTTATCACATATATGGCTGAGTACCGTGGTGTGTTGAAGCACCAGTTTTAATATCACAGCACCACTCTACTGCTGACATGTCCCTAAATGATCTCAAACCTCTCTTTATCCAGAAAATGTTGGGGTTTTATGCCTTAATTCCTTAAATTCAGATAAACTCCAAGGAGTTTCCCAAAGTCAGCCTTCAGCCTGGGGGGAGATCAACAGGGCTGGTTATTTTTCAGCCCACAGCTGATCCAGGCCCTGGTTGCTGCCTGTCTCACCCAGTGAGACCTTGGCTGAACCAGCCTGGCCCCACCAGCTACCCTATCAGGCTGTGTGAATGCAATCTAAATTCAGCAAGCAGCCCTAATTAATGTTCCTTATGTTTATTTGACTCACTAAAGATACATATCGACCTAAGTAGTAAATCTCATCGTTGCGTAGGAACTACAGGGATCAGTTCCTTTCCAAATGTATCCTGGATAGAGCCCAAGATATCTAATACTGTGGGGAAAACACATATTGAGTGTCAAATAAAAGCAACAGCGGCTCTGCAACAAATGGCAACTTCCTCTTGGAAGAGTCAAAGATGGCTGTGACTGCTGATGGTTTTAAATGTACTTTCAGATTATTAATAGAGACAATTTAAAATAGTTCCTCTCACTCCAATTCCTGCTTTAACTCATGCCCAACTGCTAAACACATTGTGGCTGCTCCTGCTAATACGCTCTCTAACAAATCACAGCCATGCATAGGTTTCCTTTCAGTATTTCCAATTTACTCTTTAATGGGAGACAAATGTGTCTTATTTGCTGACTGAGTCTGAAAGATTCTGCAGGCAGGCAGTGGGATGGTGTTTCTTAGAGCTGCTTGCAAATTGTTTTACTTGCTTAAATCTGTGGCCATAGGATATTCATTGGCACCTAGATGCTGAACTGGCTGGGGCAACACTAACGTGTGGCTCAGTATATTATGTAAACAGAAATTTTGGTAAGAGTGTTCCCATTTACACTTGACAACAATCAGAAACCAACATATTGAACAACAAGATGTACATTTAAATGGTTGCTTTGCTTGTGTAGTTGTAGGATAGTAATTGCTGTCTGGCTTCCTATTGTAGAAATTCACTGAGTAGCTGATCCTGGCAATTTTAGGTCTGTTGAATTTCATGCTCCTGAGATTTATTATTGATTACTCAGAGGCACTCTTTGTTTTGGTGGCCATGCAAAGGAAATATGCCTCTCTGTGCATTTGTACAGGTATTTTGGGATTGGATTTATTTTTGTTATAGTTTTTTTCTAAGTGTGACAACTGCACCAGGAAACATTTCCAAGCGCAGACTTCCTGACATAAATATTTGTATTATCACCTGCCTTTCCACCTGCTCCCAGCCACTGGGTCAGAGGTGGGAAGCATGGATTAAGGGCTGAGGACAAGGGGAAATGCAGCAGGGAGAGAAGCTGAGTGGGCTGAGCCTGGGGCAAGGGTACCTGGGGCGTGAGAACGGCTGGAGGAGTTGAGGGAGGGCAAGGCATGGAGTCATGGGCATGGGATTTGTGAAAATATAACATAAAAAAATTTATTTGGGGTGGGATAGAAGCAGGCTTTCATTGGCAAATCTCTTGGTGTCCATCAGGAGGGGTGGTTTGTGGGTGCTGGGTTTTGTGTGGGCTGTGGGTCTGCAAAGCAACAAAGAGCCAGATGCGGCGAGTTTGATCAGAGTCAGATGGGGTTTGGGGGAATAAAGCACCCCAAAATAGGTGGTCATTGGAATAGAAACAAAATGAGAAATTGTACATTGACCCTGAATTCATGTGACCGAAAAAAAAAGGAATAAATCCCTCATTTTTCCAGCATGAAAACCTACACAGTTTTTAGAGACTAAAAGGCCTTAGATCTTATTGCTTTGTCTTTCTTACTGCTAGTAGGGCATTCAGGCTTAAGAAAACCATTAAGGATATGCTTTCTCAGGGTAACCAAGGCTTTTTGCTGTTCAATAACAAGGGAAAAATGAATTAATATTATTCTGTTGGTTTAACAACTGAGAGAGGGGACTTTGAGGTTTTCCTCTCTTAGAAAAGTTTTACAGCTCTCAACTACACCAAAATTACCCATATTTACTGCAGAAAAGCTCTGTCAGTGTGTAGCGTGTATTTGAAATACAGAGGCATGCCAGATGAAAACCAGCAGTGTGAAATGAGTGCACCAAGAGAAAAAGGCAAGGAGCACATCAGACCCTCTGGGCTGGCTGCTGGCAAGCCTGCAGCGTGTGTGTGCTCTCCCTTCT
Organism: Chloebia gouldiae; assembly: GCA_003676055.1. Lineage (NCBI taxonomy): Eukaryota > Metazoa > Chordata > Aves > Passeriformes > Passeridae > Chloebia > Chloebia gouldiae. Next base: position 40,777,801 of record QUSF01000005.1, on the reverse strand, counting down.
CCTCCCAGTGCCCCTGATTTCTCAGGCTGCTTTGAAAGACAAAAAGAAAGTTGGTAATCATACACCGACAGATGGTTCCTTGGTTGGTTACTCTTTATTTAGATGGAAACAACTGCGATTCATCAGCTTTTTCTTTTCTTTTTTTTTTTTTTTATTATAGCTACATCATGGTGAACTTTCAACTCCTAATCTATTTCTAAGAAGTATTGTGTGGCAAGAGTCTATTAATAACAAACCTTGGGCTGACTGGAAATTTCCTTTTCTGTATTCATATTCCAGTTTTTGAGATCTTTTCACCCAATTTTGTTTCACTTTTCAATGAAAGAATTCTCCAGAAAGTTTTCCAGTGAATGTCATATTAAAGATATTGCTTACATGCCTATCAATAGAACATATATATTTCCTTCTTATTCTTGGACTTGCTTTCTTTATCTTAATTGTGAATTGATAGCTAATGAACTGCTTGTTTCTTATTTTGATAATGAACAATTTTCATTGATTATTTGGGAAAATATGCTTGTATCACCTTCCTAGGCATATCAGAGTTAAGCTGTATCTATGAATTGTCCTTTTTAATAGTATTTTAGAGAACTCTGTATGCATTTAAAGTTAAGAATGTTCAAAAATAATGTGTCTAGATGAAAGTCTGAAACAAAGATTTAGAATGATTGACTTAAATTTGAAGAGTGGCTGTCTGCAATAAATGGGAAAAAACCTTGTATTACATGCCTGCTTATGTTTAGAAGTTCATTTTCCTTTTGGCCCTTTTGGGTTGATGTAGGATTTTACTGCATGTTTTAGACCCAAGTGAATATGGATTTCTCCAAGATTCACTAATTAAAGGAAAATCCTGTTTAAAAAAATCCAAACAACAAGAGATTCAGATTCTTTGGGGGCTTTTGTTCCACGTTTCCTACCAACCATCATTACAAGCCTGAACCAGAATTACTGCAAACAAAGCTGCAGATGAAGTAGTGTCCAAAGTTTCTTTTACAGATGTAGGGGAGACTTTCACTGATACATTTTTTTCCAGCAGCAGAAACTCAAAATATCAAAATTACTCACTTTTTCAGGTATTAAAATGGGTTGAATTTTAAAAAGAGATTGCTATGTTGATCTTTCAAAAACACATTAAAATATTTTAGATTTGAAAAACAGAAGGGTACCATCTCTGTGCTCAGTTACCATAAAGCACTGAATGCATCTGTGGCTACTCATTTTTTAAGGAATTCATTCTGAATTTTTTGAGGGGAAAATCTCAGGGAACTCAAATGGTAAATGTAATGTCTTTAATAGAATGAGATCCAAATCTGCTCTAAATAATTTTCTATTTGGACCTGATCTACCTTGAAATCAGTCCATAGCTGACCATTTTCAGGTACTCAGTGCTATGCAAGTTCAACTTGGAAATTTTTCCCTTTTTCACATGCTATTAACACTATCAAATTTTTACCTCAAGGTTTGTTCTTTAACAGGAAAAATGAAGGGAAGAGCCCCTTTTTCACAGGATATACCCCACTGCTGGCCTTCTAGACAAAAGCTGAGTACACTGACAACCCATGAGGAATGGCATGCTGTTAGGAGATGGGAGCATTGGCATGAACAACCCCCTTCCTTGCAAATTGCTGTCTTCTTCATTTCCCTTTGGCAAAAAGCTCTCATTGATAAACCTCAGCAGGCAAGTGGGCATTCCCTCTGCTGTTCTATCCTCAGTTCACCTGTCTCAGCTTGAGCTGGCCCAAGTGCTGCTGAAAGGCACTGGGATGATGCCGTGTTTTTCCATGGATAAAGAAGATGCCATGAGAAGATTCAGTGGGAGGTCCCTTAGACAAACCTATCCAAAAGCCAGGAGCACTATTTGAAGGATTCATTTTGTGCAAGTCCTCCTTGCAGGAGAGCTCGAGGTAGCCAGGACTGTTGACCTTCTCCAGCCCCTCATGGTGAGAAATGGTCACATCCCCAGCACTCAGCTCAGAGACCTGCCCTGCAGGCACCTCCCTTCCCCTGAACCCATGGATCCTCCAGCTGCCCTCCTTCTCCTCCTCTTCCCCTCCTTGGCACTGATCTGAAACCCCCATGGGTCACACAGTGGGCAATGAGATTAAGACTGGGATTTGTAAAGATGATGCCTTTTTAGAGAGCTTAATAGGCCAGATGCTCAGCTGAGGATCAGGCCATCTGTCCATTCAAGCCCTACCTGTACAGCAGGTTATTGCTAAGAAAGAGAGGGTGACAATTTGGGACACAGGGAAACCCAGGGACACAGCAGACTCCTGACACAAAAAAAAATTGGAAGAGAAAATGGCAAATGATGTTCCTGGCTGATAGAGGCACTAGTAAGAGGGAGACAAGCCCAACTGCATGCATGGCAAAGGACTTCTTTGATTTTCCAGCAGATATTAGGGAGCCAGAGAGTCAGCAAAACCCATAATTATGCTCACTTTAAAATCTTTTGCCCTTCCAGAGTAGAGTAAAGTGAGGCCCCCAGAAATGAGAGTCAGGCCCAGTCTCCAAAGCCAGCTGCTGCTTTAGTGCAGTGATCTGTCTCCACACTCCCTGATAAGCAGTCTATGCCCTGTGACTTATAATAAAAGGGAATGATGGTCCCTGCACAAACCCAGAGAAGAGGTATTGATTTGCAAATAGTTTAAAAGAATATTCAAGGGTCATGAGCTGACCCTTTTTCAGCTCTGACATTTTATATCAGGGGGGATCCCATTGAGATGGGAATTCATATCCTAGACATTGTTTTGTCCTGTTTCATAAATAAGTTGAATAGCTTAATTGATTGACACCCACTGCACTTTCCCAGCTTCCTCAGGCTCAGAAGTACACTGCTGTTTTCTGCCATAAATAATATGAACTTTCAATCAGCCTCCAGGCACAAAAAGGAACTGAAAATTCTTCATACAATAGCTGCAATCTGGCATACGAGGCACTGCAGGTCTGAAGGGAGAGGGGTATCTGATGTCACCAGGTGCTCATTTTTTTTCCTGTGGCACCAATAGCATTTTCTTACCCAAATGACCTAAATCCTAAAGAAGAAGCACCCAGGGGCCCCTGCAAGAAGGAAGACTGTTTTGTCCTGGAGTTTATGTGTGGGTTAAGAACCTGGTTTGCAATACTGTGAGCACAACATGGAAACACATGCTGAACTATCAAGACCAGTCCCTTGGAAATGCTGGTACAGAATCCCTTCCTCTCTCTTAGATTCTGATTCAACTTATCTTAACCCGAGTGACATTATTCTCCCCCAAGCACCCTATTTGTCCTCAGAGCTCATTCCTCTGATTATTACAAATCTCCTAAATTTCAATCCATGCTTAAACACATGCTTAGTGTTTAACTGAGGTCTGTCTGTTCTCGTGGCAAGTTTATTTTTTTACTTAAAAAGTTCTTTTCCTCCCCGGATATTTAGTCCCCGATGCATTTTGTTTACATTGCTTCTCCTCAGTCTTGGTTGCACTAAGGGAAATGAGCTACACACTTTACATATTTTATTTTTAATACAATTTAATGGCCTTTTCAGCAATTCTGGTGACTTTTGGAGAGCTCTTGGCTGAGATATAGCCAACACTTTCAAAAAACAGATGCAGAAAGAGTGTGAAAGTGTTGAGGACTTCCTCTCGAGGAAGGAAGGTGTGGATGTAAGCACTTACCTTCAGTTGCCCAAGTTGGAAAATGTTAGCTTCTGACCTCCCTGTGCTTTAATTTCCTCATCTGTAAAACAGAAAGAACAACACAGACCTCAAAGGGGAGTAATTAAGTTTTCCAAAGTGCTCCAAGACCTTCAAGTGAAAAGTTCAGTTCTAAATGTGAAGCTCTTTAGTCTGTTGTTCTTTACTTGTTACTTCTTAAGCAGTGCAAACCCTGGAGTGAGGGCACTGAGCCAGACTAAAGCCAAGGCAAGTTCCTCCATTGGTTGCAGTAGGAGCCCTTTATGCAAAAGGTTTCATAAGGGGTGACAGACATCTGTTGCTAAGACAGAGAAATAAACACTGAGAGAGAAAGAATACTGACTGAAACCATTGCAAGGCCAAGTGAGAAGATCAGTAGATTTTCTTGAGAAATACCAGCAAACAGTTAAATCTGTTTTTCTTGCTTTGCTTCAGCAGAAATTTCTCCAAGGATGATCACCATACACACCCTCATCTGTAATTAATAAATGCTTGGAAGGACACTTTCCCACTCAACATATGAAATTATAGATGATCCCTTAATTCCCCAGACATTTGCAAGCCTTGTCTTGTCAGAATTGAATTTACTACAGCTGATTACCCTGAGAATGCACTGACCTTCTTAGCTCCTGCTGTGGTCTTTATTTTTTCCATGGCAGATAATATGGAGACCAGAATCTGGGGACTTGGTAGTAGGGATTATGTGATACTAATGAGACAAAGCTTATTGTTGATGTTAACTGTTATTACCACTAAAATAAGTGCACAACTCCAGACAGATGGACTTCACTTTGTTACACCAGGAGGGAGCGAATGCATTTTGACAGTAGCAGCATCTATTTAAAATCTGGACCACATCTGGTGCCTCTCTGAAGCAGACCATATCTGATCAATCAGAATTATGGCTCTTCAGTCTCCAGACGAGTTAGAAGAAATTCATTATCTGTTTTGAAGCTTGCTTCTCTTTCATCTATTAAAAAAAAAAAAATTGTCATCAGATCCATTTAGCTACTGAAAGAAAAAAAAAAAGGACAGTAATTAAACTAACTAGTAAACTCCACATCTGAAGATATGATTAATTCTTTGAAACACAGTTCATGTAGGTACTTGGCTCACACTAGGCTTCAGTCAACAGTTTCTTAGCTGATGAAATAGATAGCAGAGGACTTATCTCCATTTCTGGTTAATTCATAAACTCTTGGAAATACCCACATGAATTTCTCCAAACTCTGTCAGTAGTCAATATTTGTCTTTCAGTAACATTTAGCCCCTGAGCATGGGGCTTGAAAGTTACCACCTCGAGGACAGCAGCGTCTCCATGGGGCCTCCTCTCCCAGAGATGTCACCCCTCTCCTGTGTCCCCCTTCTGGACCAGCAGTTTCAGATGCTGAAAAATGACACTAATGCTGTGAATTCTTCCATGTGTGGTCTGCTGAACCCAAAGAGGTGGTGAGTGCCTGGGCTTACCAATAAGCAAAAGCAGAATGCAAAAGGATCCTATTCTGGATCACTTTAATTTCTTCAGGTTTTTTCTGATTACAGAGTTTCTTCTTGCCTTTGCTGATGAGAACAATCATCACACCAACTAGAACTCAGCCTCTGAAGTTATCATTGCTTCCATCCTTACCATGTTTTAAGAACCCAGTTCAGAAAGAAGCCTTGTGAAAGCAATTGACTTATATCTCCCTCATCCACAACTTTTCAAACAAAACTTTCATTAAAAGATAAAGCCTTTTATAGGTGTTATAGCTAAAGTTAGTGAGAAGGTGGGGAAACACAGGTTTCATATGCGGAAGTATAACCTTGGAAGAACAATTTAAAATGCTCATCAAAATTTGTGAATTATTTCTCAAAATTCTTTGTCAAACTCTAATTTTTAATTCCTGCTAATTACACACAGAGAAATTATCTACTTTTTTGAGTGAGGTGGAGGCAGTGACTGTAACCTTCCAGAGCAGCATCAGGTGTGCAAAAGAGACCAAGGCTGGCATTAATTTCTTTTGTAGCAGTGATAGCTCAGGAGCAAATGATTTTCACTGCTTGTTGATCATGTCCAGATGGGTAAAGCACAAAATGAGGTTATAATAGCTGCCTGCCTCAATGCTAAACCACCCTCAAAATTAGGTGGGGCAGCTCCAAAGCCATTTATCTACCATGGGTGCAGGACTGTCATGGGAAAATTGACTCAGGATGGTATATATCAAAATCTCCTGCTGGCAGTAGTAACTCCTCTGGAATTTCTACAAATCATGGATGACAATTTTCTAACCAAGAAATAAAAGCTAACAGTAACTAAGGTGGAAATGATTACGTTGGATCCATGTCTGAGTCAGTTAAAAACACATGGTATTCAGCACAACCAGGTTCACAAAGCTGAAACAAGTACAAGCCAGTTGTAAGGAAGGACTGGAGACTAAATGTGATGCATGAAATGAATGGTTTAAAATTATTTAGCTAGATGTAAAAATAACAAAATCACAACAACAAAATGAGACTAAAACTGTAGGTAAGGAAGCAAGCATGTTTCCAAAAATCTAGAATAGAAAGGGATGCAAAATAAGCAATAATAATGGATGGATGTTTATAAGACAGATGTTGTAAACACTGAAAATACATCCTGGAGCTATACAAAATTAATAAGGAAGCAAAGGGATGCAAGGAAATACATATGGACAAAAAAAAAAAAAAAAAGACAGTAAGGAGCAGATGTTTGAGTCCATTGTGACCAAGAGTAACCCTACTGATACTGAAAGTCCATGAGTAGAGCACCAGAATAGCCAGTAATAATGAAGAAAATCAGAAGTGTTTAACAAATGTATTCTTTCTCTTCCCAGGAATAAACCAGGACCTGTTCATATCATAAGAAAAGAATGAATATTTCCTACTCAGGCCATAATCAAAATGAAGGAAAACAGTCACTACTAAAGTAACTTTTCAACAATCAGATACGTGGCACCGGGACTACTAAAAGTGCAGGTTAGCAAGTTCCTCTGGATGCTGCTTTTAGTAACTCAGGCCCAGCAGTGGCAGAAACATGAGAGAAAGCAAATACTATTGCAATGTTTGGACAGGGTGAAGGAAATGATCAAATAAGTATAAATCTGTCATCCTGGCACTCACCAGGGGTTGCAATAACAGAAAATTTTTACAAGACTTAACTACTAAAGATTTCAAGGAGGTATTCTAAATATTTTGCAATTTATGGAAAACAGTGCTTCTAAAAGTTGCTGTTATAATTACTGCCAAAGACACAGACAGATAAGACCTGTTGATTTCACTTGTTCTCATCTCCAGAAAAGATGGGAAATATTCCACGTATTCACCAAGTCAGAAATATTTGGGGTTTAGAAAAATGTGACACAAAATACAGACTTACTTTCTATGAAAAATATTTGTTCTCAATCTCAGAAGGAGGAAGGAGGTCCTAATTAGTGCTTGTACAATTTGACCTAATTTTAAATTTAAAATTACCAACTGTAATCTGTAAAATTTTTATTTAGTTGTGGTGATGAAGTAATAGTTTTTTGTCAGTATCCTCTTTTAAGAATAGTTTAAGGCAGTGCAATCCAAAACACCTGTAGACATCCATAGCTGATACAAATACTCTTCTCTCTATTGTTACATAGGCTTCAGTAATTAACTTCTGATATAAAGAAATAAAGAATTTGTGGAAGAAGTGGAAGAGAAACAGTCAATTCCATTTAATTTCTACCCAAGTCAGAAACGAGCATGAAGCATGGTCTCCAAAAATAACTAAAATGCTTCCTCTTTTTTTTTTTTTCTTTTAAATCTGTCATTTCTTTGCTGAAATAAGGCATATCAATTCCCTTTTTGTCCTGAACTTTCTGAAATAATCCCCAGTCCCAGATGGAGTGTGCAATGGCAGGTTATGGAGTTCAGGGAGTGCTGTGGCTCGAGCTGCGATCGCTTTGTGCCGCCGTTTCTGCCTTTCCCAACAGCCCTTTTGCCATATGGAGATGAAACTCACTTTCAATCTCTGAACCATCACACCTGCTTTAAAACTGTCTGTGACTTGAGGGGTGGGATTGAGATCCAAGATTAGGACACGGGACCACAGCAAAGTGCCTAAATTTCCATTGTGGTCAGTGGAAATGGAATCAACACAGTCTGTGAGCTATTTTCCTGTAGAAAGCACTCACTCTCATCAGCAGGTTAAATTCCACACAAGTCCCTTTAGCATCTAATTTTTTTTTAGTTAATTAATTTTTAATTAATTTTTTTAAATCAATCCAATGTTTTGCAGCAGGACAACAGAGCCCTCTTTTCCAAGGCAACACTTCAATCTATGTTTCTGTTTAATAAAATTTCTCCCTAGGGCCATAGAGAAGGCATTGCTCTCTACTTTAAAGGAAATGTTCTTTTAAAGACTCCACAGTTCCTCAGCTTTTATAAACTCCTCTCCTTCACAGCTCTGTCCACTCAAATCTTGATGTCTCAGAGGTGCAGCTACACCAAGATTTTTGCAAGCACAAGAATTAGTAAAATCAAAATTTTGCATTGATACCAGTCTGCTTTCGGCTCTCTATGAGAATTCATTCCTCCTTAATTCTAGATGGGCCTGTTGACTCTCTTGAAGGAAGGAAAAGTACATCCTTCTCCCAAATGCTGTGTGTGCCATTCCACCTCCAGCTGGGAAATAACAGCATGGGAGCCAGGCTGGCAGGGGTTGCAAATCCCTTGCACCAAGACTGTGCTCCTGGGAGAAAGGAAGCACGGCCACCCCTGTCCTGCAGCAGAGAGCTTAGAAATGACAGCAGGTTTTGCTCAGGTCATAACCTGAGCTATCATAACCTTCAGGAGCAGGGTGGGAGGTGCATGAGAACACCTGAGGGAAGGAGGCACATTTGCACCACATCTCTGATCATCAAGATAAGCTGCCAGGAGACTGTTTATGGGTGCTCGGTTATCGCATTATGATTTGCAATATTCCAAAATACAGAATAAAAGAAAGCCCCAAACTGAGACAATGCCCCACAGCACCAACTCTGATGGTAGAAACAGATTTTCCACACCTGCTGAGTTCACACCCAAACCCACAGCTGTTTAATAAACAGTAGCAGGAATAAAAAATACCAGCTCTGGAGTTTCATCAACAATTAGAGTAAACTTGTTATTATATCAACAATAGCTATTTCTGCTTGATGACTGTCACACACATTCGCATGAGAATGTTTCTGAGTTGTTCTTATTTGGGACAAGGGCATGATGCAGGTGTAATTTTTAAAGCACTCTGATAACCTGACATGGATTGCTTTAAAAAGACTCTCATGGTGGAACTCAGACACAAAGTTATCTTGCTCATATGTGTGGTATCAGCATATTTTCATCTGATTGAGTTTGAATTTTAGAGTTAATTACATTAAGTTAGACAAGATTAGGTGATTTTTAAGTGTTCTGACAGTCTTTTCCTTTGCAAGCCATGCCAAATGCCAGCGACTAGCACCTTACAATCTCCTGATCTTCATTCCCAACATTTTTCTTCAAAGTCTTGTATTTCAAATTCTTTAGGTATTCCACAGAGCCCTACCTAATCTTCCCATATAATGTTGTTCACTCACCTTCCACACATGCCAAGCATTACAATGCTTGCTGACTTACTTAGCAATGCAGCCTTGCAAGACCCCAACACACTTGTCATAATGAGGTTTATAATGAAAATATTCCCTGGAAGAAAAAAAAAACCCACTTATTTTTCTTTTTTCTTTTGTTTCATTGAAATATTGCATTTTAATTTGTTTACTAAAAATATTAAACACAAAATATTAACAGTTTTTATGGCTTTTACAAGAATAAACATATTAAAACAAGACACTGAGCTGGACCAAGAGTGCAACAAAGCATTATAGTTCTAATTCCTAAAACCAAGTAAAAATTCAAAACTGTGGCAGGAGTCAAAGTTCCTCCAGCTGATTATTACAGATTTCAGTAATCTGGGAACTTTAATGACCCTAGCCCAAACCCTTCAGCTGCTAAATCAGTCTAGAAAAAAGAACCCCTTTGCCAGAGTCCCCACTGAAGCACGTCTGCCATCAGCTGTGGACACGTCCTGCTGGGTCCCAGCACTGCTGGGATGTGCTCCCCTTTCAAAGCCAGCCCAATCCATTTGTGTCACACACTCTGCCTGCCCAGGACCATCCCCTTTCTGCCCCTGTGCCCATCTGGCAGGGCCCCCAGCCCTTCCTGCAGCCCCTGCTCCTGTCACACACACAGATTGCAGCCTGAGCACCGATTTGGCACCTCAAATGCACAGCACCTGTTTTGGAGGTTAACAGATAGTGACAAGTATAATCACAGCTTCTGCTGAAGTTTGAGCCTGCCAGACAGCCAATTATGCTATTATTTTCAATAGTTTTTTCTTCCCACACACATAACCTATCACTTTTTCAAGGCAGTGCCACAGGCAGCTGCAACATGCTCTGTTTTGGAAAGGTGCTCACCTTTCCTTAGACTCCTTCCTGATGGCCAGCAGCTCTCAGTGCCATTCCCCACCATGCCATGGCATTTCTCTGTGATGTTGCTCCTCAAAAGTCACTGTACAAGGATGTTCCAGCAGCTTTTCCCACCTTATGTCCATCAGGTGTGGTCATGTTCAGAGCTCTGTCCTCACTTTTCACCTTTTGGGGCCCTGGGGTCAGTGGCCAGGAGCAGTCATGAGCTGCCCCAGTTGTGGTCACGCTGCAGGACTGGGATTGGAGCTGGGGTCACTGCCAGGGCAGGAGGGGGAGGCTCATATATCCTTGTCTAAAGGTTCCCACGACCAGAGAGCTCCTCATAATCTCAGCACAGGGGGCTTTCATTTGTCAGTGAGCGTGCTTTGACAGAGGTCTTCTCCCCAGGCAGGCAGCTGGGCTCGTCTCTTGTGCTGGGAGGAAGAGAGGGAAAAGGGCCTTAAAAACTGGGAGTGCAGTAACAGCCCCAGCTACCCCTGCTCCTACAATGCACAGTTCACTGGCATTCAGTTCTGCACCCTCAGTGAGGACACAAATTCTGGCCATTACAGTGTGAACAAAAACACTATCCTAAATCTTCATATTTTCAGCATTAGGCTTCCAAAAACTTCAGACCAGAATCAATTATTAATTTTTTTTCTCCCCCCCACACACATTTTGACTTCATCTTGGTACAGAAAGGAGAGACCAAGTGTTTTCCTTCCTTTCCTGGAAGAAGGTCTAAAGATACCAGCAACACACCCAAGGTCCATTTCAAGGTCCATCTCCATTGCAAGCCCTGCTGACCTGAACTGAGCAGCACAGACACAAGTGAGGATTCTTTCTTCAGGGTGCTTAACCCACTCTGCAATTGAACATTTTGGGGAGAAAACAAACACTGGGCATGGTGGATGTAGCCTGGAAGGACAAAGGATGAAAACCAGGTTGTTACTTCAGAAAACAGGGGCACACAACTTTCTGAAAAGACCTTTATTTTTCCAATTAAACTGAAAAAGAAAGGAAGCTTTAAATACTCATTTGAGGGGTCATTAATTCTGTCACCAAAAATAAAACAAATATAGCAGCATGGAAAACAGCCCAAGTCTTCAGCTCTCCTCTCCAATGAAATCCATTGCTCGTTTCCATTGGAGCTGATGTGCTTTCTGTAGGGCTACAAAAAATGGATAGCCATGTCCCCATCCCATGAGTGGGGACAATAGACATGTTTAGAAGGTTTGCAGATGGTGACAGGGACAGCACTGTCATTTTTTGTTGTGGAAAGTCAGAGGCTCAGGATGTAGCTAGAAAAAAAATTACATTACTGGTACATTACATTACTGGTACATTACATTACACATTAGGATGTGCCAGCATAGGAAAAGTCAGAGGACTATTTCCTTTGGAGTGGGAAGGATGGATAGGGAATAAGGTTTTTCTCTTTGCTTGCTTCCCTTCTACCTGGGATGCAGATGAACAGGGCATTCTCCTGGTTTTTGGGAAGGTAATGTTTCCCCTGTAACTTTCTGACAAAATGCCGTTTTGGGGAAATCCACAATTTCCCTGCAGACAGGAAGCTGATGGCAGCACAGTTTCAAATTTCTCCCCTTACTTGCTCTGAGTTAAGAAAGCTCACAGACCTGCACAGAGGGGGTGGTCATGGGGGACCTGATGCCAAAATCTCATGCCAGCTTTTCCTGACCTAAAGTTGCACTGGGGATACTTAGAGGCATCATATCCCAGAAGACAAAGAGAGGGGCTTGGAAGTGGAGCTGAGGAGATAAACAACAAGCCCAGATCCCACCTGCCCTGTGCAGTGAGAGGACTGGGAGAGAGCAAGGAGAACAGGAAGCTGGGATCAGCTCCCATGCATTCCAGAGAGGCCTCATGATGCAGTTGGCTTCAAGAGATGGGAGATGAGTCTGTCTTACCTGGTGGATCTCCTACCTGGACCACAGGGTGGGAGGGGAATCATGGAACATACCCAAAATTGCAGATGGTGGTTTGCCTGACAGGGAGGTTCACAGCAGTTCATCATCCACCTGCTTCTCATGCGGGACTTGCACCCCTCCATGTGCTAAATGTTGGCCACTATTGTGGATGCTAAGAATGAGAACAGCTCAGCAAAACAGTCTGCAGGAGGGAAGAGGTTATTTAAAGGGTGTTTGCCCAGGCTCTGCACCAGCAATGCTGTGTTTGGAGGCTGACAGCCCTACTGGGGGGAGCAGTATGAGGTGAGGAGTTAAGTGCCAAGTTCTCATCAGCCTTTTCCAACCACAACACTGCAGCTAAATTTAAACAAAATCTGTTCCCGTCCGTTCTGCCTGCCGTGCTCTTCCCTGTCACACACACAGTGACCTGAATTTGATACACCCCCCAGGCACTTATTTATTTATTTTCAACCTGTTCACCTGGTGACCACCCTTCCCTCCAGAACACCCCATGACCTTTGGAGCAGACAGTATGCCAGGGGCACCCAACCACCACTGCATGGGAAAGGACAGAAAAATGCAAAAAATTTGCTGATGAGGTGCACTCACAGTCTCCAGAAATTGTTAAGGACCTGCAGGTTGTCTGGCTCTCAGGTACCCTGGGCAACCATGGGGTACCCTCTCCAATAAAAGTAAGGCTTACAAAAACCAAACAGCTTAAACCAAAGCTGTTCCCAAAGAGAGGATAACTTCACAAACGTTATTTTTTTTCTGAGTCCAGATTTTCTTGGCAAATGCTTTTCCTTTTTCTGAGAGAGACAGAGGAAATATCTGCTCAGACCTCCTGTGTCCTCAGCTGCAGGACAGGTCAGTGAAGAGCAGTGAAACTACCCATCAGCTGACCTCCTGCTATTAAATTCAAACCAGCAATGCCACACAAGTTTTCCCCGTATCATATAATCAAATAAAACTGAAATTTCCATTCCTCTTCCATCTTGCACTAATGCCACTGGAATGACGTGTAGGATAACACCAGAAAAGTTGCTGCTGCAAAGTAAGGAAGTGTTTAGTTTGCATACTGTATGGGTTTGGGGTTATGACCCATTTAATACATTTCTTTTGTCATGTATCAGAGGCAGAAGTTTTGAGAAAAAATCTGTTTACATACTGCCTATAACTAACACTGTTAATTAATATATTGTGCGGTATATTGTTAATAGGATACTAGAAAAAGCCCAAAACAGGAAGAACAGCATTAACAAAAACACTGGGCATGTCCTCAGCAAAAGGAAGAGACAAAACACACCCATATTCCACAATGGTATCCAAAATTTTCCCATTTGGCAAAGACAAAATATTATCCTGAACAGAGCACTTTTGAATTAAATCCAAGACGGGTGGGCGGGAAAATGCCAGACCCTTTTATTTTTTCTTCAAAAATTCCTGAAAGGAAATAAAATTTGGGAAAGGGAGGAAAGGAAAGAAGGAAAGAGGAAAGGAAAGAAGAAAGGAAAGGGAAAGGGAAAGGGAAAGGGAAAGGGAAAGGGAAAGGGAAAGGGAAAGGGAAAGGGAAGGGAAGGGAAGGGAAGGAAAGGAAAGGAAAGGAAAGGAAAGGGAAGGGACAACAAAAAATCCTAGCTACTTATGATCCTGCCAAAGCAGTTTTTGTGATTACTAACCCAGGAGAGACCTAGGTTATGAGTTGGGTTTCCCAGTGTGTAATTAATTAAAGTAATACAGAAGAACATCAAAGAACTTGTTTGTTTTGCCACAGTCAGTTATGACCTTACATGGGACCTGTGACCCAACTACCAGGACTTTTTTGTGTCTGGTTCCATGGTGCTGGGATTTGTTTTTTATTAAGAACTCTGCACAGTCTGCACATGCTCTCCAAACAAAACCAAGGCTGTGAGCACTCAGTGCCACTGAGCAAATCCCCTAGATGTGCCCAACAGCTCCCAAACACAGACTTGGCCCAATCCCTTCCTCAAAGACGACATAAGGACTCATCTGTTTTAGCTGGTTGCATTTAAAAATAAAGAGGATATTTGTTTTTCCATAACTTTCCTTTAGAGTCTACGTAGTCTCATAAACAACAATGGTGGGCTCTGAAAGGATTTTTAAAAATCTCCTCCTGCTTTTAAAGTCAGAGGTGAGACTCTTTGGCGCTACACAGGCAAATGTGGACCCAACCTCTTCTGCATTTCTGCTTAGCTGAAACTAATCAGCTAAATAATTACTGATTAATGTTGGTTAATGCTGAACCAGTCTGTGTCAACCTACAAATGATCTACAGGAGCTACACAAGACACATGACCAAAGCCTTCACCCTGAAATAATCTGGAAGAAGGCTCATATTTCTGATTCAATATCTGGTTTTGCCACAGAGGATAAATTATTTCTGCAATACAGACTTGGAGACAGCTCTGCTGATGATAACTTGTCAACACAGTAGCAGAAAGGAAAAGGCATTAGCCTTTCAGTCCCTGTGTATGGAAATGTGGATGGATTTCTGGGCTGCTACTCAAGCCCAAATACCAGCTCTGCACTGTGTTTGGAGCACCAGATAAATAAAGCCACCTACATCACTTGTGAATAACCAAAAATGGTGGACAACGGGGAGCACCTCCTCAGGCCTTCGGGAAATGGCCATAGCTGAGCTGAGAGCAGAGACTGCTCCCTGACACATGGCTGAGAGCACTCCCACACCCCTGAGTCATTCCCCATCATCAGGAACGCAGAATCCATCCCTGGTGACTTGTCAGGAGGAGGTGACTCCAGCAGGGGAGGCAGCAGAGGGAGAGCATCCCCTTCCTTGACTCATCCCTGCATAGCACTTTGCAGCACAGAGCAACACTGTGGGAGACACCAGCCCTGTTGTGAAGTGGAGCATCTCTCCCAGTCCCCAGCCATGGCCCTGCAGTGCCAGGCCTGCCCACAGCCACTCCCCACAAGGACACCTCATATACATTTATTTTAAATATAGAGGTGATCCACGCCCTCTCCACCATGCAGCTCAGTGATGCTTAGCCAATTAGATTGATCTGAGAGTCCTAAGTGGGATATAGTCAGCATTTAAGTAGATCATGGACAAAAATAGAAAATCAGAAGGACCTAGGGGCTATTTTTGGTCTAGCCTTTGACTGTAAATGGTGTGGCTGATAGCTGAGATGACTGGGTCCATTACAAGTAAAAGACCCATGTAGAGTAAACAGATGAACTGACTCAAGTAGACCAGCTTCTGTTTTTACATTTTTAAAAGCCTTTTCCTATGAGAAGTACTCTTAACAAGGTCTGCAATGCCTTATCCCAAGGTCCCCTACAAGTGAAACAATTAACCCCTATTCTCACCAAATACCTTCTCTTTTTAAACTGTATCCAGTTATTGATGTACACAACCATTTTTAGATGATGCCCTTTCATTCAGAAAAACAATACCCATATATGAAAATACAACTCTGATCTTCTAGTGCTATCAGAAAATTTAGTTTCTAGTAGATAAGATTGCTGCACTAAACCATGTTTGGGAATGAAATATCCAGGCTCTGATCTTTCACTGCTTTAATATTGGCTTCCCACTGTAGCATTTGAGAAATGTTAATGGTCTCTTTTTTTGAACAGCCAACACCTGTGAGAGGGAGGGAAGTAGTATTATCTCTGTTTTACAGAGGATCACTATTAGCAGAAACAAGCAAAGGTCAAGGTTATCTTCAATGTCTACAGCCCAGCCACAAACAGTTCTTCTGGGTTCTATGGAGGGTATTAAAAAGGTAAGAAAGTTGGTCAAAATATTTCTTGGAAACCAAACTTACCCTGGCAGTAGAAGAATGCTTAATCCAGAAAAAAAAAAAAACCAAAAAAAAAAAAAACCAAGCAAACATAAAGAAACCACCAAAACAAGTCCCAGAAGGTGGAAGCCAAATTAAAGCACTGAAATAGTATTTTTCCCAGGTGTGAGGATAACCTTACTTATGAAGGTCCTTCAGTCCTTCATTTAAGAGTTTTAACACAAGCTCATTTGGGAGCTCTGAGCTTGATACAAAATGATGTTGTATGGTTGAACCATGGGGGAGGTCAGACTGAAAGAACATCACAGTCCCTTCCAGCCTGAAAGTCTTTGACAGATCAGTGTCTTTCATATGGATAGTTCTTGCTCCAATCAGATGTTGAATTATTTCAGCATTTAAGTGTTTTGCTGCTGGCTCTGATAGGATTCTGTGCTCCTACATGCTGCTTTCCAGCTCTTATCTTCAGGAGAATGCCCTGCTGGTAAGGGCTGACATGAGCTTCGTCTTCCAGACACCGTGTTATTATAAAAAGTACCAGATCCAGAAATGGACTGACAATCCAAGATAAGAAAGTGGCAAAATATCAATTTACAGCCTCTTGCTCAAGACAGGCACATCCCAGAAACACTAACAGAACACATGGACTACTTGTTCACATTGCTCCAACATGCCAAGGATTCTCAAGTCTACGTGCCAGGAAAATTTCCAACAGTACCTGGGATGCCAGAATTGTGCTTTAGTAGATGACACCTCCTAGTATGTCACCTTGGATTGATGTCTCTTGTGGAGGAACCTATTAGAGTTCAGTCTAATTGCAAAATCATTAAATAATTTAGGATGCAAGGCACCTCTGGAGGCCCCTACACCAACCCTTGCTTGAAATAGGGTCACCTTCAGAGCTGTGTGCTCCACTTTTAAGTATCTTGAAGGATGGAGAATCCCCAAACTGAAACTACTGGAAGAAGAGCCATAAGTAATGGGAACAAACTCTTGCTGCCAGTGGGAGAGGGTAGAGCAAGAGGCAGTAATAAAGGGGAGCAGAGGAGGTTCCCAGCTGCAGCTCAGAAGGCTCAGACTGGCAGCTTTGGGACCTGTAACTGGAGATGGGGTGTAAATTCCACCCTGGGAGGTTTTCCAGAGCAGGTGGCACAAAGACCTCACCTCTTATAGCCTGCTTTGACTAGAGGTTGGATTAGAGATCACCAGTGGTCCCTCCCTACCAGTGTGCCTGTGATTCTGTCAACAGATTGTTCAATGGATCAATCAATCAATGGAAGCAAACACGGTTTTTATAAAGTTGTACCTCAAAATTCTATCAGATATTTTGGAAGGATTGCCAGCCGTGAGGGACAGAGCAGCTGGGTTGATTCACTGCACCTGGGTTTTGAAAAACACTGATAATTGGTAAAGTCTCCAAATAATTTATTGTCATAGACTATCATAACTCATATCAGATAAAAACATAGGAAGTTAAGAGAAAAATAAAGGATGTTATGAATGCACACATAAACATATGAGTCCATATTTTTGCATATATTTGTACATTCTGATATATGTAACAGAAGAAGAATTTCTGGAAAGTCCCCCAAAACCTTGTAACTTGTGCTGGAATTTCAGATGATTATTGCAATCATAGTCACCTGGAAAGAGAATGAGTGGTGAAATGACCAATGATCAAGCATTAAAAGTTATTCAAGATTTTCTGAACTAAGCCTGAATGTGAGTTATGGTGGAAAGATGACAATGAGTAGCCAGGCAATGAAGCCACAGTAAAAATTCAGTATCAATAAATACAGATTAATTTATGTGGGAGAAATCATCCTAACCATGCACAGAAAAAGAACGGATATAAGTGTGAATAATTGTCTGAAAATTCCAGGCCAGAGGCTTTGAAAAAGATAGTGGTAAAGTTTATCAGAAGAGGGCAGAGTACAAGATTAAAAGTCCATTGCACACCCTCAAATTTTGGGGAGGGAAATGCTGATCAGAGACCTGGAGTGGCATTTGTGTGCCAAGTGAGCTCTGCAGCTTGCAAAGAGCTGATGGTGGGGTGTGTCCCCACATGCAGTGACACCAGAAACTGGCTGCTCCATCTTGTAGGTTGGTTTTCCCCTGACCCTGGCATAGGCTCCTTGCAAAAAGCATAACTATGCACAATTCACACCCAGGTGCCACCCATAACGTGTGCAGAAGACAGGACAAGTAGCAGCCTGACACCACTTAAATATTTCATTCTACATGGCCAAATTTCATATGTGACAAGTTCTACCAGAAACCCCCCCCATTTCAGCCTGCAGAGGGAGAGTGAGAGAAGGGAAGAAAGCAAGAGGCAGATCTCTGGCTCACAAGTGCTCAAGTGTGATAAGAAAAAAAGAGAAATGGTTCAACATAAGATACATCTTTCACACCCACAGGCTCCATGATGGGTCTGTAGCAAGTATGTAGTCTTCAAGTGGCGTCAGGAACAGCAGGGATTCCAGTTCAAGGCCACTACTGTTTACTTATTAATAGTATGGGTAGGTGGAAACTCCTATTTCCAGTTTTGTAAGAGAAGTATTTGCTCTAGAAATCTCTGCTCTCTGCAGAAAAAAATAGTGCCAGGTGCTGCGGCACGTTCAACAGCCTGGAGGACAAGGCCTGGGCACACTACATTCCATGGGCCAAATCAGGCCTCGTGCACAAAATTTGACTTGCCTGTAACTGTTCCCAGCTAATGAGTCCAGTGAAAGAAAAGCTGTCTGCCTCTTGTATCACTAAGAACTTTCTCCATCTCTGGGTCACATGTTACCATAAGAGGCAGAGACCTGAACTGCCAAGTGTTTTTATGACAGCTGAACAAATTTGTGTCTGATGGCCAATCTTTTTTAGAAAGATTTTCATACAAAGTGCTAAAATATACTGGAAGATTTACACTGTGGGTTATCAAGAACTAGGATGTCAAAATGGTCAGGCATAGAGCTCCCACCCATTCTCAGACATAGATTTCCAGACACTTACGTACAGACCCTTGAGCTTTTGGTATGATAACCATCATCCAGTTGGATTAGGGCTTCTGCTCCTAGTATAACCAATGTGTAAGTCATGGATGCTGTAGTATTTTTGGCAGTGATATTTTGACTTCTACTTCTTACAGAATGTTGTTCTGCTTCTTACAGAATGTTGTTACGAAGCCCTGCAAAACCAAGCAATGCCACTTCTGCGTTTTAGTTGTGCCTGACAGGTTTCAGAAACCAAAACTCAACCCCACAAAGTTTTGCAAGCAGAGAGTGTGACAGGAAAGTTGGCTGGCACCCAAGCCCATCCTGACAGGGGAAACTGGCTCAGCTGTTTCTGAAAACACCTACTCAGGTTCACCCATGCAGCGAGCAGTTCTACATGTTAGTCATTAACCACCTCAGCCCCACTGAGCCACACAAGTGTAACAGCCTTGTCTCTCTGCAAGCCAAGTGTCTTGCAGATGTGTAAAGGATCCAAATCCTCACACACTCTTTTGGAGTCTTGAGCAGGAGGAAAAGAAGGGGTCTTGGAAGGAAGTTCCCTTCATGGTTTCACTGGGGCTCCAGCTGACAAAGAGGAGTCAGGAGTGTCTGTGGGTGCAGAGCCAAGTGCTGGAGGTGAGAGCTTCTGGAGCATTGCAGAACCTGAGAACAGCTGCTGGAAGCTGCATTGTGTGGCACTGCTTGCTGGCAGAAGCTTACCTAGGGCATGAGAAAACAGCTCTTCTTCCACCTGGAAAAGACTCAAAGGCCAGTGGTTCTTGGAAGAGGTCTCAGACACAGGATCAGGGCATGTACCCTCACAGAAGAGAGTCATGGGGATAGAGAGGGGCCAGGTGAAGAGACATGGGACCTGGTAACTCAGGCATGCAGCAGAGCCCTCACTCCCACTTCTTGTTCACAACTTATGGATACACAATTTGAGCTGTGTATCCTTATCACTTTACCATGCTTTCAGTCTCCAGGACAAATTCTGTATCACAGAATTTTCTCATCCATTCATGTTTTCAAAGGCCAGTTAAATATGGAAGGGATGGAATAGATAACACAGAAGAGGACCAGACCTTTTTGCTCAATTTTGAACAGATCTACATTGAGAGAGCTGCTTCCTGCCATGGCTCTTTGTCCCCTCAAAGCAGGACAAGCCTCATTAGCAAAGGGAAGATTTCCTGACCACCTTCTGATGCTCTGGGAGATTGCAGTGAAAGGCTGGAGAGAACATTTCATAAACAAAAGGCTTTCCTCCCCTTCACATCACCAACATTATGGAAGGAAACTAACAAAAAGTGACAGTGGGCTGAGATAATGCCCTGCACCCTTGTACCCCAAAATCCCACTGCAGCCTGGCTGTGGGGGTACTGGCAGCCTGTCCTCTTCTAAGTGTGCCATTGCAGCCAGGGTGTGGCTGGCAGGTGGCGTGTCCCCAGCTGGAAATGGGGTCCAGCAGGGAGCTGAGCCCCTCAAGCCTTGCTGAGCCCCACCACGAGCTCCAAAGGAAGGAGTTCCACTTATCTGGCAGCTCTTGGAGCAACAAATCAAGCGACATCTTGTTAGTTTCAAGACAAAAGAGGAGGGGAAGAACAAAAGGTCAGAGTGGGACTGATTTCCATCTTGTCGGCCTCCCTGCAGGTCTTTCCTGTTTATTGGAAAGTTTTCTGAGGGCTATGGGTGAGCCTCCAGGGCAACCTCTGCTCCAGAGAGCCTCGAGCACTTGGGAGAAGAAAACCACTCCGAACTTGGCAGCGCGAGGCCCGACTTTGCTGGAGTGTCCTGCCACTCTCTGGGGCACAGAAAGCCAAACGCCTCAGAGGATGCTTTCCGAGCACAGCTTTTTGCCACAGGCCTCCAAACAAAGGCAAACACCCACTGAAACTGTGGCTCTTAGAAGCATGTAGGCAGCTCCTGTCTCCAGCAGACTCGTGGCTGACAAGGCACATCAGCACATCTAGAAATGAGACCCTTCTGCCATGGGATCACACAGGGTTTCTCATGAAAGTGACTCAAAGGGAATGAAGATCTCACCCCCTCGAGGCTGCTGAGTTTGCTTGTCATGCCCATCTGTGAACACTTTTAGCCTACAAACCTCAGGCATGTGTCCAAAGAGTTATGGAAAGACATTGCCCCATCCAGATTGCATTGGCAAGGAGGCAGCATTTGCTGTGGCACTTGCAGAGCCCTTGTTCCTGCAGTGATGCTTGCTTAAGATGATTTTTTTTAAATAGGAGCCAAACCTCAGTTTGCAAACACAAGAGCAACCTTTCCCTTGAAACAGGCAAATATGGTTGTGTGGCCTAGCTTATCCTAGTGCAGATCCTACAAAGATAAGAGAAGGAATCAGAAGAGACCCTGCAGGGTGCCAGTGCTCTGTGCCCAAAGCATCCTGCAAAGGTAGAAGCTCATCCTTGCTGGTCTCACCGGTACACAGAGATGCCTCTCAAAATGGGACAGAGTTACAGCTGCACTGCATGAAAGATGTCCTCACCCTAATCAGCTTTTCAGGCTGACTAATTCCTCCTTTAATTGAACCTCTTCCCCGGGGCATTCAGGGGCTGCTGCCCTGTGGGGTTCTTCCCTCCCACAGCCTCTCCATGGTCAAGTCTCTGTCTGGCCAGAGGAGCAGCCTGCAGAGCAGCTGTGAGCTGGGACCTCATGGGCAGTGAGGCACCCCGGGCACAGCCCAACTCGTGCCACCCAGCCCCAGGAGGTGACACTCAGCCACAGAAGGGCAGCTGTTCCCCACAAGGGTGTCCCCCTGAGGGCAGGTCAGTGCCAAGGGACGCTCTTGAGCCAGGGTGAAACGTCCCACATGGGCAGTGGCCTCCAGCCCTGCCAATGTGCTACAGGTGGCCACAGCAACTGCAAGCTGTCCTGAAACTGGAGCCTTTACAACTAGTTAAATAACAGATATGGTCCATTAGTTTGGCACGCTGACAGGCCCCCATGCCAAAAAGCCCATCTCTACTCAAAAGGGACACTGTTAACAGTAACTCAAGAGGATGCAACAGAAGAAAATAAACAACAGTTGAGGCAGTTGGTGTAATTGGACAGCAGATGAAAATAAATTTATGCCAGCTTGTGAATACAGCTGCTGAGCATGATTCAGTGAGTAAATCGTGTGGCACAGAGCACAGGGCAGGCAGGAATAAAATTAAGTAAGAGACAAAAGCCAGGCTGCCTCTTGGAGAATATCACCCCTCCAACCACCCAGCTTTTCCCATTTCTGCCCATTTCACTCTCATATGTCCCCTCATGTTATTAATGTATGGGCTTCCCAGCCAGCCATAATGTTTTTCAGGGGGGACATATGCTTGAGCCACTGCTAAAACAAATACTCAAACCCCACAAAACCCAAGCAGAATTTTAAAAAAGAAAATGTTCAGCAGAAAAACCCAACCATTTCAAGTGCTCTTTGAGCACCATACATGAATAACAAAGAGTGAGCCTGCCATTTATTCCTTTGCGGATCACTTTTAAGATCAGCTTTTGTTCTGTGCTTTTTAGAGCAGCTCAAGTCCAATGGACAAAAATTCCATTCCCAGGAGCACACAAGAAAGAACTGGGAGCCCTGGGCTGCACATTTCACCTTTACTTTTTCATTCTATACTATAAATGTTCGGCATGGTCTTAACAAACTGAGCCAGCGTCTTCCTTTATCCAGTGGGGCTGACAGCTTGGAAACTGGAATTCTGCAAGCAGGAGAGGATGGAGGCTGTGGATGATGTGAATCACCTAGAAAAAAGGAGACCTCAGCCAGAGTGAATGGGATCCTACCAAACATTAACATAACTTCTACTTTGCAGATGTTGCTTCCTGATTTTACAGTCAGAAGAGAAAAGAGCTGCCCTTTTCTCATCCTGGCCTGGATACACAGAAGGCGTTTTAAGACACCTGTTTATCTCCTGGTTTAGCTGCAAACCACTTGCTCTTATCAGCTCTCTCTGTGAAACACCAGCTTGCTTTTTTTTTTGCTTTTTTTTTTCTTTTTTGCAGAGAAGCTCCAGTTCTTGCTGGCACAAAGATGGCTTCAAAGGCAGCAGAACCCCAACGCTCATGCTGTCTTCCACCTTCAGTGCTTGTTGCCAACTCAAGCCCATCTTTAGCAGACAGGTAAAGGGTTCTCCTTCCTGTAGAAACAAGCTCCTAGCAAGAGTTTTTCTTGTCTTTTTCCTCAAACTGATGGGCTGCTAGTTTCCCTCTGGTTTATTCACTCTGTCTTTTTCAAAACAGCCAACCAAATCACAGTGCAAAGCAATGAGGTCACTATAATCTCCACAGAAGATGTTATCACTGCTGTCCTGTGATTCCCACAGTCATTGCTTTGACTGCCTTGTTTTCTGGAGCCATATGGGAGGATAGTGCCTCCCAGCAAAATAGAGACGTGAGAAGTCTCAAGGCTCTGCCTCAAATAACAAAGACACCAGCATTTCCTTGACAATTATAGCTCCAAGAAATACAATTTTCCTCTTTTTAGTTGTAGAAGAAATATTTGGGCCAGATTTTCACAGTGTATTTCAAATCCCAGGTAGGCACGGCAAATAAACAGCCTGGATTTTACCCTAGATCCAAGAGGCTCTTTGAAAAATCAGGTCATAAAAATGAGAGTGGGAGCAGCTGAAGGCAGAGACCTTCTACCAAACCTTGCCCTAAACAGCTTCCTGTGCTGGCAGTCACCTCACTTTTGTGCCTCCCATGGAGCTTGGGAATTAGTGTCACGCTGGCAGCATCAGACAGCTGTGGGGGGTAGGGACCACTGAAGTTAACGTTGTTAGGTACAGGTGACACATTTAAGCAAATATATTTCCATGCTCTGATAGGATGAAACCAAGGGCAGGAAGACCCACAGCAGGTGTCTGGCCTGGATTTGTATGCCCAGTACAAAAACCATTTCCTTTTTTTGAATATGACAACACATCTGTAGAGTGGCCACAGAGTCTCCAGGCACAAGGCATTGTAGGGTGAGGTTAATTAATTAACAGTGGGCTGTGTCTTGTGCACGCTGGAAACCACAACATTCCTTTGGGAAAGCTGTTGTGGGCATGTGTGGTTGTGCACAGACACGTGAAGGCCCTGGCTGCTGCTCCTCAGCAAGGAGGCTCTAAAGGCTGTCTCTGTAGTGCAGAGTCACTCATCCAAAGTCCTCCAACTGCCTTGCAAACATTAATTGTCGACTCATGTGGTGGGGGTGCAGGTAAATATCAGCTGCCCTGTTTTACAGTCAGGTTGACCGTTGCATAATCTCAGCTGATGTAATTCAGAAACTAAAACCAAAAGGTCATTTTCTGTTTTAAGGACTATATCCCTTTCCCTGCATTGTGCAATATTTCTTCATGTTATATAACCACTTTTTCCTGGTATTTTACATGTGTGTCTATTCTAAGTTCTGCTGCCTTCCATGATTGTCTGTTCTGTAACCACAGATAAATGTCCTGCTTATTTATTGAAGATATCCCTTATCTGCAGGCTTTCATCACATGTTGGAGTCCCCAGCAGCTCCCAGCCCCACAGAGCAGCACCAAGCCTCATGTGCAGGTACTCTGGGGGACTGCTTGGACCCAAACCTTGACAGATATCATTGAGGTAGCCTGTGAAACAGATGCTCATCTATCTAATGACTGTTTAGACACATCTGGAAATATGAAATTCTGCATCAAGCCTGGGTGGGAGGCACATCTGCCCAAATAACAATGGCAAATTTAAGCTGCCTCTGGGGGCTAATTTTCAGGTTTTGGCACACAAATTCCCCCTTTATTTGGAGAAATGCCAGTGTGATCAGAGGATTTTCAACTCCCCAGACCTCCCTAGGGTGGTGGGTGTGTTAAACCACACCTCATAAAGGTAAAAGTTGTGATCATAGGACAGACAGCTACTGCAGAGTGACACAAGCATAGGGATGCATATCTCAGTTGTGGGGCAATTTCTGCTCATATTAGTGGGACCTTTTGCTGCTGCTTAATTATTGAAGTGTGAAATGACAGCCAGCTTCAGAATAACCTTGTTTGCAACAGGTGCAGGTCCAGATTTCATATCTTCAAGTTCATCTTTTGTTTGCTTTTCTCTTGTTGGCCAAACTTCTGGTAGAGCTCTGCTCAGGGTGACAGCACCTAGTTACAAAATCTGAATAGATAAGGAGCAGGAAATGAGTTTCTCTAATGGATGCAAAATTGAGCATTCATATATCAAGGTCAAGCAGAGAATGAGATTTTCACCCTCATTTTTTTTTTTAACAGAGTGAAACAAGAGTGATATTCTTGTCACAACTGCAATGTAGCTGGTGACAAGAGACATGAGAGGCTGTACGTGACTCTCCAGTGTCCCATGGAGGATGTCCACAGGAAAAGAACTACCTTGGAGAAGACTATGACAAAATATGCAGCCCAGGATGATCCCCATGGGAGCAGGAAGAAGACTGATTTCCCAAGGAAAGCCATGGTCTGACATAATTCACCCATCCACCTCTTTCATTGTCTTGTTCCCCTTGGACCTGGGACAAGCAGACCTCACATTTCCTCTGCCCCTACACTGCACAAAGTGTAATCCTTCAAAATAACTAGGCAAGACACCATGCAGCCTTTGCATCTTCTCAGCATTCATTGTGGAAGCTCCATTTTCATCCCACCATAGTGGTTGATCACACATTTGGATTCATATCTACCAACCCAATTGCTGTGATGGTGCTTGGGGCTAAACTGTCATCTTCTGGGCAAGTTAACTTCAGCTTTAATTGATTTTTCTCCCATAAGGGCAGCACAATGTTTCTGTGCCTGTTGACAATGACCTAGAAATGACCAGAGTTCAGCACAAGTTAGAAAGATGAAGAGTTGGTAACACTTAGGAAAGGTGCCTTCCCTGCCCAGCAGCAGTTAAAGTTATACAACACCAAATGACCATTTTACTCTTAGACAGGCCCTTAAACTTTTTTTCTTTTTCTTTTATGCTTCACAGAAAGGAAAACACTAGCCTTGCTGATTGAAAACTGTGTTTCAAGCAGCTCAAAGCTGGCAATACTGAGAAGAAACATAAGCTCAAGAAGGAACTGTGCTCCAACGAATGCCCTGTTGTGAGATAAGTTTTTCTTTTTCGTGATGAATCAACATAATAATCCATCTGTAACACTAGATGCGTCTGCCTCTACTACAGCAAAAGGCCATCTGCCCATCTGCATATATGTTCAAAATGCTGCTGGGACAACCACGATGGTCTCTTAATGAAAAGCACTTGGCAATTAGTACTTCAGTGAAATCGTGCCTGGGTGGCTCCAAAACCTCATTTGTCCTTCCCACTCCAATGCAACAAGTGTCTGTAACTTTTTCTCTTTGTTTTTATTCCAGCAATTTCTCTTTAAACTCAGTGGGGAGGGGTGGACACGTTCTGATGCCTGCAACAGCAGGAGCTGAGGCAAGCTGTAATCAACATATGTCCTGTGTGAGCCGCGCGGCCACGAATTAGCGGGACAAACCGCTCGTCGTTTCCAAAATACCCACCTGCTCGGGGGCCAGGCTGCAGCAAAGCCATCCACTACGTGGCTCCATCTGTCTGACAAACAGGCTGCACACTTGCTGAAAACTGAATAATTTTGCCTCTATTTACTTCCTTTCTTTTCCCCGCTCTTCTCTCCCCCGCTCTTCTAATTGGGGCTGGTTTGAAAGGTGCAGACACCCACAAAAACAATGCAGCACAATGAGGCCACGGCTGACGTTCGTTAAACTGCTCCAACTGAAATCCAATGAGGCTCAGCAGGAAGAAAGCAGACAGACCTTGTCAGCCTCCAGCCAGAGCGGGAAAATTAAAAAATAAAACAGGCTACAAAACGGCGCAGAAAATCCATTAGGGAAGCCTTGTGTTACAGCTAGAGAAAGTAGCTGCAGCCAGGATGCCAAGGGTCCTGCTGGGAGAACCAGGGGAGAGAAAATGTTAAATGTTAAAAATCCTGAGGACCAGCTGTCCAGCACCACTCAGCAGCACAGGGGAGACCGAAGCACCCTTGAGTCTGCCCCAGCTCTGCTGCAGGCTCTGTCAGCACTGTACAGTACCCAGAGTGTACAAGAAAATATTGAAAACGTGTGCATTGGCATTGCAGTGTCTAAGCAGGTGCAAAGAGGAAATCACAGCCTCTTGGAGGAGATCTTCCCTTGGCGTCCACAGCCAAGAATCCTTCTGACAGTCCTGTGGTCAGTAAAACAAGCATATTTCTATCCCTGCTGCAAAATACCAAATGATGGCCAGGAGGCTGAATTGCTCCCAGTCTGGAAAGCACATACTGCTGCATGGAGCTTGTAGGCCAGTACATACTGTGGTCATGAATTTCCTTCATCTAATCACTTAACCTCATTAGGGAAATGACAGATTTCTCCACTAATCAGACCTTTCATTTCACTTACAAAGGAAAGACTAAAAAAGGGAACTAATTGTGATTCTGAAAGACCTTTTACTAAAAACTTTCAACAATCTACCAGGCAGTAAAGACACATAATTTTCCCAGTAGTCTGGACTATCTCCATAGTAATGTGTTGTGTTTTCAGATGGCCTACTCACAAAATGCATTAAAATTAGACTGTAAATGCTATTTGCAAGGATTATCATTGGTAGAAGCACCAACTTTCTGGTGAGAGAGTGAGACATGGAGAATGAGTCAGGTTTCAAACAAGGTCTTGACAAGTCAAAAAGGGTATTTCTGGGGAAAGCACCTACTCTTTACAGATGATGGTGAGATTTTTCTTCATTCTTTGCTACCGCCTCATTGGATTTCTCCCTAGCATGGCATAGCAGGATCTGAAAGCTGCATCCAGTTAATATTTAGGATAGGAAGACTGTGGGAGAACAAGGTTCACTACACATCCGGAAATGTTGATACATGAAGCTGATATTGCTGCCAAGTCCAGTAAATTTCTCTGTGGCTTGCAGTGCTCAAACTTGGCTCAATGTCTTTAGAGGTGGAACTCTTCCATTCTTTCTGTCTATGATTCAGTCTTTTCCTTTGGCTTTGGAAACCCATATACTGACCTGCCCATGCAAGACAACCTTCTTTCCCCACAGACATCTCACCACGATGAGCAGCTTTTCCCCAGCCCCCCATGAGCCCCCACTGCCTGTCTGTCCCTCCTGATTCCCCCTCTCCAAGCAATGCAATTTATGGTTCAAGAGCCCAACAATTTACATGCCAAATTTCAGTTCAAAGTTTGCAGCAGTGGATTTCAACTCCTGAAAGGGTGCTTGGCCTTCAGCCAGATGAATTGTTGATCCTATTTTCCCAGCCTTTCTCCCACCTCTGCCCAAAAGGAGGGTGCTGGATTCCCTGCATCCATGTGCCCAGTGCCCTGGCTGCACTGAGGGCAGAGCATCCCTGCCCTTGTCATCCATTGAACCGTGATGGGGTTTTGGTGTCAGTGTTGGACACATGGAGGGCTTTCCAGGAACAATTCTACAGGAGTGTGTGTTGTGCAACCACTCACGTGCAATGACAAAGGGAGAGGTACTGGTGCAGCTCATCCACTCCCAGCCGGCAGCTCTGGAGAGATTTTGTGTTATGGCTTCAGTGGGGAGAGATCCCAGGCACTGATGTGTTTGCCAAGGGATGAGAAACACAATGACTGACAGGGATCCACAAGGTAGGGAGGAGGGAAGGGGCTCAGGCCTTTGTAAAAGGCCTATGAGGTATTCTGACCCTGTTTCAGCCCAGCCCAAGGTCACCAGTCCCTGTCCCAGTGATGCTGCAGGGTGCCAGACCACAGCTCCTCACCAGGGGCACTGGAGCCAGGACAGTCATGCAGGCTGATGTCCTGCCCTGTGCCTGGGCTGCCCTCCTCCCTGGCTGGGGTCAGCCAGCCCTTGCTCCCCAGCACTGATATCCAAGCCTGAGACCCCATTTCACAGCCTGGCAGGGAGATGCAGCTGCCCCCATGCTGGAACCCCACACACCCCATGGGAGTTGAGCTCGAGTGGCACGACCCACCCAGATGTCTCCTAGACCTGGAGATTTCCACCTCACTGCAGAACAAATCTGACACCAGGGCAATGAGGAGAGGTGGGAGCACCACCCCAGGAACCTCAACACATGGTCAGAGGGACTAAAACAGGGGTAAGAACAACATGGGACAAGACAACTTGCTGTAGCAGAGCCTGGATGTTTGCTGAAACATCACAATTTTTCACACCACCGTGCCTAGTTTCAAACAAAACTTTTCTCCTGAAAAAAAACCTTTTGCATGGAAGAGATGAGGGTGGGAGGGAGGAGCAGGGCCACAGGCAGGGCAGTCACCCAACCTGCTTTACCAAAGCAGGGAATCCAGCATTCCTCCCCTAAACAAGTGGATTTTTGGGGCATGCTGAAGGTATGCAGGCAAATGGCAAAGCTCATCCTGAAGCACCGGGGGCACACAGAAGGGCTGGCTGAGGAGCAGGCTCAGCTCCCAGCCCCAGCCGTGGTCCAGCTGCCTCCCTGTGCCCCCTCAATTTGCATGACTATCCACAGGAGGAGTGGGGCAGCTGAACAGCTGGCCATTGGCAAAATGGATTATGTCACCCTTTTGTCCCCATGTCTGGCTCACCCTGTTTGCATATTCAAGCTTTTTCCCCCACCCAAGCATCTCCTGTGCCGGGAGCTGGAAGTGCCCCTGGCCAGCAGTTGGGTTTGCTCGGGTATACAAATATCCCGGTGAGGAGAATGGAAACACATCCACTGGGACAGAGCCCTTGCTGCGAGGGGAATGAGGTTGGATGTTGCCCTTTGCAAGTGGATTTAGGAACAGATTTAACTCTGAATATTGGAACCTGTGAAAACACAGCACTACACAAATTAGGAAAAAAAAAGTACATTTTGAAGTTGCTCTTTTCCTGTCTGAGAGTCACCGCTACTGTTCTGAACAGCTCTTGCTGTGCAAGATACAGGTACTTCAGGGGTTCAAGGTCTCAACAAGTAAAATGAACAGCCCCAGTGCTTTCCTGCCTATGGGCTAAATTCACATTCTTTTTCTCAAGGGCAATAGTTTTAGGAAATTTCTCTTGGCAAGAACTCAAAGAACTTGGTGCCTAAAGACCATCCCAGCCATTCCCACTAGCCCTGAGTAAGGCTGACTTAAAGAAATTCCTTCCTTTAGAATGAATGTGTGTTTCAGACCAAAAATATGCTGGGTAGAACAATTTGTATTTGCTACAGTTCAAACATTGTGCCACAACCCTTTTGGTTTAAATTATGATTGCATATATTGGACTTTTTTTCCTATTCAAATTTTGCTATTTCTGTTGAATTTTGTGTGTTTTCCCTCTTTGTTTCTGTCACCATTTTCCCATCTGCCTAGACAGATTCCAATATTATGACATTTGAAAGCAGAACATCCACATCAGACAGGCAAGTCACACACTCATCCTGCCCTGCATGATGGAAAGGAGGTCCCAGAACAACAACATTTTCATTACAAGATCCTGATTTTAGAGTTGTTTTCAATGACTTAAAGGTGTTCAGGCTGAAGTTCTTCCATGGCAGATATTTGCTTTGGATTAATTCCTTCCCTTTGCTGAAAAAAAGCTAAACTGGTTCAACACCAAAACCAAAACAAACCACCAACCAGCTAGGTAAGAAGCATTAGAACCTATAGGGACTCACAACACTCATGTCACAAATCAGCATTTTTGGTTCCTATAAAGTTTCATCCAATTTTGATATTTCCTTTAAGGTGTAGAAACAGCAATTTGTAAACTCTTATTTGAGATTGGAAATTTCAGCATCACAGCTCTCTAAACCTTTCACATGGGATGGGCACATACCTGCTGTCCCACTGCCCAGGTAGCCCACACACCACCCACATCCATCCAACAAACCAGCTCTGGACATAATTTTCCAAATGGAGAGAGGATAATGGATGTAACTGAGCAGTAGAGAGGACAGAACAGAATGATGGGGATGGGGAGACATTAGGGACTCTCGTGAGTCAGAGGGGAAAACCAGAACTAGATCATCTTGTAATAGCCAGACTAAATTCCAGAGTAAATCCTTTGCTCCCTAGGCATGGACATTGCTTTCTTGGCAAGTAAAAAGCTATGAAGACATCTGCAAAACATGTATCTTATTTCGTCTCTGGTGGATCCATTCTATGAGACAATAAATGCAGTAATCTTAGGCTGTATGCTTGCATAGAGACTGACTCTGATGTGGCCACACAGAATGACACAGAGACATTTGGGTTGGAGAAAACGTCCAAGGTCATTGATTCCACCACCTCCCTGGGCAGTCTGTTCCAAGGCTTAACAACTCTTTTTATGAAGAAATTTTTCCTGATGTCTAAACTGAATCTCCCCTGGAGCAGCTAGAGGCTCTGTTCACTCATCCTCTCACTGGCTGTCTGGGAGAAGAGTGTAGTCCCCACCTGGCTCTGACCTCCTTACATGAGTTGTGGAGTGACAAGGTCTGTCTTCTGCCTCTTTTTCTCCAGGCTTTTTCTCTCCAGCTCCCTCAGCTGCTCCTCACAGGACTTATAAAGGTCAAGACAATGCTGATGACCAAATCTGCACAGTTAGCATATTTTCCTGTCTTGTTTCAGTGGGGGATTTGTATCACATAATGTTTTCAAAACTGTGCTAAAGACAGGTGAACATTGAATGGTCCCTCAGAATTAGCCAACAGCAGAGTCAAGGCCGCCTACAGACTCACAGTTTGCTCTTGTGCACCTGTCTGCATTATGTAAGATTGTCCATTCATGTAACAACATGGTCCATTTTCCATGGGAATACATCTCAATGCATGGAAAGAGCTTTGGGAGAATGAAGCAGAGTCATGAAGCAAAATCACAAGCAAGGGCTACAGCAGTGACCTTTCCCTTGCTGTACCCACGTCATCATGAGCTCTGACACTTCCAGAAACCTGTTCAGACAGTGTCCCAAACCCTCACCTGATGCAGAGTAGCTGTGAGATGAAGCAAGGAAGAGAAAAAACAAACAAACAAACAAAAAACAAAAAAAAACCAAAAAAAACCCAAACCAAACCAAAAAAAAACCCACAAAAAAAACCCAAAAAAACCCACCCCAAACAAAAAACAACAAAAACAAAACCAACAAAACCAAAAAAAAAACCAAAAAAAACCAAACAATCAAATAATCAAAAAAATGTGGACACCATTCCCGTCCATACTTGAGTGCTCTGGAAGTATATCCTCACTCCACACTGCTTCAGGGAGGAGTTCAGCCAAGTCTGCTTGGGAAAGTGGGACACAGTTCTGAGTACTCTACAGAATAGTCCTCACTTCCAATTCACATCACTGCTCACATCACACAGGCTTACCTGAATGAGGAGATCACAGCTTGTCATCCAAACTGAGGCATCATGAAACATTTAAACTTGTGGTTTGGGTTTTAAAGAGTTTAAGAAATGAAAGGGTGGTCTAAGGAAGTTTTAAATTTGTTTCCATGGAGTTCATGCCATACTTCCCGGGCTCAAAGCACTCCAAGTGTAGATTTCAAAGGCATTTTACAACAGCAAAAATCCATAAAAGCAGTACTGCTGATGGGTCCAAGAAGCTGCAGATAGTGAAAGTAGCCTCATTTTCTCCTAGTAAATACCCAGCATTTCAGGGTGCCAGTGACTATTGTGATGACCAGATGGTGGTAGGAGCCATAAGTTGGATGACGTTAACTACACACAAACTCCAAAACAACTGATGTCCAAACTCATTTTGAAAACACACCTGATTTGGCTCCTTAGCATATGGCAGCAACGCTTCACTGAAACTGCATTTTGTGTCCTTTAAACAACTAAAAAGCTCCACTAAGGGGTCCAAGGACGAGCAGCCACAGCAAGCAAGGCCCCAGACCCCAACTATTTAATGCCCGTTGCTTTATAATGGTGATGAAAAGGTGCAGAGATGTTTTGGAAGTGTCAGCCTGCAGCTCCCAGACCAGGTCCAGGTAAGGTGAGCATGTGTAACACATGCCACCAGTGCAGCTGTGTCACCTCTTCTAATGACAAGACCTTGAAGGAAACATCCCAGGTGATCTGCTGAGCAGCACTGGATGGTTCCTAATGAAAGGATGAGCCCTGCTGTGAGAGCCCAACTGCAAGCACACAGATCTAGACTCGGGTACTTTTGAAAACAATATGTCGTTTGCAAAATAAATACAAGTGAACAGATTGAGAAAAATTATTCTGGCATGTGGCAACCTCCACTGAGGTCTTTCCAACAAACCTGTGGGTTTCCAGAGGAATGGCAGAGGCCATCTTTACACCAACAGGTAAGCAGCAACTTCACCCGTGATTTGAAAGCAAAGGTAAATTCACTAGGCACCACCCCTCAGAATGGACCTGCATACACTAAAATACATATTTATGGTTTTCTGAGAGATGATCTAGCCCAACATTACACCACAGAGGCCTATGTTGTAAAAATGTCAGCACTGAGCAGGATCCACAGATCCCAGCTGCATGCATAGGAGCTCATTCCTTTCTGCTCCAGAGTGGTCTCCTTGGCACCTTATTTTCAGCTCATCTTCCTCCAGCAGTTATTTACCTTGAAACATCAATGCTTGCTTGGAGATGCATGCTGCACAGATCCAGAGGAAAACAGGACAAGACCCAGAGGAAAAAGACTGTGGAAAGTCAGCCAGCCATGTTCCCTGCCCCAAAGCAAGCTGTAACACGGCTATTGCTGCTGACAGATGCTTGCTCTTAACAGATCTCCATTTATGGAACAGCTACTACTGGCTCCCCACACATCTGTTCAGTGACTCCCTACCCTTTTTTTTTTAATATTTAGCCTTAGAAAAACCTACCACTCATCTTAGCTACAACTTAAGCCCCATTTACTATATGATTCCAAGCTCAGTCCTTCCACTGCATCCTCACAAGTGCCTTTTCCCACATTTTCAAGATATCAGTCACACCACTCTCTACTGCCATTTCCTGCCCTATGTGCAGTGTCTCAAGTTGCACCTCTAAAGCACAGGATAATCTTGAATCTCACTAAATGCCCTACCAGCCTGATGCTTTTCTGCCACCAGTAGGACCAGCTTTATCTGAAACAGTGCTTACAAGCTGTCACAACTCTGAACTTGTGCAGTTGTTTTACCCTACCTAGATTTAGTGCCTTGCTAAAAAGGATCTTGTCTTTCCCCACCATCTCCTCCCTGCTGCAATCATTTCTACAAGATTATTTTGAATTCTAATGCTATCTTATCTTTCACATCTGTCCAGTTTCCTGTTGACTGCAGATTTGACATGCATACTACTTTGTTATCCAGGTTGTAATGAAAATGTAAGATAAGTGACCTAGAGCAACTCCCTCAGCCCCACGCAACACAGCCTTCCGTTCTGACACTGGGCAAGATGGAAGGAAACCACTCCCAGAGCAGAGCTGCTTACAGCCCACTCAGCTGCTTCCAAGCACAATTCAGTCTCTTGAAACCACTTTTCCTTCTTGCAAACCATCCTCTGTTTGCCCAACAGACCCCACACCATCCTATAAACAAGTGCAAAGGTGCCATGTTCATCATCTGTGGTTTTGTTTTAGAGCAGGACTTCTGATCTCATGGGGTGGATGAAAGTCCAAGCCTGCCCCATCTGAAGGAAGTTTCAACCAACAATTCCTTTTGCTGTTGGTTCTCATGGGGGATTACACTGGAATGTGCAGACAAAGTGCACAGATTCCTTCCAGCAGATTTCTTCATTTGCCAGTGTCACTGCACAGCTGTTCAGCTGCTTATTTTCCTGTCACCGACTAACACAAGCCTAAACTAGATAATTACTACTTCCTACTGTCATGAAATTCATTCTTCAGTATCCAAATCCACTTCTTTCTGTTTGCTTCCATGAAAGGGCTATTTAGAGTTTTAACAGCTGGCTTAGCAGGAGACTGAGTCCTGTGTTACCATGAGCAAATGTATCTGTAACTTCCCTTGGGAAACCCCTTCCTACTCTAAGGATGGGGTAGGAATGTGGCTTTGTGTTGACTGAAAACAGCACACCTACAAAAGCAATTCATCAACCCCACAGGCAGGCTGTATTTCAAAGCTAGAACAAATATTATGTGGCTGTCTACCCTTGCCTTTGCTTTATCACCTTCTTATTGATAGCTTCAGCTCTTGTTATTTTTTCATTGACAGTGTACATCTTAACCTCCTCCTCTCTGTGTCCTCTGAGGCATTTTCTTCTTTTACTTCTTCCAGAAGCTTGTCTTCCTTGAGGGAGGAAAAGCTAAATGGATTGCCACATTAGCTTGCTCATTCCATGCCATTACACTTTTAACTAGAGCTTTCAAATAGGTAAATTAGCTTTTAAATTATCCCAGTTGTACTATTGGCCTTTGCTACAATCCTGCATTAAAGCTGATTCACTTTTACTTACTTCTATTGCTCAATTAAGAGCACTCAGAGAGGAAAAGCAGTTCTGCAGCCAGCAACTGCAGTCCAGGAGTGAGCTGGGCTGTTCCATTACCCACATCAGTGTCTCATCACCACACTGCAGCACTTTTCCCATCCACAGTGAGGGGAACTGGCTGTACCTCACTCACTGCTTCTGGAGGAAGCACCAGGAGCGTGAGCCTCCATCACACAGGATTATTCCAAATGGCTGTATGTGCCAGCACCTGTCTGCTCTGTGCTGCCCCACAGCAAGACTTGTAGGGTGAAACATTCCCAACAGGAGCTTCTGAAGGAACTCAAGTCTTTGCTCCAACAGCAACTCCTTTATTTATTCATCTAGAAAAAGGAGAATGATTTTCATCAACAGAGAGCAGCTTCACTGCTCCCACACAATATGAAGGAACGCACCAAGAACGTGGCAAGTCTCTGCAGTGTTCTTGCACCTTACCACGCACACATGGCCATATCAATAGCACAGACCACTGCCACTTGCAGTAGAAGTTGTAAAAGAAAAAAGTTTAGAGCATCTCACTGAATTTTAAAATTTTATTTCGATTCTGAGTTATGTGCACTTGTTCAGTAATTAAGGGCCAATCCCCTTATGATGAAAGGCTGACCCTAACCACGTGGCTGGATCCTGTATCATACCTTGCCATGGCCTTTGGCACATCCCTCAAGTTTTTTTTCATATTTTAATCATATTCCATTAGCTGAGTGGTTGCTGTGTTTTGTTTTTTTCCAGTAGGAGTTGGTTCATTTAAGCACACTAACATGATGGACTCAAATGCCATTACCTGGGTTTCCTTTTCTTACCCCATTTAGCCATTTTGTGATTAATTTCCCCCTTGTTGAGGAAGTTCCTTATTGTAGCTGAACTAAAAAAACAAGTATGTGTTGCAATAGGCTGCAATGAATGCAGCATAATGCTTGAGATGATTCCAGTGTATGTAATCATTGAGACACTTTTGGGATCCAGGAGTTATTTTGCAGCTCTCCAGACAAAGCTGATGTCACTTTTGTTTCAGATGACCAGAAATCTGCCCTTCCCCTCCACCAAATTCCACGCATAAGTACCCCATTACAGAATCTACCACATTTTTCATCAATAAAATCCATGAACAGACACAAGTGCAAAGCAAAATGTCATTTTATTTATTCAAGGACTATTTTCCTTCTAGTATTGCTGAAGGGATCACCTCCTGGGGAATTGATCATTACAAAGTCCCTGTCTAAAAGTTCAAGTGCTCCTGTTGTACATTCTTTTGAAACACAGAAAACATAATGACCAAGTAGGTGGGCAGCTACTTGCAGTTTTAGCCCACCTAAATTAGCATTGCTTCAGGCTAGAAAACAATTCAAGTAGTAAAATAATGAAAAATGTTAACCTTTAAGGTCACTACCATATTTTGATCAAAAAAGTCCTGAATGTATGAAAAGAACATTTGTACATGTTATGAAGTTGTTTTTTAACAGACACTGTCAAAGATGGCAGTTAAATATTTTGGACCAGTTGTCAACCAGATATTTAAGAATTCTATCTGAAGGTTTATTACCAATTTCATTATGCAATTCACTTTTCACATTAAGCTCTTTAACAAAAGCAACATAGACCCGCACCAGAATCACTGTAGACAGATTTTGTTTTATAGAATGCCCTTCTGAAAATTCATTTCAAAATAGAGATGCTTTTTCTCCAGAACTGTAAAAGCCATAAAAATGCAAAATATCTGTTAGGAAATTTTTAATCAAAATTATTCCTTAATGTTCAAAATAACATTTAACCTCCTACTTTCTTTTGTTGTTGTCGTTGTCATCCACATATTGACCAACAGACTAAACAGGTAACAATGGTTCACGTTTTTCCCCCACCTGAAACATTTCTTCTAACACAGGCCCAAAGAGAGGCAATACAGAGATTCAGGGACATGGATTATGCATGGCAAAGGTAATCCTCTATCACTTTAATTTAGAACAATTCTGATTCTAGCACACAACTTGGAGTCTCAGTTGTTCTCGATCTGCTCTAGGTCCAAGTCCCCACAGTCTAGAGGGAAGATTCCTTCCTCAGTGCTCTCACAATCACTCGTGTCCTCATCGCTTTCACACACCGCGTCTGCTTTCTTATAATCCCTTGTTTTGAAGCTACCTTGGCACGACCCGTGGTGCCTCCCTTCATCCAGCTGCTCCTTCATCGGGCTGGAGCCGGGGGTGATGATGTTCATAAGATCGTTTGAGTCACATGGGGATGACACAATTGTCTTCATTTGTGTGTCATCATCATCATCTTCATAGTCAAGGGAGCAAAGACTTTTGGAATTTTTTAAAGTCTGCAATTAAAAAAAAAAAAGAGAAACCATGACTACATTAAACATGACTGGACAGGAGGAACAGAATAAATTCTTGAAATTCTTGAATGGCTTGAGTGTATGTACTCAAGAGTGCCACGTGTTTAAAGTAATCCTCGAAATGAGAGGCATGAAGAAAGAGGAAGAATGGTATTTACTTACTACACAGTCAGGCTTTGCATGGATATTTTGCCTAGATTCCCACCTGTGAGAAAAACAGTCCCCTTTTTATGCAGGAAGAGCCAAAAACCCACCCTTGGTCAACTGCATGAGGAAAGAGAGACACCCACCCAGTTTGCTGTATTGGGTTTCTGGCAAATCCAGAGCAGAGCATTTGGTGACACCAGCATTTAGGTCAGACAGCTGCACTGCAGCCTGGTCAACAATTAATTTCCCCTGCAGACAATGAGCCCTCAGGCGTCACCTTGGTGAGACTGCCAGGACAACTGGCACATTTGGGTAATCTCAAACAGAAGAAACCCAAGCCTCTACTGGGAGCATCTTGCTCCAGAGTCAGCTTAGTCTGTCTTTCAGCTGGGTACTGTCTGAACAAGAATTTCTCCCGAGCTCTGTTTAAATTCAAAGGATATTAAAACTAGGGGGGCACTCATCTTTATTTGTACAATGGCAAAAGAAAATAAACACTCAGCAAATGTGCTAACCCTGTACCAGAGATAAAGGAAAAATGCCTAAGCTCCTCATGGAGATGTAAGGGATCCTTGGCTGGAAGCCAGGGAGAGCATTTAAGAAAAAAACAAATATACAGAGAGCAGTACCTAAATTTTTACAAGTGAGAAACTTCCAAATTGTGCCTCATGCAAGCAACCAAGTGAGAGGAAGGTGAAACAGCCATGGCTCCTCTGAGAGGTGGTGCAAGACAGAATAATGTCACACTCATTTTCAGTCTCTCACTGGTTAAGTGACTCCAGTCTCACAGACAGGAATCATTGTATTACAAGGAGATCCACAGGGAACAGGACCAACTTTCACACCCATTTCCAGCTTCCTCCCCCAATTTGTCATTTCTTAAGTATTTCATATTTGTTTATTTGAAATGGGAACATTGCAACATTCCTAGTATGCTGTATTCCAGATGCTCTTCCAGACAACAGTGTAATGGTTCCTACTCCAACAGCACCCACATAAGGAGGCTAACTAGTATCTTTGCGTATTTTTTAA
Source organism: Chloebia gouldiae (assembly GCA_003676055.1). Lineage (NCBI taxonomy): Eukaryota > Metazoa > Chordata > Aves > Passeriformes > Passeridae > Chloebia > Chloebia gouldiae. The sequence goes on along the minus strand of QUSF01000005.1, from coordinate 40,739,098 downwards.
ACAAAAGTTCACAAATTCAGAAGAAATTAGATTTAGCCTTGTCTATATACAGCTGGTTAAATGAAGATCACCTCACCAGGGGGAGGGGATTAGCCTGATGCTACATGTGGAACCCCTTGCAGACAATCCCACTGCCATGCTGCAAGGTCACAGAGCAACTTGGACATACCTACATCAAGTCTACACAGAAAGTTCACTGTGGGGACGTCCAGGTAAAGGTATAAAGGAGAGCACTCAAGGTTTGGAGCTCAGACACAGCACAGGCAGGCTGAGGGTGACCAGCAGCACTGGGATGGGATGGTGGCCCCATCACTGGTACCCCTCCACAGGGAAGGCACTGCAGCAGCACCACATTTAACACACCAATGCAACACATTTCTCTACTGATCAGAGCTTTGTTGTGCTCTTCCCCTGCTCAAACAGCTTCCATATCTCACAACACATATCAGATGATTAATTAACAAGTCATACTTTTCTGGCCAGAAAGATCTATAAGGGATAATCAAGTTTGTTTGAACAGACAAACAAGACCTCATCTAGGAGCTGATTTATGTAACTCCAAAGATGAGCTCTAAGGGAAAAAAAATACTGTTGGTCATAGTTCTGTCAGCAGGAATTCAAAGTCTTTGTTAGCTGTGGTTAAAGCCCATATCCAGTTTGGCATGTGACTAACACCAACAAGACAAATAACCTTGTATGATCAAAAAGATTTCTATTTTCAAATTTTACACCCCTATGAAAACAGCTTCAGTATAATATACATTCCCGTTTTCAAAATGCTTCTGTATAGCTCACTTACATTTTACTCAAGAAGTAGCATTTGAGAACCTTTGAGTATCTTTCTATGACTAACAGGTACAAATTTCTCTCATATTTACTTAAAAGCAAACCAGTGTGTTTTTAAAGTAAAAAATATTAAAGTATATTTCAATCCTAAGTCTACATCACTGCTTTGAAAAACACAAGATGTGCTCTATCTCCATATAGGGGACAATATTTTCAGTTCTTTAAACTTATAGTAGGAACTGGGAGGGAAAGGAACCAAATAAAGAAAAGCTTTGAAAGTTCTGCTTTCGGTGTTTTAGAAAGGAATTCCTGAGTCCCCCTTCAAAATATCTTTTATTCAATTTACTGCTAGAAATTAATCCAACCACACAGCTGTCCTTCTAGAAGGTTTGTGTACATAAATGGAAAATTGCCTGTTAGCTGTACTGTGCTGAAACCACTTGAATGGGAACTTTTAGCCGGTTTCAACACAACAGCAAGTGCATTCAACTGGTTCTTTGTTCACCCACTTGTCACAACCTCACCAAACTAAAAATAGGTGGATTTATTATCTCACAGCACAATCCAGCTCCTTTCACAAAGCAAAAGGTAGAAATTGCAATGCATTCAGGCCCTCTGAACTGCAGCTTTCCATGTTACACTGGTACAGTACCACACCTTTCAAGAACAATTGTGCTCAGTGGGGAGCCTGCGAGTACTTGCTCAATGGTCCTCATTTTATAAAGGATGCTGGACTAGCAAGACAAAAGAGTCCACAGTTGGCAATGGATAGAACTCAATCAGCTAGAAGTATTCTTTTGTGTGATGGAAAAAAAGGGGGGAAAAAAAACCCTCAGAGTTTTAAAAGAAGTGAGGCGATAAAATGTCTGAATATTAAGGAAAAAACCCCAACTTTGTACCAAAAACAATGGTGGAGAAGGAAATAAAAGAAATCTCTCCAGACCCTTGCCATACAAAGCAAACAAGAAAGGCCCAGAGCAGCTTGAAAGGAAGCTAATGTCTGTACTCTTTATTAAACCTTCACTTCAGAAACCCATAATACATCACTTTCCAAATATAAGAAGCAATAAAAAGGTTGTTTTTGTTTTACTAACAAAACTAGAGCATTTGCTACAGTAGTCAAGGGAAAAAATAAGACATTTATGTGCATGAAAACCTAGTGTATAATGGGAGCAGCAGTTCTCATGCTTCTCCCCCAAGCCCCCGTCATCCTCCTCCAAGTCCACCCTTTGGTTTTGAGTGGGGGTGAAGATCCAGCTGCTCTGAAGAGGTGCAGCTGCAGCAGCTGGCACACACTGAGGAGCAGAGGAAGCCTGAAACCTCAGCCCATCCTATTGCCCTCTCAGCTCCAGTTATCTACCAGGGGATGGGCTGCTCCCTGAAGGCACAGGCTTAGGCAGAGAGGGAATTCATCAGACTCATCAGACTGGTTATTTGGCTTGCTTCCTGTCCCATCCACAGACTTTTGCCTGCAGCGGCACAGAAGATGCTGCTTTAGGACTGGCACACAGGATTTCTTGACTGTTAAAGTCTCCCTACCAGTAATACAAAATATATGGATGCTGCATTCTGGAATTTCCTGGAGTATCAGCATTTAACCCAAGAGCAAAACACTGAAGTAGCAGAACCCAAGCATGGAGCAACATGTGGCCTTTTTGTTCCTTCCCTGTATCTAGCCAGCTGATGGAGATGGGGCAAGTTAGATGGGCTGCACTTCTCCCTTTGAGAGCTTCATGGGTCCTTACTCCACTTCCTTGAATTATGTTTCCTGTAGATTAGTGAGACTGGTTTAAAATGCCTTTACTGATGGTAACTCATAGCTAAACTTCAGATCAGGAGCACCACAAACAGCACAATGCCTTTGTGTCTCACACCAACCTGTCCTCAGAGAGGTCACAGTTGAGTCTCAGCAACAACAAAACCCAACCATGATACAAATTTGTTATTTGAAGAGATTCCATTCAGGGAAGCTAAGGGGGAGGCTTGAGGAAGGAGTTTGTAAGAACTGACACAAAAGTCTGGTGCTGAGCAGGTCTCAACTACATAGAACAAACCATCACCTGGCTGACATCACATCCAACCACACAGAGATGTGAAGAGTGTCCCTCCCTCCTGTAATCTGAATTTTCACTTCATGCACCTAATTACATTAATACCTTCACCTGTGACATTCAAATTGGAGATGTGTACAGTAAACATATCTACTGTAAGCTATTAGAAATGTCAACTTGTTGTACAGATTAAAAAATATCCCATCACTGTCCTAATCCTGCATCTTCTACTATGCATGAAGTGAAAAATAGTAAGAAAAAATGCTGTGTTTATGTAACAAACTATTAATCTTTCTGTAGAGTAAATCTCTTGACATCTGACTCTGACTTTTCCATCTTGAATTGCACTGAGCACTTTGTGAACACTCCAGTGTTTGCAGATAACCTTTGCTATCAAGAAACTTGCAGCTGAGTAGAAATGCAGCTTCACTGGTACAAAGTGGTGCTGACAGGAGGAAAACAACATAGTATTCTCCATGATGTTATGTGCTTGAGGCTTGCTAATGCACTAGAAGTTAAACACCCAAGTGGGAAAGAATCTCTCCCTGTTCAAAAAAGAAATTAAAAGGTGTAGAAATACATTAGATTTTATAATTCAAATGTCTAGGAAAATACTTCAAGTCCAAAACCACTGCAGATTTTTAAGCTATGCATTTAAAGTAAATCAAAAGACCCATAATTATTTCCCTTGCACCAGGTTTAAAAACAAGTAGTGAACAAAAACATTTCTATTTATGTATTATGTGGAAACCATCAAATCCCAAGAAAATTCCTGACACCTTCATGGGAAAAATCAAGTCTCTGTTCAAACTGATTTGGGAATCAAAGATGCTGTTCTCTTTTTTAGCTCTGCAGTTATCCATCAGTTTTCTGGAAATTTGAGATGTACTTTTATATATTAAAAAGGCAATGTTTATGTCATCAACTATAGCTAGTAATCAGAAAAGAACTGGAATACTGGATATGAATGAGAAAGAGCAAACAGCCTCTAACATTCTGCCATGTAATTAGACACTGAACTATAATAACCATTTCTTCTAGCAGAGAAAGAATTACTGCTGCAATTCTTGTAGTCAAATAAGGTAAAACTCTATTTGCAATGCCAAAGACCCAATTAAAAATCAATACAAGCTGACAGCAATACACAGCAATATGGCTATGACTTGAAATGACAGTTGTTCAGTGCTTTGTTTCTGCTGTATCTTCAAAGATTATTTCAATTTTTTTAGATGTAGGTGCCCAGGGAGGGAAGGAAACTGCCATCAGCTCATTTCACATCAGATGCTAAACAGCATAATGATGTAACAGGCTTTCATCTCCCACTAGCCAGACTGTTCTAGATTTAAGTGTGCAGTTTTCTGGTGTAGTCTACCATGAAAGTTGATCTATTTATTGGCCTAGATATTTATGCTCATATTCTAAATTGTGCCACAGTATCCCTAAAAGTTTTGTTTATAAGCTACAAGAACCTGTGATTTAATTTGGCTATGTAGTGCTATTAGTTAACAAAATAGTATGATAAATAAATACTTAGGTGAAAGGCTGAATTTATCTAATTATGCTCAGATATGCCAGAATACAAGGCTCATTATGTCAAGTAACTGAGAGAAACCACTGGAACACTTAAAGTCTCAAAGTGAAAAAAAAAAAAATAAAATGCACAAAGCCTGGGGGACAGGAGGGGAAAAGGGGGTACAGTTCCCTGACTGAACATCACTGCACCCACACAGGGCCCCCAGCACTGCTGAGGGGATCTCAGAACTCAGGCACTGCAGCCTTCAGAGCTGCAAAGCAGCCTGAGCCTAGCTAGGAAACTTGTAGGACCCACTTAACATCACTGCTATCACACCACAATCCAAACAGACAAGCTGGAGGCATGGCAGATCCCAAACACATCAGGGATCACAAATAGCATGGATTGAGTTCAGTCCAAATACCTGCTCCCCCTTGCCCCAACCTCAGAAATCATCCATCATGAGCACTGCACATACAACAGTAAATTTCACACTTAAACTAAATACCCTCTCAAACAAAGCCTCTTTTCCTTTTAGTGGTTTGCAAAGATGATCTGAACAACTGAGAGCATCCCCAGCCCCCCTCAGAGCTATCAGCTCACCCCTCTCCTGGCTTACAGAGTACCTGCACTCAGGGAAGTCCCAACATTAAGTAACATAAGAAACCAAGGAATTTAAGCAGATTGAAGAAGAATTTGTCAGCCTAAAAGTGTTTAAACTGAATTTAAGCAGCCAAATCACTACTGTAATTTTGTAGTTATTCCTTTAAAAATTAAATTTTGGTCAGATGGGGCAATTTAGTGCAGGAAAATCAGTGCTGGTGTTTAGCAGCTTCTACAAGTTCAGGACCATTCGTCTCAGGGGTTAACTTTTGTTTGCTTTTAAAGACAATTTGAAAACTAAGCAAGTTAATGCAGTATTTAATGTAACACAGTCAAGAATATGATTCAACACTAGGGCTAACATGGAGAGGGTGAACATATATAGCAATTTTCCCTTCTATAAAGCTCAAACCAACTTTAAACCACATTTTCAAAAGGTTATAGTATGGAATTTTAATCAAGATGTTAGCCTCTTAGATTTTCTAATTCAGTGGATTTGTGAACTGCAACCTTTTACCTTCCCTGTCTAAGTATAAATCATGCAAGCTTTTATCGTAAGAATGTGGAATTGCACTCTACAAACATCAGGCCTACCTATTTCACCTGAATGTAATTAATAAGAGAAAGTTTCAGCTATTCTTAGGACCAGTCCAGCAAGCACCTACAGATGCTATGAATTATGCCATTAGCTACTCAGAGGGGGCTCACACAGAGGATTTAACTCTTCTGAAGTGACTAATAATCAATACAGTGCCAAAGGGGAACACAGTGGCATTGCTTTGTTCAGCTATATAATAAAGTACAAGGCTTGGGCCAGGGAGGGGGAGGTTGAAGCCAAGTAGGACAACTCCTAGATACAGCAGCAGTGCTCATCTGAAATGCACCCATGGATTAAAACAGAGCTGTCTTCAAAGACAAAGAAGCACCACAGAAAAAAAGTTATTCCAAAGGGCACTGAAAGAGCAGGGAAAGGGCCTGGATGATGGGTTCTTGCTCTGGTCTTGCTTCAGCAACAGCTGCAGTACCACAGAAATTCTTCTGCCTTAAGGTAAACCACTGTCTTTGCACACCTGTCTCCAGATTATTTTACTACTCACTGCTTGACCCTAAGCACATCTCTGTTATGGATAGTGAATTTATTTACCTTATGGACAGACTGAAGAGCTGGACAATATGGAATTGGGCCTGTACTTGAGCTGCATAAGCTCCAGAGGCTTTGGTCTGGCAAATCCAATCAGCCAACAGCACTAATGAGCAATGGTGTGATGAACAAACAGCTGCACCACTTGTGTGCATGCAGGGATGATAAACACATCTGGTTTTGCAGGAGAAGGACACAGAGGGAAACAATGTAAGCACACGCTCTCTCCCAGCAGAAGTGATTCATGCTTTGCCAGAGTTGTTCCCTCTTTTCCTATTCAAGAACTATTACCTTTCTTTCAGAAAGAAAACAGACTGCAGAAGCAAGAAACAACCCAAACTGTGTATTACCATCTTCCATAGTAATATGACAAAATAATTTTATGAAGACTTAGTTAAATCAAATCTAATACAGATTAAAGATATGTCTATTTTTCCACATTTTAGACTGGGAAATAAGAAGGCACACACATCATTAACATGAGCTACACACACATCCCCAAACAGAAACACAGGCACAAAAGGAGCAGCACAAGGAAACTGCTTAACAAGACTATGATTGCTTGCAGTACCATCTCTCAGTGTTCAGCATTCAGGATCCCAAAACAAAGACCACCCTGGGTAGTCAAAGCCTTCTGATGTATTATTCCTCTGACAGGAGAATTAACAGACTACAATCAGCTCTGAAACAACATAAACAAAAAAGTCACCTCCAATCCCAGGAGTTTCAGTAAGTTTCTCGGTTTCTAACTAGGTACATTTAGACACAAAGAGAAAAAGCTCTACCTGTGCTGCCACAAAGCTCCAAATAAAAAGTGACATTTCAAAGTTTGCTTTGCCATGCCAAACTCTGCTCTCAAGTAACAAGGTTTAAGTTGACTGATTATGCACTGGAGTAACACAGGACAGGATTTGACCTTTGTGGCTTCAAAACATGACCATATTGGCTTAATTTCCTGCCATTTATGTGTCATCTATTTTTATAGAGGAGTTCTATTCCTGAGAAGTTTAGCCAAGGTCTTATTCCTTCATGACTTTGCTATGAGCTGCAAACAATTACTTTAACAACTGAATCATATATGCACTGATTGCTGCAGCGTACATCCATGTACCAACTTCTCTTAAAATTCCTGCATGTTCTCTTTTCATTTTATTTTTATCCTCAGGTCCAATATTAAGTTGATGTGATTGGTCAAACTTAGGAGAAATTAGAGAAGTAAACCCCAAATCCTGATTCCAATGCTGCCCTCATTAGTTACTGACAGATGTCAGACTCACCTATATTATTGCATTATGCTGGAACTCCATCATAACTAGCATTTTAAGGGATTCTATAATTGGGCCATAAAGTTCACTTCTGCCAGGGGAGGGGGATGGGGGAAAAAAGGGAAAACTACCCCATCAGCTTGGGAACAGTTCCCCCTTCTTCAAACCAATTTTTCACTACAGAAATACTTGTGCAAAACAAAGCTCTAAGATCTTGCTATGCAAGTGCACAGAGGGACACACAGACACAGACAAAGCACAAATGCTGCTACAAATCTTTTGCTCAGCTCAATGCAAAACCCACAATTTAACAGCAAACTCTTCCAGGAGCATTAATTCAAACTCTAGGTGGACCTTTACCACTAATTATTTCCAGGGACAAGTTAAACTGAACACAATGAGTTTAAGAATTAGTACCAGAGATTGAAGGTGAATGGTGCAATGACTGCATTTTCCTAGCTCAGTATCTGATTTTGGACAATTTGAACATTTTAAAAATAATGTGGTTCAGGAAGTGATGCTGACATTAGGTGACAAGACTGCTATATATTTTTAATACTTAGTCAATTTGTACTAAAACTTCTGTTTGATAAATAAAATTCAGACATGTTTGTTTATTGGTTCAAATGCCAAAGCTGACAACATGTCAGCAGTTGATGCTCAGTATGTTTGGTTTTTTTTTTAATTCAGGAAACCATATATATGGTCCTTTATCCTTCAGTGGAATACATGTTTTAAAACACATCATACCAAGTCAGAGGAGAAGCAAAGTATACACAACTTGTGTAAGGCAGAGTTAACTCTCATGGTCCCAAAACATTGAGGTAACACTAAAACTGAGCTCAGCCTCTCACTACATAGCCTCAGTTTTCCTCTATTGTGTAGTAAACCCAGAGTCTGCATGAACAAGCTGCAACATTAAAAAAAACCCTGTACATTCAATTACAACATGTGCTTTGTTTTAAAGATGAGGATCTGTTTATGCTACCCCAGCTTGCAAACTTCCTAGCATACCATAAAGGCCTTTTGATTTTTAGTCACATGGTTACTAATACAATGAAAACTGAAATCAGGAAACTCATCAGAAGTCTCATTTATTTAAAACTCCTTAGTACATGTCATTAGAATAAAAATAAATGAGTACTTTCAAATATAGAAACAGATGAGCTATTTGATTATCTGCAGTTTACCTTAACACTAAACCACTATCTCCCAGATCACTTATGCAGAAAACATCTCCTTATTAACTATATTCCATTAGAAGTTGCATCTAACAGCAACTTTACAGAACAAACTTCTCTTCAGTTTTTATGTATTTGAAAAAACATGTAACAAGTCAGTATTTCCCATCGTAATGGAAAGTTAACATCACTAACTGATGTAGAGAAATTCCAATCAGTTCATTTTCAGAGGTTAGAGATATCTGTTCTGCTTTTATCACAACTATGCACCAGTGCATACATGCAGCAGGAATTTATCAATGCAATGCAAGCCTAACAAAAGACCAATTGACAGTTAAGTTTAAAACTTTTCCAAGTGATTTTAATAAACTTCTCAGCAGAAAAAAAGCCTCAGATGAAGCAACTTGGTTGCATCTTTTAGATGATGATGAATCAAGTCAGAAAGTGACTGTCAAAAAGCAAGGGAAGTTTCACAACAGATAACTGAGTATGGAAGAACAAAGTCTAGTTTCAGAGTTAAGTCCTTGTATTCAAGTAGCACATAAATGAACTAATCTATTAATTTGATTAACATGTCATTACAAAAATACTAAATATTTAAAGAATCCTCTCCCTGAATTGCCCTGAGTTAAATTCAAAGATGTACAACTTCTTTTCCTAATAATTTTTAGAAATTATACCGGGATTTTATTTTTTGCCAAAAAATCTGGAAAAGTTCCCATATCAATGATTAAACACTACTCAACACTTCTGCTAGCCATCATCTCTTGCAATTTAGAGCACAGGAAAAAAATAACTTAATCTTCTGCCACCTGCCAAAACCCAGATAATAAAACCTGCAAAAAGTGCTCTCACCTCTCTTTAAACTCTCTGGTGCAGCTTAGGCACATTAACTATAAGTACTCTATATTTAACACTGAACTATAGCTCTCAATTCAGTATTGTATTGTTTTCCAAACAACATCACCAATCATTTTAGCATAATCCAATTTTCTGATGGGATAAGTAATAATTAATTAAAAAAGAAATATCCACAGCTGGCTGAAACCTGGCATGGGAGTCAATAGATGGCCTCTTTCTTTTCTCATGTCAAATGCAGCTGGTCTGGTACTCATTAGCTCTTTCAGCAACAAATACTTATTGTAATACAGGAACTTGCAAGAAAGGAAAAGCAACTCTGCAGCAGATATTGAACTGCCTCTTCTTCTTCTCAGCACGCTGCTTACAGGAAAGCACCATAAACATCCATGCAGAGCTGACTGCAGGTATGGCAGAGCAGCACAGCGATGAGCAGCTCTGGGGATCTGCAAGACATTTGTTACAGAATCCATTCACAAAAGAGTGGGGAAAAACCTCCATCCTTAATGAGATTTCCTTTTCTTTGCTCTCCTCAGGGCTTATAGTCCCTCACTGTCAGAGCACAGGGAACCTCCAGCACAAGGGCTCACTTCATTAAATGCCATTTCGGGCCTAATTTCACATTGTGAGCCACTCTGCCGAGGCAAAGAAAGCAAAACGCCAGATGCTCTCTGTGCCTGCCACCTCAGCAGCGTTTCATTCACTGCTCCAAAAAACTTCCAGGCATCCATTCAAAACCAAGTACCCCCAGCCTGGTCTGTCCTGCCACAGGACAAAGTGCTGGCTTGTCTTCAGCTCACTTTTGATGCTTGCCTATCATCTCCCAGCCCAGCCTACTCCTATCTCCTTTCCTTCTTCCCAAGCCTGCTGGAATTTGAACTTTAAATGGACGCCCTCCATGGCAACAATAGATAAAAAAGGAGCCTTTGATTGTTCATGCGTTGCAGAAAAGAAAGGAGATTCATCCTGGCTGCGACCTAGCAGAAACTCATCAAGCACAGCTCCCCTTCCATTGCAATGGGATGCCTGAGCCTGGAGCCACTCATTCAAGCTCCCTGTGTCTATGTTTCCATTCAAAGAGGATGAATTCTTCAGGTTTCCCCTGTTAAGGAATTAAATGTTGATCCTGTGAATGAAGGGCAACACCAAGCTTGGAAAGCTGCCAAAAGGTTCTGTAACACTCAGCAGTTTGGAGTTAATTCAATACTTATTGATACCTAGCAGGATTTATAGCTGCATTATTTATAAGGGGGGGGGGAATCACAGAGCCATACTTAGACTTTGGTAATAAACTATTTTTAGCATGATCTGTTTTTCTAGCTTGTTGCCTTGCTTGGGCAAGAGCATACTTTTATGCAGTTCCCTCTTCCTTGCCCATTTAAAAGGAATCCACAGAGTCTAAACTGAAACACTAGTTAGGATCACTCAGAATATTTATTGTGCAGCAATCCTCCTAATCATGTTCTAGAAATCAAATCTGCTGACTAAGGACAGTCTTGGGCTGATGTAACACTATATATGTTGTCTTTACAGAACTGAGCATTTTTTAATGTAAGGGGCAATGTGCTTCACACAAAGGAGGTTACTATCTAGAAAGAAACAACTGATCATTAACTGCATTAAGCCATCTGAAAAGTGGCTCACAACTCCTGGCAGTGCTTTTCTGGGACACAGTTGCCAAGTTTCACCCTCATTAAACACAGATTTTTTTTTTTTTTGGTCACAAGTACATTCTGCCAGGCCAGGCTGCTGTTAAAGAGGAGGAGAGAAAATCATAAGCAGCTGCTGCAAGCACCTTGTTTCAGAGATGAGTTTCAAGCTGCAGCTGTTACCCACTCAAAAGCTCCCCCAAACCTCAAATTACCTCTTTGAGTTTAGATTGATATTCTGCCTTTAGAATGTGACAACACTGGTGGCCCCTGCAGCATGACAAGGGACAGAATGAAGGGATTGCTGGTTCCTTGAACTCTGAGAGAAGCAAGGCTTTGGGTACTTCATGCAGACTAAGTTCTCAGAAATGCACTTGATAGTAGAAATATATTCATCTTACCCTCCTGGCTCACAAAATGTTTTGCTTTCACCCAAACAGCAGCACAAATATTCAAAAGCTTCACTGTTAATTGTGTCAGATTAAGAAATTTTACTGCAGACCAAGCCAGAAAATTCATGTAAAATATGAGCTCCTAGAGTTCTTACTTGTTACAAAGGGCAGCAGCAATAAGGGTTGCAAGCTGGTTTCCTAGGCCTTCCAGGTCAAGCATTCCTAGGAAGCAGGCTGTGTGCAGCAGAAAGCCAAAAAAACCTCCCAGCATGTGGTACATAGGTCAAAATTGAATCTACAAATGCACAGCAGAAATATACAGCCACTGTTATGGGTTCCAACAAAGTCTTGAGGGCTTCGAAACTTCAAGCAATCAGTCTTATTAATAGAACATTCACTTGGCACTGGCATTATGCAACAATAATTTCAGTGTGAAGGAAATATAACAGTGCTGCCCACCCAGCAGCCCCTGGGATGTTTTCTTCCACTTCACTGCCTTTTTTTTTTTTCCCCAGTGGAGAAAGCAGGACACAGGACTTCTAACAGCAAGTACAACAAACTGCCAGGTACACGGAAAGGCTCCTTGGCAGCACAATACATGGACAGGCCATTCCCAGGATCAGAGCCAGGATGGTGAAGTCTGCTCCTGCTGAGAAGCATCTCCACAAGCCCCAGCAGCAACCACTGTGTCCCATCTGCCAAAGCTCTCCACTCATGTGACAAGTGGTCTGTCCCTCTCCAGGGGAAAAAAAAAACTCCAAAGCAGTGCTGCTTGGAGAGGACACCTCTCAAAGGACAGCCTGCCTCAGCTGAGAGAGCTCAATAAAAGCCATTCCAAGGACAGGATCAGTCTGCAGTACTTTGAGTGGCCACACAAAGCACATGGACAAAAGCCAGCACATACAGTAACTGCTGCAATAAACTTAAGATTTATTGCCAAGTATGTTTAAGAGCAAAAACTAAGATTACAACTTGTAGTTCAATTCCCTAAGGCTGTTGCATAAACTGCAAATATATTCCAACATGAGAGCAAACTAATACTGGTGATTTAACCAGGAATATAATCAGAGGATCTGGAAATCTTCAAAAATCCAGCTTGCTGCAAGCCTTATAGCAAAGCATCCCACTTTCATGGGGCAAGGATGCTTGCTTGCACATAAACAGACACTTTTGTGAAGATTTGGAAGGTGTAGCCTACCTGATTCCTTTTACAAAGCTGACACCTTATTAGCTAGCATATATGCATATTTAGTATGACTCTGCATTCAGACAGTACTACAGGGACAGATGAATCACAGTCTCAGAAAGCAGCTGGAGAAGATGATGGCAAAAAGATCCAGCATCAGGCTCACCAGGATCTGCCCATCCACCCTTCCCTTACAAACCAGATGGCTCTGGAAAGACAACAGTTATCTGTCCTTAAAAATCAGGGATCACAAAGAAAGGGCTTCATGATTAACTCTCAAGTCCATACCCATGTGAGGGGTGGCTGTGTGCCAGTGAAAGGAACTGTGGCAAGCCAGAAGAATCTGTACAAACTCCATTTATGTCCTAGTCCATTCAGGGATCTCTCCCCTCCACCCCAATGACTAAGGGATCTGAGCAACTGGGATCCACAACTCCACCACTGAAATTCTCTCTCAGTCAATACTCTTGCATATCAAGCCCATGTGAAATTGATCTACAGCTGGTTTTAACTGCATCAAATTATATATTGGCAAAAAACAGGAACCATTAAGAGATTTGTATTTCACCCTACTTAAGTAGTTAATAATCTATAAGCAAAGTCTAATCTTATCAGTCTTGAATTTACAATTTTTAAAATAATGCTCCAAAAGCACTGAGGTAGCTTGAACAAAATGTGACTTTTTTTAAAAAGTCATACAACACATGTATTTTTTAAACCTCAGTAAGTTTATTACCACTACTTAGCATTTTGAACAGTATTACTTCAGTCTTCATGACAATCATTATTGAGCAACATGTTTCCATGCCAAGGCCTCCAATGTCAGAGCACAGTGAAAAAAGTACAGAAAGGCTTTTTAATATATAAATGAATTGTGTATGTGCTCTGTAAGCAGCCACAAACAAATCTTTGTCTCCAGACACTAGTCAGCATAAACACATCAATACTAGCCTGCAAGGTCACTAACATTAACTTATTCAGAGTTAACTCCTGATCTGGAGTGGTATCACCCTTGTTCCTCCTAGTGGAAACACTTTATCGTGACAGGTACACAAAATTCCCTGACAATATCCAACAGTTCAGCATTTCCTACAATGGCTGCATTTACACAAGCACACACTGGCTTGTGTCCACTACCAATGGCTGCAGGCCATCTGAACAAGTTTGTTTTACTTTACTCAAGCTGAAGGTGGGAATCCAACTCTTTAGTTGTTAAGATTTAAGAAGTGGATAAATACTTCAGGTATTGCAAGTATGCATTACAAATTACTCCTCCTTCCCCCTTCAAACACAATGATGCATTTACCAGATTAACCACACCCTAAAGTCTAATCTAATTGTTTTTGAATCAGACTGTATCACTACAAGATGCAACAAAAACACAGTGCTTGACATGCAGGCACCCCAGAGACTTGAGGAGCCATTTCTCTTAAAACTGAATTCTTTCTGCTGCCCACTCTTGCAGGGAGAGGACACCTCCTGCAGAGCTCAACCACCACAGAAAAGAGGTAAAATAAGCTGAATTTAAACCAGGGTTCTGTCCAAAGGATATGAGAACAGCCAGTTTGGATGTCTAAAAGTTTATTGGTGCCTCAAAAGATTAAGTTCTTTCCAGTATACTGAAGCCATTCAAGATTATTAATTACCACCTAACTACTCAGGGTCATGCTTTCTGCTGTTAAAGGACCTTAGGCTCAGTAACAGAAAGGAGATAAAATTCTCATTTCTTCTTACGGTTATTTGAACTCTCCATGAGGTGTCTCTCCCCAGGAGAGCAGAAAGAATTCAGATTTTCTACAATATGAATACCAGAGAATAGTATTTTTCTACATGGAGCATATATATACTTTAGTTATAAGTCTGAGGTGAGTCTGGAAGTGAAACACACTCCACTGCAAAGTTAGGTATTTCTGTTCATAATAAATTCCATTATTACACTCCTACTCACCTGACAAAGTACTTCTATTTAACAAGCTTAAGGGCCATTTACCAACCCAACTGCACACTTGCATGCCCTGAAAACACACCTTACTCTGCCAACTATGTGAGCTTTTCAAAATTGAAAAAAAGCAAGTTTATTGCTCTGGGACATGCAATTTTAACAAGCCTTGGAAATTCAACTAAAAAAAACTTTAGTTCTATAGTAACACAGGCTCAAGTTACAAGAGTTACACAACTAAAATAACATTAAATGTTTAACAGAATGGCCTGTGCGTTGCACTTCAGGACAGGACACTCTGAAATCCCTGAAACCTTCAAGTTCGTATTTTCATTCAGGAAACAAGTATGAAGAATAAGATTGTAGGAAAAAAAAAAAAAAAAAAACACAAAACAAGCCTGCTAGGCAAGCTATTATGCAAAAGTAAACTTAACTAAATGCTGAAAGGAGAGAAGTAAAAAAAAACCCACGCTAAGTTTACATTTGAGGGGTTTGGAGCACATCAAGAGTTTCAGCCTCTGGATCAATTTTAGTTTTGTGCACTAATGAAGAATTTCAGTGAGGCTCTATGTTGGCTATGCTTCAAGCACATCTGATTTCTGCCACTCTCAGCACACACTACAGCAGTTACAAGTAACTTTGAAGCTTTATAAAATAGGACATGACAGTTAAGCCACAAGCACCTGTCATATGTGTTTTAAGATCTTTCATACTATTTGTACATCATAACACTACTTTCTATCACTTATTTCAACCTACTAATTCAAACTTTGTAATGTTCATCTTTTAAAATGGACAATTTTCAACACACTGGCTGAGATGGAGTTCAGAAAACTTTCAGGCCCACATTATTCTTGCTCCAATACTGCCAAGACCACAAAGTTCTCCTGCTCTTTACTCATTGTGTGAATTAGTCTAGAAGACAAGCAAAGCACATGCTGATCAATGCAAAACAGAACTGAAAACTGAGATAGTTAAAATATAACGAGAAAGGAAAAAAGTCTCATACAGTATCAAAAGCCACACCTGAAGAACACTGGGAATATGCAAAGCCCTTTGCCAGAAGGACAGTATCTTTGCAGGGCTTCAATTGCTTAACCTCTGGTCTTAAAGGCTCTTTTAAACTCTGCATTTGTAAAACCTTTAGAGGCCCAAGCAATCATATATAGAATTTTTGGATTGTGGCAAATTATTCTACCTGTTGCATGAGAAAAAGGCTACATATCTTCTGTTTTACTATTCAGGCTTGGCTGAGGGAAGGCAGTTTCTACAGCAGGGAGATAGAAATGTTAATAAGTGTGGTACTGCAGCCCCCTGCTACATGCATCCTTCCTGGGTAAGGTGGAAGGAGGAGAGATTTGACTTACAGCACGCAGCAGTGATCTCAGTGAAGCACCAGTTACCCTAAAAGGGACACACTGAGCCAGGCCTTGGTTCTAATGCAGA
Organism: Chloebia gouldiae; assembly: GCA_003676055.1. Lineage (NCBI taxonomy): Eukaryota > Metazoa > Chordata > Aves > Passeriformes > Passeridae > Chloebia > Chloebia gouldiae. The sequence goes on along the minus strand of QUSF01000005.1, from coordinate 40,723,088 downwards.
CCTAAAGATCTACCCAAGAGTGAGATCTACCACTTCTCCTTCCACTGACAGACACAGGATGTTGTTCTCCTATTGCACTAGAACATCGTGTCCTTTTGAAAATGAAATACATACAAAAAAAACCCTGCAAGTAGAATTTCAACACTTTGATATTTCTGATCAGGGCACACTGTGCAATGATACCTGGAACACTGGGGTACTGCAAATAGTGAACGTTACAAATTTTCAACAGGCCTCCAAAATATAGCTCAATATTTTATCCCACTGAAACACGATGAAAACGCATCTGTGCTCGAGATACTTCATGTTCAAAAGTCTACTGACTAGGAGTACCCACTTCTGCAACCCCCAAAATACCAAGATATGCCCCTTCTTTTTTAGGGGAAAACTGCAATTAAGGGTTTGCATTTACAAAGAATGAACTGGGAACAGGCAGTACACTACGAGCAGAGTGTCTGCATTCAGCTATTCTACAAGAGGCATTGTCCTTCACACCTCACACCCTTCTCACTTGGTAAATGCTACACAGGCAAGGCTCAGCTCATACATGGGGCCTTCCTACAATTTGTCCCCTCAAAGTAGCGAGTTGTCAAATTTGTGGTATGATTAGGAAAAGAAAAAATTTTAAGTCCAGGTTTCCTTTGGGAATGCTGAAAAATAATTCATGTGAAAAAATGTTAGTGCCATTTTCAAACTAAAATCTGAGGGTGTTTCCCTGCCACAGGAGAAACATGTTTGACAGACTGAAGATAACCCTTGTCAAATCATCCTGTATACCTTGCATTAATAAAGCACAGTTTAATTAAACAAATGCAGTTCAGGTGAGTACACTGCATTTCATGCAGCTGGAAGCAATGATCCTAGGTCAGAGGAAGACAAATTTGTACAAACATCTGCAAAAAAAGTTAAATTGAGTTGATCTCCTCTCCTTTCCCAGTTTCCAAAGTACTCTAAATTTTTGTTTCCCCAGTCTTCCTTCTTTATAATGCCTACAAGAAGGGATATTCTTTTGGACCAAAAAAAAATGAACTGCCAAGATTAGCTCTAAAATGTTTCAGTTACACTTGACAAAGTAGTTGTTGAAACTGTTTTAGTTTACATCAGTTTATCAGTTTCTATATCTAATTTGAGTACTTAGTCACTTGGTTGAAGTTTAAAAGGTTGCCACATTAATAACTGAGTTATCAGCACACTGCTGGCTGCTCAGCAGTACTGGAAGCAAGCAGAAACAGTTGCATTTAAGAACTGAGGATGCATTTGCTATTTTCTCAAAAGCATAGGAAGACAGTTAAAATGGAAATGCTGTTGAGCAAACATCCGGATCGATGGAACAGTCATTTCACAGAGCACTGAATGAACCAAGTTATTTTTTAACTACTGCAAGTTCAAGATTCTTTAAAAAGGCTGTTGGGCGGATGAAGTGTGTCACAGCAGTATTGCAACAAGAACAACTAATGGAAAACTACCCAGGCTTTGCTCCACACAGGGTGCTGCAGCTCAGACTCCAAAAGCTTTGGGCTAAGGCAAGCTCTTCACATTTCTACCATCTTATTGCTGAAGTCACAGCATTTTAGCCACTCCAGGTTTTTAAAAACATCCTGTCAGCAAGATACATCTCTTGACATAGCAAAATTAAGCTTAACACAAAGGGACCTATCTACTACTTATCCAGTTGATGACTTACACTAGAAATTTTATTTAATCCCCTTTTACCTTCTACTGCATGTCAGAGTTAAGAACTCCTGTTCAGGAGCTTTATTTTGGTTTCTATAATTTAATAATTACAACAGACCTAATCTCCAAGGTACCACCTTATTTCCTAGCTAATGCAAATATCTACTTAAACTATTTAATTGCATTTTTAAACCAGACAGGTGATGTCTGATCAAAGTGTTTTCCTGAAAGCCAGATAAACAACACAGGAGATGTGTTCACGTGGCAAAGCAACCTCAAACTCTGTGGTGGGATCTCCAACACTGGGAACAATGCAAACTATAACCATGACAACAGCAAATCACCTACAGAAAAAAAGACTGCAACACCTCCTGACATCATAACAAGAGTCTTAACTTCATCCTGCATTGTCCAAATGCAGTTTTTCACTCCAAACTGACACTTTCAATCTTGATCTCAAGAGCAAATGTGAAACCAGCTCCTTCCGCTATACATAAATTAATAATTTATATAAATAAAAGTGAATCAATTTAGAGAATTATTCAAAAACAAAGAAAACCAAAGACTCCAGAACCTAAAGGAAAGCATGTTAAAATAAATCATTTTTTCATCTCTGCTTGCATAGAAAGTTGAACAACTCCAAACATTTGGATATGAAGAAACTAGCAAGATTTTAAAGAAATTTCGTTTTAATCCTGATTTTCTTTAGACTCACCTGAAAGTAACTGTACTAACTTCTGCCATAAATAATTTTTTTCATTCAACAAAAAATCTTTAATCTTTTGCTTCAAAATGCAAAATGAAAAAAACCTTATACACCTGACTACTTGAATGCTGGTAAATTCCCACATAGATTCCCAAAACTCAAAATCTACATGAGAGGACTGCCCACCAGCACTGAGTGACCTTCCTGTTGCTCTCTCCCTTCAATCATAACAAAAAAGTGCCCAGATTTTAGAGCACTGTCTATTCCTGGGTAATTCTTCTAAAACAGACAAGGCTTCTCTTGCTTTTTGCAAACTTAAACCCTTCTCATTTCAAAATGGAAATTCTCCTCTACACACACACAAGTCCTCACCCTTGTAATTTTTGCAACAAAAGCTCATTTCACATCAGGATTGCAGCTGCATTTGTTGGAAGCCAATTTTCTTCCTTCACCAAAAATCCCCAGCAGTCATTACACTTGAGTAGTCTTACAGATACAAGTTTGAAGCAAATTATTCTTCCCTGATATGTTTATATACCACACTGAATTTAAAAAGCCTTTTTGAACATCAAAAATCCACAGAAGATGAGTCTTCTCCACTAATTCAGTTTAAACCTAGTACTTTCTTATCTTCTTCTTGTGTGCATTGATCTCACAGGAAGTTTCTTGGGTGGAGACTTGAGAAAGTTTTCAAAAGCCTCTGAACTGTATCTGAATTACCAGTTTGGTTTTATTGCACATGCCCACTTTCTACCATCCAAACTGACCTTAACCCAGAACATAGTTCCAGAGAAAAACCTCTGCCCTGGCATATCTTCATGCCCTTAGAGCTGAGATGACACATCCCACTCAGCAGAGCAATGAATGTCACATTCTACTTTCCCTTACCAACATAATCAAAGCAGGTTAAAAGACTTTTCCACAATTAAGACAGGTAAGGGAGCTGAGTGACCAGACTTCAGTCCAAGGAAGCCCAGAACAGCAGCATGACACAACTTCTCTTGGAAGTTACACCTTGGCCCAAAAGGAAAGGGTGAGTTATTCAAAACCATGTTATGACACAGCACTTGGAATAAAAAGTCAAGTTAGTCTGTACTAAAGGCCCTAACAGCAACAAACCTGCACTGCCTACAAAAAAAAAAAAAGAAACTAAACATTGAACCTCAATTGCTTACTCCAGGAAAGCACACAGAAAGACAAGTCCAGAAGAGAATAATTGTTTCTTCTTCAAGATGATCAGACAGTTTTCTAAGAACTGTATCTCTTCCAGTTTCATGTACTTAAGAGCACTGGTATGTTTATCTCAAGTGTGGCACACAAACCTGTTCCCAACTCTAATGTTGTCCTCCATGACCAGCTAAATAATAATTTATGAGTTCTGCAAGACACAGTGCAGCAATACTGAGACCCTCATACAGAGCAGAAATCTAATAAACACACAAAACAACTAAAAGATGGAGGTGGCAATGCATCTCTGTGACAATGCATCTGAAGACTGCTTTTAAAAAGGAAAAATATGCCCCAAAGAGTACATTATATTAACATACTTCATGAGTTAAAGCTGAGTGACATTAGCCACATAAGGGAAGGCTAGAATATTCATGAACTTGATTGAAATGATATCATGGGCACATTTATAGAAAAGCACATGGTCACATCAAACTGCATCACGAGGAATTAATCAGTTGCAAGGGTCAGAGCAGGACAAGAAAAACAAGTGACTGTAGTCATCAACACATAACAGCCGTAAAAGGAGAGAGAATAAAAGCAAACAGAAAAAAATAGCAGTCAGAGGTAGGCAAGGTTCACAGTCTGCTTCAGCAGAGCTAAGTTTAATACTTAGCATGACAAGAGACAATCAGCACTAACTTTCTCTAAGCAGGCACACTGCAGAGGGATCAGCTCAGAGGGATCAGAAGGAAGAGCTAAAGAACCAGCTCCAGGGCACAAACACACTTGCTAAGGACACATGGTATGATCAGCCATGAATAAGTTTAAGATATCACTCACAATCTCCTTCATGGCAGTTTTCTAACATAAACCAGCCATGTTGGGAATCAACAATAAAATCCAGCTCCAACTGAAATCCATGTTAGATGGTGCTCAAGTGCTAATCCTAAAGTAAAATGAAACAAACCACAGTAACTTCTGTGATATTCACTTGATTTTTATAGGATATTTAAGCCCAGGAACCTGCGTAATCTCTTTCAACAGAGACTTCAGCTTGGCTGTACCTCTGACAGTTGGTACTTCTTGGAAATTGATGCTTTCACAGTATGTAAGTGAAGAAGGTTAAGGAAGAGAAACTAGCAGGGTGGGGAATGTTACACAAGAACATATTTATCATAAATCTCAGGACATATTTAAATAGATCACAGAAAAATATGCTGACCACAAGCTGGCCAGTGAAGAGTGAAAGTAGCCTTACTCTGTGTACACAAAACCTTTTCAGATGGAGAGAAGAAAAAAACTCAGAAGTAGGTATAAGTCACATTAGAGAATTTAAATATGATTGCTTTGGAATTGACAGGGAGTTAACAGCAGCACTCATAGGTCAGTAACAGTTCCAGTGAGGTTTGTTCTTACAGATTAGAGGTTATTACAAGTACGACTGTTCACTAAAAATGCATTTCAACATCCTGCCCCTCCTTCATTTCCTCTCTGTAATCCTTTGGTTTACAGTTTCCAAACATGAACTTCAAGGATGAAGTTATTTCTGCTGTAACCCAAAGGTAAAGCCACTAATATGCATTACAAACCATATTATCATTACTAAACTAGACTTGACCCTCGGTCTGAATGAATGTAGATCAAATGATCCCCCATGGAAGACATTATGAAGTCTGCTTCACAAAAAGGGAAAGACTTCATCACAACAGAAGAAAAAACCCACCCCAGTATGACAGCAGCTAAATCAGCCAAGCAGTACTACTTGCAACATCTCCTGTAAGATATCAAAGCAAAAAAAAGTTGTGTTGTTTTGTTTTTAGATAAACAGAGGAGAAACTCAAAGTGTCCCAAACCTGTCACTTGTTACACTCTGCAGACAGTATGTTGTAGCACTAGTTTGAATCTCCTTTCTATTTAGGTCACAGTTCCTGCTACTCCCACAAGTTATACTGTAGGACAGAGAAACACCTCATATTGCCACTATTACTTGCAGTGAACATGGCAGTATATTGATTTTTACTTTGTGTAAGTGGCACTTGATTTCATCACTAGGCAGGAGAACAGGAATCTTAACTGAAATTATTTCACAGGTATATGAGGAACTCCTAATGTACATCTAGCACGTATCAATAGATACGTTTCTGAAGAAAAAAAATAGCATTTATGCCTTAACAGACATTTGAAACCAAAGGCCATCTCAAGAACATCAGCTTTACAAATAGCACTGCTCAGGGAATTAATAATTGGAAGAGACAGGCACTGAGAGCTATTCATAGACCTAGAGCATACACTAAAAAGGTTGCAGAGGACACTTCTTCGTTCCCCCTCAAACTCCGGCAGCCCCTCCTCAAGTTCACTAGCATGCTTTATTTAACCCATAGCTTTAAAGCACTAACTTCCAGACTACTAAACTGCTAATAGTGGCAATGAAAAAGAAGAAAGATATCCCTCAAACTCTGCTTGGGAGCAGACGTTTTGGGCAGTTTTCACCCTTTTGCCACCATCCTCTAGCTGCTGCTGCCACACATGCAACTTGTCTCACAGTCCCTCAGAGGTCTTCATATTTTTCAGAATATGTATTAAGACAGAAAAAGACAGAACTATGTTAAGTGGATTTCAATTTAATATGGTAATGTTAAAAATGGAAAACCACAATCGTTGATTGCAGAAGCAGATTCACTAAAAAAAAAATACAAGTACAAGCCATAAAAAGAGTTGATCACATTAGCAGAAGGATGTCCTGTGTGTCTGAGAGCAAAGAGGGGACGGGGAGATGTTTGAGTTTACATGGCTTCACAGGTGCTGGATACTCTCAGCCCTGGCTCCCAAATACACCATGGCTACAACATCCAGCACACATCAGGGTCACTGGATCCCAAGCCTACCTAGTCAGGGAATGTTTTGTAGAAGGCAGCTTCTGCAGTAGCCTAAGAATAGCTCATTGTATTTATACAGGACTGTGGGTCATGTCACCACACAACAGCATCAGCTGAACTCAGTCCCACTGGATCTTTCTGTTACAAGTCATAGAATAGTCCCTACTTCCATAATGAAAGTGGAGCAGGACTTAGTGATGCTCAGCACCATGAAGGACAGCTGGTTTTCTGGACATTTATTCTCTACAAGGATCTAAATAGGATTTTGACACCAGACCAAAGAACTTGAAAAAAAAAAGATCCCTAAACAGAAATAACTCAGAACAAAGCCAAAGGGACTCGCAGAACAGCAATGTACATGAAGCAGAACCTGAGGAGTGGCAAGCTGTGTAAACTATTTAATTCTGCACATGTCCTGTTCTCACACAGTAATAGACAAAGAATCACTCTCACTTCCAACATTCGGTTCTGTTGTCCTTCCTCCAAAAGAAAGAGCTTACAACAGCAAGTAATAGTCCACAACATCCTTATAAAACAGAAGCACACACAGGAACACACAGATACAGTAATAGGGAAAGAAGCTGGCAACGTTTAGGAGGAAAAAAGTTTCAGACCATGTGAAATCAGCCAGCAGACATCATGCTGGTTTGCCAATTCTCAGTAAACACAAACATGCATTTTTTTAAGGATGCTTAAATGCCATCTGAAAAAAAAAATAGACTCCCAGTAGAACAGTTCCACACTTTAGGTATGTACCATGTAAGATTCACCCTAGAGGAAAAAGCCTTATGTGCAGACAAAGGTTTCCTTTTTCAAGGCCTGTTACTGAAGGAGCTTTTCAAGTTCAAGAATCTTACTTTAAGAACACAGCTGGACAGAACAGCATCCAAATTCAACAGTATCAGAGGCAGAGACTCGAGGTTTTCCAAACTGTGTCAAACCAGAATAACTCCTTCAGGCAACAATGTTTAAGGTAAGAAAAACAGTCATCTGTCTTTGAAAAATAACTAGGTCAAGAAAATACTCTGCTGTTGTCAGAAAAAACCCACAAGGCCACTTCTTGACAAACTTTATGACCCATGCAACTCCAGTTTGGAATATAGTTATCAGTTACATTTCAGCACAAAAAACTTATATCTGTTCATGACAACAAGATCATTTTAAGGAGCAAGACTGGAAAAAATATGTTCCCCCTCTAACACTGCTAAACCTAAAAAGGTTTTTTCTAACTAACTAAGGACTCCAGTAATTAGAAATTACAACTATAAGTAAAGGACTTTTTTTCATCATAATAAAGGGGAGAATTACACAAGATCTGGATTAGCCAAGCTCAGATGCATCTGAAATGGAGACCTAGATGGATAGCAATTCCCAACCCTCTTCCCTCCCCTTATTTAAGCTACCTAGATATTAATCTTGTTCATGGCAGGAAGAGGTAAAAACATCACATTTAAGTCTGACATTATCTCCAACAACTTTGCAAACTGCAGATTAATACTCAGGTATTTACATTGATACTAGAGTACGTCAAGTCTCAGTTTTTACTATTTACTAAAACAGGACTGGAAAAATTAAAAGCATATTTAAATTCAAGCCTTGTAGAAGCTGAAGGTATTGGGACAGGACCTGCTGGTCCTGCCTGAAGGATCTATCATCAACATGAACAGTTGCTCCCATAAGTCTATGCAAGAAGCCTCAGATGTACCCTGGAGCTCTTAGGAAATGTTTTCCTGTTCTACAACACCTATTTTGAAAGGCCTTCCTTCTCAAAAATGTCTGTTCCTTGGACAAGGTACAAAGATTAACAGCTCTAGTGTCAAAAAATCATCAATAACCAAAGGAATTTCACTAGTTTTGTACCAGGCACAGAGCTACACACAAACAACATCAGATGCACTGAAATTGCAGGGATTTGGAGGCCACTGATGTTCAGCAGATACCAAATGCTATGGGCAGGACTCTCCCACAAGTGTGAGCTCTGATGATGAACCACCTCAGGCTACTCTCAGAAGAAGCCAAATACTGGCAATGGAAACCTCTAGCTTACTGAAGTAGTTGTTTGTAGCACTTTGAACTAAGATAAAAATACATAGTCTTTATCTATCAAGGATCCTCCATCTCATCTATATCAGTATGAAGCTAGCACTACATGCACACCAATATAGGCAAAATATATAACTTGCCCCCCTCACTATAACAATAATTACTTTTTAGTAGACTACAGTTTCATTTTTAATAGATCATAGCTTAATCTGTGATGCCCTAAAATATATTCACAAGAGCTAAGCAAATAAACCCAGAAGGTAAACCTGTGAGATCAATTCGTATTGTTTTTGTACCACAATATAAAAAAGCCAGCATTTAAAGGTTTCACATGTTAGATCAAATTATAAACTGGTAGAGAATGTTTCTCTAAACCACCCCACTGAAAGTAAAAATACCTGTCAGGTGCTAAAGCTTTGCAGGACCAGGACACTATCCATGATTCATTAGCCATCCCACAAATCTGTTATTGCTTCCTCATATGGAAAGTTCTTAAGGACTGTCATATTCCAAAGCCTGGCAGTCAGAAGATGACTCACTCACTTTAAGACAAAACATTATTACCAAAATATAATGCCTGTTTCACACAGACATTGTAATCACCATTGTATTTGAAAGATGAAAACAAGGAAAAGGAATTCAGCTTCCCTTCCTCTGAGTCCTCCTCATACAAAACTCAAACCACAGGGGTGGCAAAGGGAGGGGAGTGAGGAAGGGAAAAAACAAATGCTGAAGTGGTTTCTAGAACCAAACCCTGCATAATTTCAAAGCATGTATGACATTAACACGCTGCAGAGTGACCACAGGAAAACACAGCTTCAGGGAAGATAATGCCTTATACCAGTGCCTTGCACACTGCCATTTGCTTAAGAACATCCTTAAACAATAAAAATTCAAGTAGTTGGAGAGCCCAAACTTAAAATTACACAGAGGTTGTGAATTGTTTCACAGTTAGCACATCTTCATCTATATAAAATACAAGAAAATTAAAGCAGCCAGTAACAAAGGTCTGTAATTCAGAACAAAAAGGGATACAGTTTAAGCTATTTTTCCACCTATAGATCTTACCTGAAAAGAATTAATTCAAGTTCCCAATAAACACTATATTGGATGGGTCAGGGGCAGTCTCAATTACATCCCAGATTCAAAAAGAACTGGGAGGAAGCTGAGAAGCAGTAGCTTCAACATCTCATTTCATATTTAATTACACATGTCCTTTTCTCTAGCTTGATTCAGTTGTAGAATTATCTGAACTGTTAAGTTCAAGAAATTGATAGAGCAAACATTAATTGCTATCAGATGCTTCTACTTGAGTTTAAAAATCTTTTTTACGGAAAATCAAAAATGCTAAAAACCTTGAAACTCAAGCATCCCTCTAAATTCAATTGATGCTGTACTATCAAGCATAGAGCACCCAAACTCATCACCTCAGTCTGCTGCTAGAGTCTCCTACATCTCCCTCTTGCAATAACTACTCTAAAGCAGCACTTGTCTGCCTTAGAGCTTACACCATCTACACATGTACTGCAGCCATAAAGGTGCACACAGACTGTTCAAAAACAAAGTAAATTCCACAGGGCAGCATCTCTGACAATTAAATCCACTTTGAGCTGAGTTACACGTCACTTGATAGAGCCCACAAGTTGTACATGAAAAGCTCAGCTAGGTCAGTTCAGTAGCTACACACCATTAACACCATCTGGGATCTTAAGTCCCACAAAATTCACTGTCAAAATTAAGTTATGGCCTGTCCTGCCTTTCTTATAGGCAGATGTTGGAAGGTTTATACAATATTTGCCTCCTTCTGAAAAAAATGTATTGGATTAGATACCATTCTTCATTTTAAGAAACTGTTCTTCTCACTTCCACAAAAATTTGTCACAACATATTAAAGAACTAAAAACCACACTTAAGTCTCTGCACCTCCCCAGCAGCAGAGAAAGCTCCTAATGCTTGCTCCCCCAAAGGCCCTTTAAAGTCAGCCATGGCACAAGTATTGTCCTCAGGCACTGGTGCAACACATTTTAGTCAAAATTCTCAGCTCTTTGTACAAGAGAACTTCTGTTTTCACCTGGTAGAGTGCCTTATTTAAAAAATTAAAGCTTAATTTTGCTGTGTTGCTTTACTAGTTATTAAGTATAATACCCAGTTTTAAAAATAAAGCTTTTAACACGTGTCACATTAAAAACCATCTGGGAAGGGATGGAAAATGAACATCAGTTTTGAACAGTTCCTATTAACACTGAACCACAGTGTTAATAGGAACTGTGTAATTATAGATAAGCCTTTTAACTGATGTTAACAAAGTCACTCTTGAAATAGAAAAATTTAGAGACCTCCTACGTTACTTTCACACAACAGATGTGCAGTTCATCTATTTAGGATTAGAAGGATGAAAGAGCCATACAACTATGCCTGAAATGACAAAATCCAACTCAAAACTGATTGTCAGATAGTAACATAACGCCCAGTGGAAAATACAGATTTTTGACAAGGTTAAAAAGCTGTCTTTAAGCTTAAGTCAACTACTTATGCCACAAATGCATACTCTAAAAACAGTTTCATACCCCCCTGAATATACTACTGTTATTTAAACAAGCTCCTGCTCAAACAATGGACACAGCATGAGACAAGCACTAGCTGCTACCTAGGATTAACAAGTTTAGAAGAATGCTATACTGATTTATAATAGCATAAAATAAAATTGTGATAGGAAAGGTGTTGTGTTGGTTGTTTGGGGTTTCTTTTAAATACGTGGAGCTTAAGCCCACTTACAGGCTTTTTATTCTGATTCAATACATGTTAAAGAATTTATTTTTAGTTTTGAAACCAGCAGTTGAGTATTTCTAACATAACTACTTCACATAAAAAGTAGCATCTGTATAAAACCTTTTATGAGTAGGGTAAATAAAGCTTAAGATGATTGAAAAAGGTTCATCAATTTCTACACAATATTCATTTCATTAACCTATTTTACTGGAGTACTTTGAAGAGGTTTAAATTAAGAAACCTAACTATTAGGGAAAGGAATAGTCTAAATGTTTGACTGGAAATGGAGATCTGGTTGAACACCTCAGCTGGCACTACTCAAGTCCTTGAAGCTTTGCAAGAAACTCTCATCCCTGGCTATTTTTATTTAGAGCAATAACTCCTGCTCATGTGTAATTCTCTAACTCATGAAAAAAAAAAATCCAGGCCAAAAAAGCAGAGTCATTCATAAATTTTTCACAAAGCAGAGAAGTATAGCTGAACACAGGATCCCAGGCTCTAGGCACCACATTTAATATCTGCTATTCCTCCCCTTGCTCCTGCAGAAGTTGTTTTCAAATGGAGACTAAGACATCTCACATGTTTTTGTTAACTAGAAGACTAGGAAGATTAAAGTTCTATTTCCATGAAATATAATCATGACAGTAGGAAAGAGATCCAAAAATACATGACACTATCTTAAGTGAGTCTGAATAACTTTTATAGCTTAGGCAAAACTGCCTCTGCTCCCCACAAAAGACTCTTATCTGCTAGGGAAACCACATCCCTGGAGGCATTTGAAAGGCTACAGTGGACCAAATACTAGAAAAATATATATTGTGGGAAGTAAGCATGCACAAACAGAGAATGAGACGGGATGATTTAGGACATCTTTCCTCAGCCATGATTTCCACAATTGTGTTTTACAGATTGATAGCCAAACATAAACAGCTGCTCACGCAAAATTTGATTCAAATTGCTGTACACAATTTTTTATTTGAGATTATGGGAGGTTTCATCACAGTACATAATAGATGCATATTGCTTAACTTCACAGAGGCAAATTTAACATACAGTCTAAGTCAAAATATTGGAAATTTATTAATATCTGTTGTGCAGAGAGGAGGAGAGCTCAGGAACACGTGTGCTTTTCCAGCAGTGAGTGCTGCTGAGACTGCCACTGGCCATCACTGAAGTTTGCTCAAGAAGTAAATGCCACATAAGGAGGCATGTCTGGAAACTGCTCTTACCTTTCCTACCTGTTCCTCTCCAAAGAGAATTTCTTTCTGATCTCAGCAATTCTCCTGCCTCTTACCTGATTTATGGCAAACAAATATAGCTTGACCAATCTCTAGCACATTGAAGCTGACTTGCAGTTTATTGTTCAAACTCCTGCAGGCATAGCAGGAGTTTATCTTAACTCTACTGAAGCTTAGAAAACTTGCAAGTTCTCATTTTCATTTAGACATTTGTCCTCCAAGACAAGATTACTCTTAAAGAAAAGCCACACTGAAATATTGAAGTATTTAACCTCTTGCACACAAGGGGACAGCACATGGGTGAAGAGGAGAAAAACTGTCCTTGAGGTCCACTGCTCACAATTTATTTCCAGCTGTAAATTATGTTTATACCTAGAATTACAAAAAATGGATTTAAAACACTGTTTTACTTAGCTGGGCAATTCTGATACAATGTTGATATTTTAAATAGAAATAATGTTATCTTTTGCTTTCTTGGTTTATGATCACTTACAGAAATTACTACTACAGGAAGAAAAACAAAGCCCAACAAATCCCCAAAGTGTTTTTCAAAGTAAAGGTAGGCCAGGATTAGTTCTATTTTTCAAATGTGAAGTTAAAGGCTCCCCTGGTAATAGATATTTAATTTTCAAAAAAGAACTAGAATGCTGTTCCTGGCTCAATTGCTTCATTCGTGGCTGTTCTTTTTGGTCTCAATCTTATACAAGAGGAAACTCCTACCATTATACATCTGTATTTGCCACCATTTTATTGATCCAAATCAACCCCAGCTCAATCCTTCTGTACATATTACTCATCTGTATTGTATTTTCTACAAACTACATTCCAAAACCCAAGGGCATTGAGGGTGCCCTGCAGTATAAGACAACCACATATCGTGCAAGGACATGACCACCTATTTCATCTGAGCTGTGTTCACCATTAGTGCACCACTGACCTGCAACATGTCAGACACAGACAGGAAAACCAGACCTACATTCTGAGCACAAGATACTGTAGTACATCTTGCAAGTGAATCACAAGCGCTTAAGTGATTACGTGCTGCATTTGTAATGAAAGACCTTCCCCAAATCACACTGCACTCGTGTGCAGGGCATAGAACAGCCTTTGCTGACTCCACAAGCACAAATTACATCTACCCCAAATAACCTGTTTGCTCCCATTTAGACAGGAGGCCACGAGAGACAAGCTTTACATAAGCATCTCAAGCTATTTAAAGCAACACGTTTACTATTTCCAGAACACAATGTGAATGAACTTCATGAGCCAGCACTTAACCTACTTCAGCCAGTGCAGCCCTGACTCACAGGGCAGGCACCCCATGAGCTTAGTGAGGGACTTGATATCACTTCTTTATCTTATACAAGCTAAACCTGGGAGAGAGCTTAACAAAAGGGAGCAGCTCCTTCACTACACTAATCACAACAAGAATTCAAAGAATCAAGAAGAATGGTTCCACATTTATTTTGCTAAAACTTAGTGAGGTCACAGTATGGCTAATGCATAAACCTGTCCACATACTAACCATTAAAGTGACCTCAAAAAGCAAAACCCAGCCATTGCCTGGTAGTTCTGACTGCAAACACACATTTTTGTTACCCTGGCATATGTACCTAAATAAAATAATTAGTATTACAGCTCACCCTTGTATCTATTCACAATGGCTCCTACAAACTGGCCCACACAAAAGCAAAACAAGTAAGGGGATGTGGAGATTCCACAACAGAGGTCAGGAGTTACCAGGAAAGTCTCTGTAATGAAAGCAGCAGCCACCTGACCCAAGTTCAGTTGCAACACTGCTGATGTGCTCTGCCCTTTATTAAGTACTGCCTTCTCCTCCCACCCTTCAGGGATACCTATCCACCCCCAACATTCACCTCTGCTTTGCACATGTTTTAAAACTGCTGTTTCAACCAACTGCTGCTGGTTGAAATCACTACCAACCAATCCTGCTGCTTATTCTCACATGTAAGTCATACTAATTTTGCTGTTTTGGTCAAAGTTGACCTATTTGACTCATTTGTTCACACTCACCCTGTGAGAAGCCCTCATTCCTACATAGAGCCATTACACCACTGCTATCTGCAGCATAAAGGCAGTAGTCATAAAGCAATTTTAGCTCCATTTACTTTATGTTAAAGTTATCCACTTTATGTGTTTTGCCTGTTAGCAAGCTGAAACTTCAAGGAAGACTAAATCAAGCACTCAGGTGTTGCAGGTGATGAAGAAATGTTTAGAAAAATTAAACTGCTCCATAATACCATGGAGGTCCAAGATGAGGGATTAAAAAAGCTGATTATCAATAGAAAATAGCTCCATCAGTAGTTGTCAGAGTTTGAACCACTGATGCACACTCTGAAACCCCCCAAGATGCACACTGGCAGGAGCCAGGCCATGCTGGAGGAAGTATCACATTGCACATTCATTGTTCCTGCATCCCTCAAAGCAGCTGTTCTGGCTGGGCAGGGTGCCAGCTGCAGCTTTGACCTGACCTGGTGTGGCACTTAGGATCTCTCTCACTACCAAGAAAATCCAGTAGTATAAATTCCAGATGACTTTCAAGCACTTCTAAGAAAAGAAGCACCTTGTACTACGAAATTACAGTTTCAGTCCCCGAGCTGACTGTTTAGAGACCCTTAAGACAATACAATGGAGAGTTTTATCAGTCTAACATTAATTAATGCACGAGATGCCCCAGGATTCAATAGTTGAAACTACTACTTATGTGGATAAAGCCAGGTATTTGATATTAACTATTTAAACAGACCAAGCACCACTTCACAGAAAACACAAATAGTTAGGGATTTTAAAGTATGCTACCAAGATTATTACTTTCTGGAACCTCATGCCACCACACTGGGGGAGGAGTAACACAAGAATGTTGAATACCAGAAAGACTTCAAACTACAGTGTGTTGTTTGATCTAAAACAGAATTAAATCTCACTGTCACAGTAAAACTTGCTTACACACCAAAAAACATGTGCAACCTCTTGGCTGCTCTTTCCTTGTCGCACCTCAGGATCAACTGTCATAACTCATGAAGCAGAAGAGTGGAAAAAACTCTGCAGTTTCCACTTCTGAAAAGAAACATTTCTCTCCTCATACTGCAGTTAGCAGCCTAAACACCACCTTGACTCGTTCTGTGGCAGCCTCTGAGACAGAGCAGATTTGCTGCAGGAGAGCAGAAGCGCAGAGAGGCTCCTGCCACACTCGGGCACCTCCACAGTGCAGGGTGAGGGGATGTCTGCTGCCATGGAGGAAGGCTGACACTCCTCACTGCAGCCAGATTCTCACCTGGCTGCTTGTGAACGACGCTCAGCGGGCACAGACAGCACAGTTCTGCTGTGCTGCAACTCCTACAGCTCTCCTTGCACACAAAACTGAATGGAGAAAGCAATTCTGAGCCTTCAGGGGCTGGAAACAGCTATTGCTTTTGTTATCTTTTCCTACAGTCTTTTCCACTTGTTTTTACAGCTGTCTTCATGTCCTAGAAGGTCTGATGTTCCACAAGTTTGAATTTTCAGCTTCTAGTCCAGAAAAAGATCCTTCCTGAATTTAGCACTGTGTGAGAGCTGAGCAGGCGTGTGCAGCAATCTGCCTGAACACTTCAATCTCCTTCTAGATACATGAATCACTCACTTTACTGGGTATTAATGTAGCATTTTCCATGAGAATTGAAGATATGGCATATTCCTTTCCAAGAGGGTGTGAAAACCTAAACCAGAGGGGGAGTGCAGTGAAGTGTGAAGGTCTGTGAAGAATACAACAAAGTCAAAGTACATAGAAATAAACAGTTTATGGTATTCAGAGCTGCCCCATTTTTTACCTTTTCTAAATAAAAGCGAAAATCAGAATAAAGATGCAACAGTGGAAGGAAGAAGCCAGGAACTGGCATAGATAAATTAATAATCTGAATTTTCTCAACAATGATTTCTGAACTTAAAAACCAATGACACAGGAAATTTTGCTTTCAGAATTAGACTTTTGATTTTCTAGCACTAATATTTATCAAATTAATAGGGACTGAAGCAACAAGTACGTTTTCAGAACTCAACTACCAAAAAAAAAAACCAGTTCAGTAATGAAAAAAAGCCCAAAACAAAAAACCAACACCAAAACAAAAACCAAAGTAAAACACATCAAATCAAAACACTTTTCATCCCCTTCTGCCTCTAAAGCTTCACCAGACCACAACTATTCAAGATCTTCATTCAGATATAAGAGCCCTTGCTTCAAACTGAAGTAAATAAATTTAGTGATGATAAATACTGATTTGAGAGAATTCCTTGCTGAGAAGCCTTCTGCAGCTTTAGCAGGTGTTTGTGTAAACCTCTCAGGACACCAGAGCATTGGCAGAAATGTCTGCAGCCCCAAAACTTTCATCTTCATGCAGTTATGGGCTCTAATATACCACCTTCAGGTCTATCATAAACCATATTTGACCCCTGTTAAGTTCTCCACAAGCACTATAATCTAACTGCTGACCTGGTTTTGAGCAGCTACTTGGCAAGTTGAGTTTTTTTAGAAAGACTTGATAACATCAAAATATTTGCAGTAAAGCTTAAAACAAAAATCCTTAAAAGCGCTTGTTTTCATAAACTGACTTGGAAGTGAATTTGAAATCACAGAAAAAGTATTTTTGGAAACAATAAGGAGCCATCAAGATACATGAAAGGAAGGTCTTACTGAACTTTCCCTATTGGTAGCCCTGATCTTCACTGAGCTCTATGCAGATAAAGGACACTTCAAAACAAGCCTTCTGTAGTATTGGCTCATGATATTTTGCACAGCAGTAATTTCACTTAAGACCACAATGTAAGTTTCAAAGCATATACCTATGCCAGGATTTGGGGCATGCGGAGAAGGTAAGATATGAAGACTTAACAATAAAATGGGTAAGCAAGCTGAGATTCTAAAAAAATCTGATACTTCTCGCAAACTTAATTTTTACTTCAAATGTTTCCAGTACTTGCCTTGTTTTTTAACAGATGCTTTCATTAAAGTTTAGCATGTTTGGAAATTGATGCATTTCCAAACCATAGTTTGTGCCTTGGATTGAGAACACAGTAATATCTTAATAGGAAGGTTCTACTGAAATAGCTAGAAAGAAAACATCAGGTCTTGACACTGCAGAATAAACTATTCATCTTATCAAGAAATCATCACTTCAAAATAATCTTACAGGAAAAAGTAGTCAAGACTGGCTAAATATTAGTGTCATATACAATTCTGCAGCAACTCTTAACAGCCAAAAAACTTCCTATAGACATAGGTTATGACAGCTTTCCTCCATACATACTGCTGCATGGATTATTTAAAAGGCATAAGATCTGAGCAAATTAAGCTATTCAGTAGCCTGAAATATTCCATCTCACTTCCAGAGCTTGAAGAATGCAAGCATCGAGTCTAGCCAAAAAAAGGGGCAGGTTTTAAATTTTACATAAAGAAACCTGCATTAGACCACACAGGCAGTTGAAAGGCAAATCCAATAATACTTCTGGTCTAGATTAGCAAACTAATCCTAACAGTGATTAACACTAAGAAACAGGTAAGATCTGATTAGCTAACTAGTAAAATTGCATCTTAGCCAAAACTCAGAACACTAAGTCATACCTAGAACAGAACTAGTTACCAACCTTATCAGTAACTAAACAGATTGCTTTACCCCCCACAGCTTCAGCAAAAATGCTGTATTTTTAAAGAGGAAAATCCTTGAAGATATAAGGAAGTAGTTTCACAAAAGTACAAGGGAAGGACAGTTGTCATCATAGAGACTTTAACCAAGTGGATATAAATTAGTTAGCATCAGACAGTTCCAGCATCTATCTTACTGGTATTTTGATGTAAAGCCTACTAATACTGGGGTACCACAAACTGCATGTTTTAGCCAACACAGCATCCTATTCAGCTTTTTTTTTTGCACAGTGCATCACATAGAGGGACACTGGTGCACAACTATGTCCCTTCCTTACAATTTCACTGCTACTTTTGCAAACTGCCTCCTCATCACTAATCACAACAGATCACACAAGCCTTCCAAGTCTCAAGACAGTAGGGTTATATGCACAAGCACAAGGTGTTCTCTGGCCATAATGTTAGATTCAGTTTTGCATTTTCAACTGTAGCACTCAACTCCATTGACAAAAAAACTCCAAAAAAATGAGTTCTGTCACATGCATTTGTATTACATACAAAGTATAGGCATGAACTGAAGTTTTCTAGTTCTTGAATCAGCACCTCTACTTTCATGAGGAGGGAAGTAGAATACTAAATGAAATTCTGGAGTAAAACACCTCTTCATAGAGCTAGAACACCTGTAGTTGCCATATTAGAATACTATCTCTTTCCAACTGCTTATTTGCAGCTTCTTTAGTTAATCCATTTATACAGTTTGCTCTTTTTTAGCTTCATAGAATTACGCAAACCAAGGGAAGGCTTAATCAAACAGATTTGCAGTAAGATTACTCAGAAATCATTGCATTGGGGAACGCAGTGGTATCAACTTTTTGCTACCATGTCTACTCCATTCCCAATGGCTTCCTTGCTTTTCAAAAAGCAAGCCATTTTTCTGTGGCCTCTGCTTTTAACCATCTTTTCAGAGCTCTCAGTATTCTGTATCAAGTAGAATAGACTTCAAGAACTGAGTTTCACTGGCAAGATCTAAGTTGCTTTAGGGCATAGTGCAAGCAACCTTTGCTCTCCTGCCAAAGGTGATAGACAGGGCACAGGCAAACCTGCAACAACTACAAATTAGTGCCGCTGATCTAGAAAGAACCTTTCAGCAAGAGCTCCCTTCCCACAGTGAGGAAAGTAAAATCTCACCCGTGTCATTTTAAAAAAGTCTAACGATGGCCTGTTCCATCGTACATCCTCCTCCCGTCTGCGCTTCAGCCGGCTTTTCTTTTCGTTCAGCACGCAGGGCTGCGAGCGGCACCTCAGCAGGCCCTGCCGCCGGCTGAGCTCGGGTGTGGAGGTGGGAGTGCTGCTGGCTGAAGGCAAGAGATTCCCCGTCTCGGTGATGTGCTCCTGGGAGAGGGACAGGCGGCGCCTTGGGTTAAAGTCACAAGGGCCTCCGCAATTCCAGCGGCTGCTGGAGCTCGTGCTGCCCTCGCTGCTGTCCACAAACCCGCTGCTGGCAGAGGAAGGTCTGGGTACTGGAGAGGTGTTGAAGCTGGTGATGGTGAAGACGTTGTTCAGGGACAGGATGTTTTGCGGCAGGCTGATGCTTGTGCTTCTCTGCAAGGTGGCACTTCCGTGGCTGTTGCAGCGCTGCAGGGTAGCGCTGCCGCCGCTGTTACAGCGTCTCTTTGACACAGGAGTCCAAACCTTGGAGCTGCCGGGCTTCCAGGGAGAGCGGCAGCGAGCCAGCTCGTCCGGCTCCGACAGGGACCTGCAGTGGCGCTTGGTGGGAGGTGCCAGGGGCTGGCCCGAGTTCTCCTTCAGGTTTAACTCACTTATCCATCCCGACACCATGGACGTGTTGGAGGGCTCCTGCTGCCACGGCAGGCTGCCATTGCTGGCAGCGCTGCTGCTGAACGGGCACACTGGGAAAGGGTAAGCTGAATTCCTGGTGGTGTCAGGCTGGATTGGGTAACCCCCATTTAAAGCTTTCCAAGGACTGTCTTCTGAAAGCAAAAAAAAAAAAAAAAGATACAGGTGAAAGACGAAAGGAGAAAAGAACAATTTGTGTTAAACCTAGTTTAATGTAAAGCCATCAAAATCATCTTTAGAAGGATGAGCCACAAATACCCAGTTCCTAATCAAAATGTCACACTAAAAAAAAGTAGGAAATGCAAAACCACAAAGACCAAAGTATTTAATCAGGAAACAATCCAAGCATTCCAATATATATGTACCTTGTTAATACTTTTTCCTTTACATTGAATAACTGCAATTTTTTTTTTTCAGTGAGCAACAGGACAGTTTTCTAGCGCACAGCACACACCACAATTAAATCACAGAATTGTGAACCTCAGGTACAACCAAAACAGATTAACAACATGAGAAGCCATCAGGGAACTTTTTATTTTTTTATGCAAGAGCAGGATAATCACTTCAGACTGCTGTTATTCATTCAGCTGTTATGCTTCTCTGTTAAAAACAACTTATTAAAGAAAATTTCCAAAGAGTGTTCACATTCTCTGCTCTGAAAAGCTTTACGTTAAATTAGAAACAGTATAAACTTAAATCAGACTGAAGACTGTTGCTTCCCCCCTTAAACTCTGAGTATAAGAAAAAACTCCAAATCTTAATTTAATGCATAAAGTACCCCTTAAGAGCCTCCTGCAAGTCTTACTGTGAATGCAGACATAGCGCACAACTTCTCATCTGAAGTGGCAATGCTGGGTTAAAAGCAGTCTGCCAGTGCAGCCTCTCACTCTTTTGTGAAGCATTTCTTTGAGAACATTCTGCACATTTTACAGCTGTTCCTCCACATTATACAATGAAGTGTAAGAAGAACTACACAGCAGACTTTGGATTTGCAAATTGAAAAGCAGCAAAACTGTTGGCCAGCTAACAGTGCTTCATGCTTGGTTAGAAAATTTGCTAATTTAAACCAATTAGCCAAATAAGTTTCACTTATCCTGGCTTTCAAGAAAGAACGTTTAAAATACCCATTTATTCCCATACGCCTATTTTAGGAACCTAGATAGAACCTAAACATTGAATACTAGTATATTCTTATGGTTGATTTTCTAAACTAAGTTTTATAGTAATAAACAGCTAAAAGACTTGCTGAGTAGCTTTAAAAGTTGCAAACCCAAATAGTTGTACATGTTCCATGCCCAAAGTATGTCATGGATTATCCTGTTTATTTGGATCTTATTTAAAGAACACCCTATTGTCTCAAAATCATTTAACTGTGCAGACAGCTGGCCTATTCAAACATGTTTTATTAGAATTCCTCTGTCCTTCCTCCTCCATTCTTTCAGATGGGTACAACCACATACTGTGCTTTGCCTTAAGCATGCAAGCTCTTCAAGGCAGGGACCATCCATAATTCAATGCAAGTAAAAGACTGAACACAATGGGGTCCAGCTAATGCATGAAACTCCTAGCATGTACTGTAGGACAATTTCCTAGCTGGGACTCACCTGATTTTTTTTAAATCCTTAGGAAGCTTTCTTCCAGGCTAGGAGACTTTATTTAAAAGTTTAACGTAAAAAAAAAAAGTCAAGAATCCGTGTTTCCGTTCTTTACACGGCAGAAGTACCTAATAATTTAGTCTGGAAAACAGCTCTAAGATAAGAGACCAACCATTAACTTAAATCTGCTAAGTCCACCACTAAATCATGTTGCAGGTGCCACATCTACATGTATTTTAAATACCTGCAGGGATGGTGACTCCACCACTGCCCTGGGCAGCCAGTTTCCATACTTGACAACCCTTCCAGTGAAGAAATTTTTCCGAACATCCAATCTAGGCCTCCTCTGGTGCAATTTGAGGCCATTGCCTCTTGTCCTGTCACCTGTTATTTGGGAGAAGCCTTTCCCTCATGCACAAGACAGATCACCTTGTTAGAGAAGATTGGGTTGGTCAAGCAGGACCTGCCTTTCATACAGCCCAGACTGAGGGACCTGTAGTTCCCAGATCCTCCTTTAGGCCCTTCTGGTAGAGGAGTGTCACATTTGGTGACCTCCAGTCACCTGGGACCTCCCCAGGGAGCCAGGACTGCTGGTAAATGACAGAGTAGCTCAGTGAGCCCATCCATGACTCCCTCAGTCCTCTTGGTTGGATCCCATCCAGCCCCACAGACCTGTGTGGGTCTAAGTGATGGAGGAGATCTCTGGCCATTTCCCCTTGGATTATGGGGGCTTCATTCTGCTCCCCATCCCTGAATTCCACCTCGAGGGGCTGAGTACCCAGAGAACAACTGGTCTTACTGTTAAAGACTGTGGCAAAGAAGGCATTAAGCACTCAGCTTTTCATCATCCTTTGTCCCTATATCCTCCTTGCATCCAGTAAAAGGATGAAGATTCTCCTTTTGTTGCTGATGCATTTATAGAAACATTTTTTACTATTTTATGGCATAGCCAGATTAGCTTCTTGTTGAACTCTGGCCCTTCCAATTGTCTCCCTGCATAACCTGACATCCTTATAGTCCTCCTGAGTTCCCTCCTCCTCCCTCCAAAGGTCAACTCTCCTGGCTTTTTTCCTCAGCCTTGAGCTCCAGACAAAGCTCTGTTCAATCAGGCCAGTAATCTTCCCCACTGGCTGATCTTCCAACACATGGGATAGCCTGCTCCTGCACCTTTAACATTTCCTTCTTAAAGCATATCCAAGCCTTCCTGGACTCCTTTGTCATTCAGGACTGGCTCCCAAGGGATTCTGCCAATCAGCCTCCTACAAAGGCTGAAGTCTGCCCTCCAGAAGTTCAAGGTGGCAGTTCTCTTAATCCCTGCCTCTTTCTCCAAGGATCAAACACCCAGGCAGCCTCTGACCACCACATCACCACCAGTCTTTCACTGTTTAAAACCAGTATGGTGTCTCCCCTGGCTGAGCTCACTCATCAGCTGCATCAGGGAGTTTTCTTCCATGAAGTCCAGGAACCTCCTGGACTGCTTCCCCTTTGCTGTATTGTATTTCCAGCAGACATCTGGTAAATTGAAGTCCCCCACAACAACAAGGACTAGCAGTTGTGAGGCCTCTCCCAGCTGCTTACACAGTATTTTGTCTGCCTCTCTTCATCCTGGTTGGGTGGTCTATAACAGACTCCCAACCAGGATACCTGCCTAGTTGGTAGTGATTTATTCTAATAGGACCAAGGGGGAACAAAAGCAAATAACACTTCTATGAGGGCACTGGACTTCAGCTTCTGTTTTGCATCATGGTGCATGGTCTGTGTGGCAAAGAATATAATAAGATGTACAAAGATTTCTACTAGCTGAGGAATCTGAAGATGTTTAACATGAAAAACAGCATTAGTGTGCTTCTGCACACCAAGGCAGATATTGAACAAAAAAAAAAGTGTTACAAGGGCTTTTTACTATGCAAAGCAGATCACAAGTACAAAACTAACAACCAGCTATTCCCAGTATTGTTCAAAGACCAGCTTAAACCAGCAGGCTCTACAGCAGCATGCTCCATCCCCCTCACCTTATTTACAAAAGAAAGGCTGCTTGCTATACCAATTACCTCAGTAAAACTCAGCTAAGGTTTCTGAAGAACTTACCATTGATTTCGAAAGGGAACAAGCTGCCACTTTTGTTCAGCTTCTCAGATGAGTACTGAAATCAATCAGAAAAAAAAAAGTTTTAACTGTGGCAAGAGTCAGCATTCACTTCAAGGAAACTGCATGCAGTTTTTACTATTCCTATATGTGCAGTTAACAATGCCTTTAAAAGATGGGGTTTTCCAATGTAATCTGAAGAAATTCCTGAACAGCTGATCTTTATAAATAAGCCTCTAGCACCAAATTATTTGTAATGTTTTCTGATATATTGCTAAGTATAAAGCTGTTTCAAGAGTTACAACATTAGCCCATGTGAATAAACTGGAAAATTAAGAGTGATAATTCATCCTTAATGAAAGAGCTTTGATCCAATTCTCATTTCAGCAGAGAGGAAATTACAACCTGGCAGTTGGGTTTCCATTTTCAATCTTAAGGCTAGAAGGCAAAACACTTCATCTTCAACTAAGGGACAGGAATAGCTTTATCTAAATTAAATATACAAGGTCTTGAAGTTCACCACCATGAACACTGCTCCAATCAGGCTTTATTAGTATTTTACATTTTCATATAATCAATGAAGTGAATTTTTTTTACTTCCTCAAAGTAGAAAAGCTATTGATAAAATATCTTTCCTATCATCAAAACAACTTTAGCAGTCTGACTGCTTTTTAAATCTCAGCTTATTGCTGAAAAACAACATAACAGCCATGCTTAAAACAAGGTCTGCATTTAAAGGCCTTCAATTTAGCCTCATCAGTAGCATCTACACATTAAGACAAGTTTGTAACTAATTTAACAAAAAAATATTACTACAAAGGCATTCTTAATGGTCTAGATTTCTCAGACAAAGCACAGACCTTGCAAATCCAGCATCCTAAAAAGGAGCTATAAATAAGTGGCTCATAGCTCCATCAACCCAAGGGTCATTATTCACTCCCCCACCACCACCTCAGGATGGAGAGGAAGGTTGCTTTAAAAAACAGCAACACACTTTATGTGAACATTGTTCTTTGTGTACAGCCAAAGAAGATAGCATTGTACATACACTTCCTTTTCAGATACAAAGTCAATTTTTAAACAAACATCCTTGAGCTACAAAGCTTTTTTTTTTTTTTTTCTGTACAGCAGCACATAGTGCTAGTGACAACTTTATATCCTTGAGCCCCACAGAGACAAACACTGAGCTGTGGCAATATTCCCTTGGTGGTATTGTTTCACAGGTAGGAAATAACAGAACAGCTTAAAGGATAGAACAGCAATAAGGTTTTTAATTTTATTTTTTATTGGCATCTGTATATGAGACAAACCATTTCATTTTTACTTTGTAAATGAATCTGTAGATGGCTTTATAACCTCCTTTTAAAGAAGGTACTCTAAATAAACAGCAGAACCCCAAGTTTAAATCTCCATTGGATCTGCTGTTAATTAGTCCAATCCAAACCATCTGAAATCTGCAACTTGCCAGTTCCATAGAATTCACATTTAAAAAGCCACTGCCCTCATTTACTTGAATCAGGTACAAGCTTCATATGAAACACAGGAGCACATTAAGGTAACAGTAGTTACATATCAGCTGTCCCTGAAGGGGAAATAGACAAATTAATTTGAGACTTAAAGATAAGATCTTCCAACAAATTCTTCCTTTCCATCATTCCCCAAATAAAAGGCAATACCAACCTATTAAACTATAATACAGTAGCTACAGAAAATGTGTTTTTGCAACAAAATTGTGTCAAAAACTTACAGATGATTTATCCTGAGCCAGATGAAAAGAATACAAGATGAATTAATATGGGCATAATAGAGATGTTTAAAAGACTATTTATTCAGACAGGCCAAGATATGTAATGCTTATAAGGAAAAGAACTTCAAGGACAATCCTTGGTTTCAATAGTTTTCAGGCAAATGCATCTTTAACAAGGTTCTCTTCATGAATGTCCAAGTTATTTGATTAACTGTACTTCTACCACCTTAAAAAGCCTTGTCCATCAGTTGAGAGACTAAACTACTTTATCTTTGACAACTGCAGAGCACTGAATCCATTTTCAGGGGGACCATGGAACAAGCAGGATCACGTACATACAGACTGTCTGTCCTCCAGAGAACTGCAACATTCTCTAACTCAGAGAGCAACTTTGATCTTGCAGCCATTTCTGACCAGAGAAGTCAGTGCTCAGTTCCATGACAAAGCAGACATATCTCCTCTGCAACTTGGGATCTTTTACACAGAATCCTGCTAAGTCACAAAAAAATTCTCTGCTAATTCTTTGGAGATTCAAACCAAAACTGTAAGAACATGACATGTGACATCACATGCTGAAAAGGAGAGTAAGCTGCACTATTTCCAGCAAAAGCTCAAGGCACTGAAATAAGGGTTGAGTGACTAAGAGGACAGTAAGTAACAAATCTCCTTTACAATATATGCTTGGCTTTCTATAACTGAAACAAAAATACTTGGAAACAGTGTCTGCTGGTGTATTTTAACCACATCTGGAAGCCCAAACTTAAGAAGACCCTGTCAGGCTGCAAATTCTTTATAGGAGGGAGTATTTTTTATCTATACAGCACATGGCACAAGTCCCAGTAGATATTACTGTAACAGGGCACTGAACCAGTTTATCAGCTCTCCTGGGCTGGCCATACTCTACCCCCCCACACTCAATCCTTTTGTGCTAGGAGCTACCTGAAGCTTCCTCAATTAATACTTTACTTTGTGATTACAGCTGAAAAGAGCTTGCAATTCCTAAGAACCTTGACAGGGAAGTCTGCTACCCTCTGTGTTAAGGAAATCTTCTTAGAATAAGGCCAAATTATTCAAAGGTCACTTTCCTGAAGAGGAAACACATCCATTTTGCAACTACTGCTTTTTGAATAGATGTTAAAACAGCCATCAAGATCTCATGCCTCTGGAGAATTTATTAGGGAAATAATGGCATATTTTAAGCTAGACACGTAAAACAATGAAACTACAAGTTTCACCTGGGGTTAGAATTGTTTGCTTCATGCCAAGAAGTGGATCTACTTTGAAATGCTTGTTCACAAATAGAATCTCTTTTGTGCAGCTGGAGAGATCATGTTCAAAAGGAAAGGAAACATTTAGGACAGTACTGCAAGTTTCAGTTGGTTTTCTGAATCTTACCAGCTGTTCTTTCATTAAAATACTCACTTGAAAAGACACCTAGTCTGAACTGAGTGAGTGGAAGAGCTGTGCAAGTGAGGCTGACAACTAATTATAATTTACATCACTAATTTTAAGTGTTCTTTGCTAGCAGAAGCCAACTGCAACAAAAATAACTCTGGCTATTCTTCTACACTGCAATGTACTGCATTAAGGACTTCACAGCCTGTGCTATCCCTCCTCATTATACTCAGAATGACAACTTCATCTTCATACTTTTAAAATTAATGGCTTTAATTTCAAGGCCTTTTTTCCAGTTTCCAAGTATATTTGCGTTCCTCCATTATCAGCATCCTTTCCAAACCACAGGGAAGCCATTGTTTATCATGCAAATACTAATTTAACCACCACCATACAGATGTGACTCAGTTTAAATGGGCCATGCCAGACCTCCATTTCTCTACCAAATATGACTGGATATGAAATAGTGAGGAGGAACACTGACCTTTTCTCAGGATGCAAAGAAGGGATTAAGTCAAGTAGTCTGACCAGTGGCTTTTCCTCTGAGGAAGAGTCTAATTCTACATCTTTCAATATAAATAAGCCTCAAAAATGAAAAATGATGAAACCCCACATGCCTGGAAGGGGTTTTACAGTAAAACTTGTTCCTTTCACAAATCCTTGACTGGAAGTGCTTATGTTTCCTACTTAATATCACACCCTGACGTCTTACAGCTCACATACTATTACTTCACAAACCAACATGAGATTCTATACAGCAATATGAAAAAGGTACAAGTTTAGTCAGAATACAGAAAAATCCAATTTTGAGCTCTATGAAAGTTCTGAGAGTTCAAGGGACTAGAAACTTACTATTTGATTTAGTGCTGCTGTCAACCCATGAAAGCCACAATGTGCTCAGACAACTTCTTTTGTGAGGTAGAGTTGAGAAACCAGGGACACTACCTTGTGAGCTACAGTAGCCAAACTGAGAAAAAAAGCTTGGGACAACCTTCCTGCTTCTACAGCAAGCCACCCAGTCATTTTCCTGAAGGCAGGTGCAGGATAAGGCTGTACAAGATCACTTGAGCATGCACTAGGCTGAATTACACCAGCTTGGAAAATTAGCATGTCATTTAACAGAGCAGTAAAAAGCTGCAGCCAGTATTTTACAACATAAAAGAGGTACTTGGTCACCATACAGCTTACACAAATGAAAAAGTGTACTATGTCCTATACGTGTTGTCTTTGTGCCCAGTTCGGCTGCACAGTACATAGCTTTGAAAGAGCTATTCTTTTTGCTTTTATAACCCTCATTCATGAGCTGTATAACAGAATAGCTTTTCCCCAGCTATTTTATCTACTTGTGCCCAGACACTTGAGCAGATGCACAGTAAAAGGTATCACAAAATTGATAAGGTTTAACTACATTAACCCAGGCAAGAAAAGTTGGTCTTAATCCTCAATCAGCTCACAATGAGGTTCACCACATGGCGTCACAGAACTTTGTGCCAGCAAAAACAACAAAAGGTGCAGCCAAGATCACTTCAGAATTGCTCCAAACTGCTGCTACTATTAGAAGAAACCACAGCATTAACCTGAACTTCTTGCCAAAAAGCCTAAATGTGCTAGCAGTGATACCAGAACTATCACCAGCAGTCTTTTTCTCTTAGTAACATTTAGCAAAGTGGAAAAAACACTTTTTATCATCTTAGGTTCACATTTTAGTAAGGAAGCCATTATTTGCTTCCATGAATCCTTTTTAGTAGGGAGCAACCTACTTGCACACTTTTATTCACACTTGCTTCACTGGTTCCACACCTCACTGTGCAGTTTCCACACTTTTTCAGGGTGCCATTGTGTACAAACAGAACCTGTCCTCAGAACCTATTTTCTGTAAGAACTAAAGCACTCACAAAACCAATTACTTGACAGATAAAAGAAGGAGAGGAACAAGAGAAGGCTGAGGACGAAACAACTGATGAGACATCATGTGCCATTTTCCGCTCTACTTGTTCTTTTTCATGCTTTATTGTAAGTCCAGATAAGGAGAGGAATAAAAGCCAACCAAGCTACAACACATCACAGCCTTGCAGCCAACACACTCCTGTACAGACTCCACACAGTGTAAAGGCAGTGATATGCCCTTCTCTGCTATTAGAGGTCTGTGGTTCAAAACCTTCAGTGACTACTGGTAAAAAGACTGGAAATTACAAGGTGATGCTACATGTTTGTCACTGAATACTGCTACTGGCTCTAAGTCATTATTGGCCCACAATTCAGCCTCAGTTTAGTTACAAATGATGACTTTGTCAGTTCACAGGTACAGCAGATTCTCCTACAAACTGCATGGCCCAAATGCTTCATCAAACCAGACAAAATAAATGCAAGCTAAGTATGCACTTCTCCTGAGAGTTAACATTATTTCAACACCTTAAATCTGCCTTTCAAGAATAGCATATATTTATGGGGAAGGTGAAATAAAAGTAAAATGAATTATTGGAAGAACTCTAAATGGACCTACTACAGTTTTGAAAATAAAATTGCTTGATTAATGTCTACTGTCACATATCCTTACTGGACAAGGAACTGCATACATGACAATTGCAGGTGCTTGTGCACAAATTCCACCACATTCAAGGTATGCTCCACCTGCTTTGGGCTCTTGATATCAATAAGGAAGAAGTTCAGTTGTTTAAGTTACAATGTAGAGAATTTAAAAGTAACTGACATACTTCAGGCCCAATATTACTTTTAAAAAAGTAACAGAATTAGTGTTGAACAACACCTCAACATTTAGTCAAGTTATTTTGTGTCCCACTGGAACACTCAAGTTTAACCTACAGAAGGGCACCACTAATCAAAGTCACTAAAACAAAATTAGTGCATTCCATACAGAACATGGTTTCAGGGTACTCAGGTAGGCACCTAGAACTGACAAGAGACTGTTCTGCATTACTCACTCTGGAGTAGCTATTTCATTCACAAGAGGGATGTGAAGAGAATAGATTCCTTCATGCATGAATTGCATGCTTGAACCAAACAATGTACTCAGATTAAACCAGCAAGAATAACACCAAAAATCAGAAAGTTTTTCAGAGCACCAGGTATATGAGACACTGAAAAAGCCAGGATCCACTCTACTAGCATCAGTCTGGTAGTAACCTGACTTTTAGTTTAACTGTATTTACTTGATGATCTGTTTTCCTTCTGCCCACTGCTGACAGTTACCTACATGGCAGTCAAGGATTTTTATAAATAAATACTCTTTTCAGATATAAAGCTAACAAACACCTGGTATATATGGGGGGAAGAAAACTTCAACACATAAAAATATATGTGCATTTTGCTAGTATAAAAGGAATCCTGAGAAGCTTGAATCATCCTTCTCAGTCATTAGAACACTATTTCATGAAGAGAACTGGCTTTTCGCTATTCAAAATAAAGTAGGCAAGTAAAAATTCAAAAATAGACTAAACACTGTAGATCCACTTTTCCTCTCACCCAACCTTGCAAACCAGTCCTAACTTAGATAGCTAAATTCTGGCTGATCTGCATTCTTCAATTTGTTATGCAGTTGTGAGTTACTTGGCATTTCACATTTATTTCATGTTGTTTTGGTAGATCCTTACCAGATTAATATTGTATGTTTTACAGGTCAGATCATCCAAGCTCTGGTTCTGCAGCTTTTCTGTTATTAGTGTTACCATGGTAGTTGTTCCTTTTCCACTGCTCACACAAGTGTTGGAGGCTCTTCAGTCTCTTCTTTCAATACTCATGTGCCATTTCTGTTTTGGTCTAGAATCTTGAGATTTTTGCTTCCATCTTACTGCCAAAGTTTATTTCCAAATGCTGTCAGTGTATCATGTCTGGTTTCCTGTAAAATTGGATTAGAAAAAAGGAAAAAGTCAGAAAAAATCTTGCATGTATCATAATAAGTATTGTAATAACACAACTCTTATTTGGACTAGTCCCTCATGCAAACACATCACTTTGTGACCAATGCTGATGGCCTGGCATTTCAGATTACACAACTCATGAAAGAATATTCCTATTTGAGATTTCACTGATTAAAATCTCACTCATTAATGGTGCAGATCAGAGTATACCATTTGGCTGCTTCCTGCTACTGAACTGTTTCTACCTAGGAGTTTAATCCAAGGCAGAGGGAAAGCTTTCCCTCATTTAAAGCACTGAAGTCTAAGCCAGGTATATTAGAACAGCACATGACACGGGCATTTACCCACCATACTGTACTGCATGTTTAACACTACTTGGCATGTTAAAGCATGCTACTGTATTTTTTCATCACTAATCCCCTCTTAAAAACAGAAGTGAAGCAGTGGGTAACAAACACTATACCACTACCCTCAGCTACTTTTAGTATCTTGCCCTGCATTCTTTTCAGCTTTTTCTTTAAAGGTTACATAATTGTTACCTGTCAGCAAACACCAGATCTGGTAACCAGGACGGATTCCCATACATATAAAAGTACCACAGACAACAGCTTTGATATCTTTATTCTGTGAGCAGTCATCTAAATCAAAAGCACTAGGTTCATCAGCTACCTCTTTTTATCTTAGACATCCTCTACAAATTTTCTCTCTAGTGACCTGCATTAACCATTCTTGATGACTTAAGCTGGCCAAGCATGTTCAGGGACCACTTATGGAATATAAAGTGGAAAGAAATCTTCACTATTTCCAAATTTAAACATGAGGCTTTGAGAAGGAACATTGATGCTACCAGGACCATAAGCTTACTTACATTTTCTAGTTTTAGATCTACAGTTTAAAAAAGGCAGAATATTATTTTCAAATAATATTTCCATAAAATATTGCCTCTTCTACAGTACTAATTAGCTGTTTAAATAACCGGTAGTAGCAAGGAAAAAAAAGCAACTTGAGGCTATGAGTCAAGCTAAACCCACTTAAAACTAAGATATTAATATTAGTAATGGTGATGTTAGACTATCTTTTAAACCTGTTGCCTTTAAGTACATCCTCAAATATGACTTTCATATGCTAACCATGTACTACTTTACCTTTACAGCAGTCTGCTACACACCAGCCTCCCTCAGCCTGAGCTTGTCCCACAAACAAGACTTCTGTCCAGCTTTTGGCCTTGTTCTTATATCTACTTTTTTTTTGCTGTAAGATAGAATGTTTAGAAATGCTCTTCCACCACAAATAATGCTACACAGATAGCTGGAAATTCCACTGGTCTGGTTTTACTTGATGTAAAAACATCTTTCAGGAAAGCATAAAACTTGAAATATTTACATCATGTTGTGACATCACACCAGGTCAAATATTAAGAAACCCTCAAGTTCATACACTCACTGGTAAAGATGGCACATACACTGTTCAATGTGAGCAATCAAAGCAAAGTGTGGTTCATGAAATATTGAAGCCAAGACTGAAGGAAAGCATGTGAACACAGCAGTATCTAGAGCAGCACAATCAAACATTGCTGTGTCCCTTTTAAACCTGGTGGAGTTTAAAGTAAATCTGGAAATCCAGAATAGAAGTCACAAGAAAGGCTGACTGGAGGTCAGATGTTGCTCCTTTACAGATTGAAAATACTGAAATCATTCATAACTGGTGCAAAGACTTTCAGATCCATGTTTAGGATGAAAGTTTCCACCACTAAGAGGCTACTATTAAGAATCAGCTGAAAAGTTCAATGCAGGTATAGCTACTTCTATTAAGAGCAGCCATGGAAGAAATTGTGGGGTTTTATTTCCCTCAAAGAAAGAATCAAAATCCAATAAAACTACTAAAGATGGGAGAAAAACTGATCTCTAATCAGTTAATTATATTTTACTTAGTACTTCAAGTATTCAAATGTTTCACTGCAATTTTAAGTCAGCTTAATACAAGCTAAAATAAGGAGAGACTAGACAGAATGATATTAGATTTCAGTTAACAGACCAATTGAATCCAAGGATAAAGGGAAAGCAAATGAAATCACAGAAGCACAGCACTTTCAAAATCATGTTGAACTGTAGTTGTTCAGATTCATAAACTCTACCAGCTACTGAAAGGAGTATTTGGGCACTGCAACCATTCAGGCCCTTTCTGATAGCATGGAACCCAATCATTTCTGAAATAGAGGCACTGTGGAACCTCCCTATCCCCACCCCCCACCCAGAAATTTCATTTTAACCACTCATACAATAATAATTTTTCAAATGGTGACCTGCTCCATTGACAAAGTTTTATTTTTAATTATGGGGCAGGGATGAAAAGGTGCTGTTAGCCCAAAAAGCCTTCATCTATCTGCTCCCCATCACAAGTCAATTCAATTTCTCAATATGAAGCACAACCCTAAGAGCAGGGCTTGTAGTTCAGAAGATCAGAAGCACACTTAAGTGAATTCCCTTCTCACCCTTCTTAAATGTGCTTGACCAGTACATTGGTATTAACTGTTTTACACCAGAAATCTGTTCTTGCAGTCCTCATTAAGGATGACACAACAAATGTTTCAAGTGGTCAAAATGTCACCAACACACTCCAACCACTGAAATGTCACCATCACACTCCTACCACCACAAGCCATTGTAGGCTGCAGTTTGATGTACCTCAGCTGCCATCACAACTGCCAACACATTCTCTGCTCTGGCTATTTGTGGCCCACAGCAGTGTGCCAGCACAAATGCTTCTGCTCATCACAGAGAACTAGATCAAGGAATTTTTATAGCTGGATGAAACCAAAACACTTCCTTTTGTTTCTGGGAAATGTTGTTTCCAGCTGGATCAGCTCCCCAGCCTGATCTGCCATGAACTGGACACAAATACTTGTGTGGGAGCATCGTGGGATGCTGACACTGCTTGTTCAAGTACCTGTCCAACCACAGCATCAGAAAGAAAAGAAATTCCCCACACAAGAAAGCCAATTGACATCAGCATTTCCTACACCGAGCCACGCAGATTCTTCTTTAATTAGAAATTAGGCATCTCTTCCTGAAACATGGTTTGAACATGTTTTGCTCCCATCTTCCTTTCCCAATTTGTATTCCTTTGACTGGTCAAACTTAGCAGCTCAAAGGGATCTGAAATCCTCCCTGCAGCCTCAGCACCTTAACTCAGTGACCAAACTCCCAGTTCACTCTGGTTGAGCTATGTATACTCTACACGGAATTGTTTCCCTCATCTTTGCTCATTAATATTGGCTGCCAGGAGACAAGAGATTCTTCAGAATGACTTGACTCAGCTGTGGCCATTTTAAATCTTTGTTATGTATTTATAAGCTTTTTGTCCCTCAGTACCTCCTAGAGGGAAGCTCCTCACCTAATTTTCCTACTTTTTGAGGGTTTAGTTTATTTCAAGATTCTCTGCTATGGTATGTATTTAATGGATCCACAGAGAGAGTAGAATAAGCTGTTTACTTTATGTACTTTTTCCACCATGCAATTTTTGTAGAGCTGGTTAAAGGCAACCAACTTTATTTTTCAGTCTCTCCTTATGCTTATCCGGCTGAATCCCTCTTAAACTGCTCAGCACTTCACACTAATTGGATTTCCAGTAATATGAACTATTTGAGCATCCTTGTTAGGGCAATGAAGATGCTGCTGAATTTATGTTTTCAGCTGCCTCATGGCAGAGATCTTGGAAGCACATCCCACAGGTAACAGAGCTCTGCTGTCACCTCATCTCCACAGGCAGCAGCAGAGCCAGGGGCTGCCAGCTCAAACAGGAACATCCTCCAAGCCTTGAGCTGATAACAACAGGCCTTGGAGCTCCAAGTTGGATGGAGTCCTACAAGATTATGGCCATCCTTCCCTAAGCACACCATCCTTTGTGGAGCCTGATTAGGTCAGATAGTGAGCAAGCTGAGACCTCCAAGATAAACACACATAACAAAAGATGTTACTCAGTCTCTGTCCTGGGAGAGACTTAATCTTCCTATGATCTTGAGCTGAGGGACAGAGATGAGAGCTGAGGAGGAAGAGAAGTTTTTTTTTTGTTGTTACTGAAAGGTAGACTAATCAAAAGGAATAAATGGAATATAAAAATCAAACTCCAAATGCAAGCCAAAGCTAACATTCCTCCAAGCTGGAGAATGAGCTGTGATCAGCATCTCCACTGTCTCTGATTTAAAGTTATTTTCTATTCATTCTGAAGGCTGAGAAAAGGAAAGATTCATTATTATATCTCTATAGTACTACTAAAGGAGAAAGGGTTTATTTCTTTAAAAGTTTAGCTACAACTAGTAATGACTTGTAAAAGCTCTGCCAAAATTAACAGTGGCAATAGAACAGAAGTGCTCATGTCACAAATTCTGTATCTTCACAGTGACATCATTAGTGTCTTTTTTGGGGAAGACTACTAAAAATACAGATTATCCAACCACCCAGTCAATTAAGGGATGTCAGAAGCTCATTCAGTTTGACAAGCTACTTTCAAAGAGATGAAGAGTCCTGATGAAGAACACAAAGCCAACACACAAAAAGAATCTCTCCTTGGCTCTAAGAAAGTAAGGCAGCCAGACTCATTTCCAACCCACTCCTCCTCCTCCTCTGCATCCTGCAGGACAAAATGTTCCAGCAACAGCTCATCTCAATGGGAAAATTTACATTTGTTTGAAACACTTCTAACAATTGCTCCTGTTTCTGGAAGTTCTATCTTGGATAAAGAAGAGATCACAAGATTTTTAGATCATTTCCCCATAACACAAATGTAGGTGTTTCTTGGTGATCACTGTTCCATTATTTTTCTGCCTATGGCATTAAAATGACCTGTGAGAACATAGAGGGTTGTTCCCTCTTTACTTCACATTATTTCATACTCTCTGCTCTGAGTGCTTCATGGAACCTTTCTTACCAACAATCCCATACATGCACTTAGCTTGCTCCCAGAAGAAAAGGATTAGCTGGAGTCAAAATTCCAGTTAGGATAAGTAAGTCCTTAAAAATATTATCTCTGCTTCAGCAAGCCAAAGGAGCTAATCACTGCAGCAGTACTAACTCCAGATCTAGATGTTTTGCCACTAGATTCTAGACAAAGGTGATGTGATTTTTTTGCCTCCTGGCATTTTTCTGTAGCACTCAAGAAGCACTTCAAAACTGCAACACCACATAAAACTGATCAAGTTTTAACAGAGCATCATGTGTCCCATCCTATTTATGCTCAACTCTAAGTTGGAAGACCAACTTTTCAGAAACTAAGCTCACACTTTATACCATCTGACAAAAAGCTACAAAATGTCTATTTCTAGTTTCCTGCAATGCAAAATTCCAATTTCCAAAAGGGAAGAGAATATTCTAAAAATACCTATTATTTACTACAGTGCTAAGAAGTTCATTTAGAGGCTAAGCATTCCTTACAACATAAGACTATTATTAATAACATTTAGCCCAGAAAAGTTGTTGAGAGCATGCACTTAAAAGAGAATTATTTGGATTCTATCCTTTCCAGCGTTAATCTGCAGTATGGCTATTCTGCAAACCTTCCAAAATTCCAAAGCAAATTTTTAAAAAGTCTGTTTTAATTAGGAAGTTCCCTACAGCTATAAAATTATCAATACACATTTTGGGGGATTGGTACTAAAAGGGGACACCTCAATTTCCAACATATTGTACTTCAGGAGTCCTCTCAATGCCATTAACTAGCACCCATTTATTTTCTGAGGTTCTTTACAAAGAAGTTTTTAACAGTGCATTAGAGTAACAGTTTCTGACCAAAAGGGACAAAGAAGAGAGTTTATAATCCTAGCTCATATTCTGTAGAAACTGTTTCACAACCATCTCAAAAATTCAGTTTATATTGTAGTTGTTCTCCCTGAAGAGTCCAGATGTGACAAAATAAAGCCTTAACACCACACCCTACACATTCTAGAACTCTGAACAAACAAACCAAAGAACCCAGTTTCACAATTTGCAATTTGAGAGTTTCTCTAAAAGGACTGAAGGCAGATTTCATGAGTTACAGAACCTCTCCTCCTTCTCCATGCAGTACTTTCATAAATCAGTTTTCATTAGAAGGAAACTTCAATATTATGAAGTGTTCAAGCTTGGATTCAGGCTGACACAACTCCAGCACAGAACACCAAGAAGGGACAAGAAGAATAGTTTGGAAGACATCCTTTACATCAACTTACAGCCACTGGAGACAAATTTTAGATATTCCACGGGCTCTAAAAGCACAAGAAATATCAAGAGCTCAAAACTGTCTGATATCAAGAGCTCAGAACTGTCTGCTGAAGAATACACATCACCTAAAGTGCAAGGCAGGACTACAGATCACCACTCTGAGGTCAAAAATTAGGGTTTGGGTTGTTAATGCCTCCAGAGACAGGTAAGACTAAATATTAGATCCACTTACCTCAAATGCAGAAAATCACTACTGAGCCCAGAATTTTACTGTTTTGACCCTAAACCATCATCAATAAGACCAAATGACCACTGAAGCAGCCGAGACAAAATATAAACTACTACTAAAATAAAGCTGCATCCTACACACTCACTTCCACTCCATCTCCCACACTTTAGATCCAAGAGCTCCTATGAGAAGGGAGGGAAGCCTCAACCATCACCCACAGCCTCTGGATTCCACTGTACTTTAAAAAGACAGGTGATATGCTGGAAAGAGGTTAAAGGCAATACTTTGGTATTACCAAAATTAAGGATGATTTCTCATCCCTTAGCTATACAATTCACCCAGCTTGGCTGAGGAACACATACAAAACAGACCTAAAATAATTAATTACATATTGAATTAGAACCAAAATATTTTATACTATGAACTGTTGTCTGTACTAATTATACCCCCCTTTTACTTCTCAAGTTACTGTCAGTAGTTTGGGTTTCATTTAAAACAAGATGAGAGTCACCTTCCAGAAAGGAAAAAGAAGGGTGGAGATAAGCAATGTTAAACCTTTGTCACAGTTTATAAAGTACACTTCTTAAAGCAACAGAAGTGGTGAAGTAAGCTCAAGAGACTTTTTCCAGGTCATACCCAATTAAAGCAGGGAATATATCACTACAGAAAACTAGGGCTAATAACTCAACTCAGACAGAGGTTAAAACATTTTTATTGCTAACTCATAGCAGTAAAAAGTCCGTCTCAGGTTTAAACCTGTCTTTCAGGCCAAATACTCATATCAGACAAGTCATCCTGCATCTTTTAAAATATCTTTGTCAGACAGGACAACAGATGAGCTGTGCCTTGTGTCTGATGCTGCTCAAAGATGCTGTTCCAAGATGCTTATGTAACTTACGCTCTTTCCTAAAATAATCCACCACGATGGCAAGGCAAGGATTTCATTAATTTTGCTGAAGAATATTTACATCTACTCTGTTTGGAGTTCCATTTGAATGAGCCATGAGCTCTGGCCCATGACCAGTCATCTCCCTGCAATGTGAGATTTGGACTCTTTCTCCTCAGTCCTACTGCAGAAAGCCCAAGGCTACGATGCAATGTTGAGGAACAGAACTCTGGTTTACTGAGGTTTGAACACATGAACACCAAGCCCTTGGCTTTTGCAGTAATTATGAACTAAATGAGCTAACAGTCATTATCTCAAGACTACACTACTCAAACCAAGAGCTATTGCCTGTTTGAGCTATTCAGAACAGAACCTAGTGGGCAATCTCCACCTTTTTACTGTAACGTTTAGTTACTGAACTCCAAGCTCAGGTCGGTCCTACACAAATTACTTCCACCTCCACATACTGCTTTTATAAATATTCTACTTAAAATCAATGGAAGTATTTACTTCATAGACTAAGCATCCAGTAAGGCACAAAATTCAGACTCAAATAGTAATTTATACTGATAATATTAATGTTTGGAGAAATCTACCAGACTTTCACTGAAGCAAGTGCTCCAGACTGTATAAGACCCATGAGATTTTATTTTCTAAGGCTTGAAGAATGAAAAAATAGATCAACTGGCCCTACTACCAATATATTTGCTTCACTTCACCAGTTAGAAAAGCCAGAGGGAAAAATAGTATCACCTACTTTTGCTTAGTGTTTGCCCTTAAAACTGGGAGGTAAAACAGATACATAAACGTACTTCAAAAATACCCAGGGCTGAAAAAACCACAGCTCTGACCCTTAACTTGTATGGCAGTGACAATGACTACCCCACACACATCCTGCTTCCCTGTGACAGAATGGAATAACACCAGTGCTGAAGTACTGCTCTATTACCAAAGCCTATGGCCTTGGAGCTGAGGGATTATACAAATCTCTTCCATACATCCTGCTTCCAAAACACACACAGCTAATAAACCTCCTCCTGTTTGCCTTCAGGTTCATTCTGAGGAGTGTCAGACATCTGGTTGGCTTGTTTAAAAAAAAAAGCCCAACTAGTAGGTTTGTTTTTATGATCCCAAGTGTGAAATGTTCTTGCTGGAGGCCTCAGGCCAGGTGAAAACCACTTATGTTAAGATGCTACTTCATGGCATTTCAGGGATCTAATGAGCTATATAATCTGCACACAGGGAAGGCTCCCTTCATTAGCTTGCATACAACTATGGAAATTAAAAATGACGAACCTATGGTAGTCCAAATATTCTTCAGTAAATAGTACAGCTGGTGAAGTGCAGATAGCACTAAATTTAGAACTCAAGTTCTGAGCAGTATTCTGTAAATATCCATATATCTCAATGCTTACAGCAACATGAAGCACATTTCTCCAAGCCTCACTGTATTTATTTTTCATACTATGACTAATATTTCCTTCTCATGACAAAGTACTATGCCCAATTTAGCTGTTTAACAAAAGTGTGTCTTTGTCTCAGCATTGGAACTCTCCAGAAGATCACTGTGCAGCTATACTGAATGAGCATATGGATGTGTGTACCCCGATTTTAGCAGTTCACAAATACACTCTTTACATATTCTCATATAAAACCCTAAAGTACAAAGAAAGCAAATTACAGGAAGAGTTTACACAACAGTAAAAGACTATGCAGGCTTGCATAAAATAGTTAAAGCTTGCTGCTACATTATCTGTGTGGCAAGAGCATAGAAATGCATTGAACAGATATGAAACATGGTGTGTAGCTGACAACCAAATTCCATCTCATGGCCCAAATTTGTTCTCTATCATGGCTCACCATCTGCAACTTGTCACTGAAGAAACCCCAATTCATGTGGCAGGAGATACCACCTCAAGATGTGGCACACAAAGATCCCATGTTCTACAACACCCATCTAGTTACCAGATCCATTAGAATCCAGAAAATAGAACCCAAGTACCACACAGCTTTCAAACAGCAAAAATTTTCTTTTAAATAAAGAGGTCTTTGTATCACACTACAAATAGCAAAACTGAGTGGTAGTTTAAATAACTTGTTGTTGCTCTTTATTTGCTAAACTATAGTTCCTATCAACTTAATAGTTGGTTTCCAACTTGTGTTTTGCACATCCCATGAGCTTTTGAATGGTGAAATCTCTAAAGGGATCTGCACTACATATAATCTGCTCTACATGTGAGCTCTCAGTCCACAAATGACCCAAGTATGAGCAGACCACAAACTAAAGCCCATTAAAATAATGGAATGAAATACAAAGACAAAGGCAGTACACATCAATACTGGGTGTGCTTTCAGCATTCAATTCAGACATCACTTCAAGTGTCACCAGGGACATCCCTCTTGTCAGGCCTATTAAAGGTATTTCAATAAAAATTAGTTCAGTTGAGCTATGCAGCTCTTACTAGTTGACTAGACTATTTGAAAAGCCAGGTAAATACTTTGTCTCAATGCAGTCAGCCTTGAGCAGCACACTGAACAGCTGCATTCAGGAAACACTGTGTTAGAGGTCAAGACACAAACCAAGGGCTACTCACTGGGATAGGTAGAAAAAGCATTTGTAACAATTACATCAACTAATGAAATGTCATGAAACAAAGTTACACCATGTCAAAAGGGAAAAAGTGAACTATTTTAGCTACATTAATATGATTGTTTCTTCTTTAAATACTGGAAGATCACCTTTGCTTGATGGAAAAGCTCAGTATTTTCTGTGTACGACCTCAACACTACCTGATGTGCAATGAACAGCTCATTACTTCTACAAGCAAATTCTACAGAAATATTTACTTGTAAAAGGGGATTCACAGAAGTCACTAGAACTCCAAATAACAAAGCTCACTCACAGAGGATGAGCTACAAAAAAAAAAAAAAAACATGCCTCTGGTACAGGAAGCAAACAGGTACAAGGTGCCAATTAGTACACAAATACTACAGACCATACTTCAGTCAGTATAAACCAAAATAACTATTTCATTTGAGCACAAAAATGCCAGTAGAAAAATGAGTGTTGAGGAAGGCCTTCACTTTTAATCTTCCCTGACTGGGACAGAAATTTAGCAGCTTTGAATGGCAGCAGGTAAGTCACCTGGCAAGTCTAGCACATAACATTCAGAGACAGTAGCTGTGCAAAGGAGGACAGGACCAAGAGTGCTGGAAGAGAAATGGGACCTCCCACCTGGGCAGGTATCTTTACAGATGACAGCATTCTGACAAAACCAACTTTGGTAACTAAGCTGAAGCACAAAGCAGTAAAGATTTATCTGATGAAGCCAACAGTAAGAGATGCAGTCTTTCAAATGATCTTTCAATGCTGAAAGTGTAACCCATCTAAACTTCCCTTAAAATAAACCTCTGAAATTACATCTGGGTTCCTGATATCTTCACACATATGAAGGTTAAGGATA
The DNA here is from genome assembly GCA_003676055.1 of Chloebia gouldiae. Lineage (NCBI taxonomy): Eukaryota > Metazoa > Chordata > Aves > Passeriformes > Passeridae > Chloebia > Chloebia gouldiae. The sequence continues at coordinate 40,681,647 of QUSF01000005.1, read as the reverse complement.
CTATGATATGCATAAAGCAGTAACATCTTTTTCTGCTGAAAATCTGAAACAAACAACTGTGTTAGGGGAAGTCACTGGCTGAGCACCTGGACTCAAGAGGTACTGAAGTGATAAACAAACTTCTAACAGCTGCAGCCTTTTCTGCAGGTGCAACAGGCATTTACTTCATGGCAGTTTGGCTCAGTTCAACAGCCAGTTTAGAACTCAGAAATAGGTTTGGTATTATTTGATCAGCTTGTGCTCAGCTGTGAGAAAAGGACAAAGGGAAGGTCCCCTCAGATTAGTTCCACAGTTTAAGACTGTACAATTTAACAGGACTATAAAGTTTAATCTCAAGAACACATGGAATTTTGCAGTTAACTACATTAGTAAAATTGGAGTATCACACTTTATATAGAAAAACCTGCCATAACCATGAACACACCTTGAAAGAGCTTTTCTGAACATAGCTCCCCCATAATCCTGTTTAAGGTCTGCAATACTTACAAAAAACTATTAACCTAAAGCACACTCTGCACAAATTTCACCATTCACATTGCCTTTCACTTCCCAACACCAGGTGATGCTGCCTTACTGCTCTGGTAACATTTTGTGGGCTCAGAGTGGTCACAGGTAATCCCATCTAATATACCTTCAATATCTTTAGCAAAGGACCATCAAACTTTCTAAACCTCTGCTCAATCTACCACTGCAGTATGGTTTCAAAGTGTATCTGTCCATCTCCTTAGAGCATCCAGTGGAAAGAACTGCTGGAAGACTCATTATTCCAGCCTGTAGCCAGGCACAATAAAACTTCAACTACACTCAGATTCATCTGTGTGACGAGAATAAACTGCTACACATGCAGGGACTATAAATAGGGCAATGATAAGAGCAAGTCTAAGGGAATTACTGAATGGCAGAGATGTAAAGAAAGCTTAGAGAAAGAGGTGCTGGAGAAAAAACAACAAACAGCACTTACAGAACTGTGTCAAACAACCCCAACAGAGACAGGGCTCTGAAAAATCCATTTCTATGCAGCAAAAGATTTATTATGTGCATCAAGTTTGACAGGGGAGATAATATGAGAACTAAGATTTCAAACAGAGAAAATTGCACAGAGACATCAAAAAATACTTACAAATATAAATCCAAGAAAAATACTCTAAAGAAAAGCTGTTCCAAGTAGTGAAGCTTATCCTTCAACACACAGCTTGCAATAAAAGAGCAATTTCATCTCAAGAATGGACAGCTTTGAAGAACTCTAACTACAGATGACTTCAGCTGCTCTGTAACACCTGGAATTATTTGCAAGGTACTAGATTCAGGCTGTTATGTGATATATTTAAATACAGACAGAAACAGGACATGGTTGGGTTTTTCTTAAAAAAAACAAACAAGATTTGGACATCAGTTTGAGGTTAAGCCTGTCTTCGGTCTAGGCCTGCATTAAGAAAAAAGGTCAAAATTCATGCCACGAGTCTTTAATTCCCCCATATTTAATCAGAACCTCTGGGAAGAGTGGGAATCTTTTGTGAGCACTACAGGTGTGCAGCACCCACCTGGTTCACTGGGACACCAGTGTAACAGGGTTTAGGGACAGGGAGGAACCTGTGAGCTCACACACCTACATTTTACAGCCTTGTGCTGCTGGGAGGTGAGCAAAGGCAGTCCTTGGGGACAATGACAGCCAGAGAGCAGCTGCCAGTGGTGCGTGGGAGAACACGGAGCAGGAACCCAGCTCAGCTCCATTTCTGTGCTTCCTGTGATCTGCTGCTGGCACAGGAGCCTTGTTATATGTAGGAGAACAGCAGGAAGGACTGCAAGACAGCCTTAAAATCCTGCATAACTTTGACAAGTTTGAAAACTGTTCTGCAAGTAATAATAGTATACAAGTGAGTTCTGAAAGGCATGCTCAAGCAGGATTAAATGATCAGAGGGCAAGTTCTTCAGAAGAAATCTGTGAGCTAGGTGGGATCAAAAGGCAGACCCTGAAATGAGTGTTAAGCTGGTGTAAAAAAGTCCAGTCTATGGGGATGCATAAACAGGAGCCATTTTTTCAGTCCACTCAGCACAGAAAGTCTCAGCTGCACTACAGACTTGGGTTTTGAGCACCACACTTGAAGCCTAATGTCAACTAACTTGAGAGAACAACAGGAATGATCAGAGCTGAAAAAACATGACCTCTCAGGAAGACCTGAATACACTAGTTTTATTTAGGACAAAAGTATCACAAGGGTGGAGGGCAAGACACCCAAGGAAACAAGGGCAAGACACCCAAGGAAACAAGAACATTGCAAAGAACAGTTCAAATATTTTTTAAAGATGACTTACTACAGGGGAAGGAATAGTTGTCCATTATGTCCAGGGAACTAGGAAATAACCTTGACTTGCAGTAAGGAAGATATCTGGTTTCATATACACAACAAGTTTTAATAACAGCAAAGCACTGGACTAAGGAGAAAGAAGAGTGGCTCAGGCTTCTGTTATGAATCACATTCGATGTGCAATACCAGTATGGGGCAGGAGACTCACCACCAACCTACACCTTTCACAGCCCTACTTTTTTTTAATAACAAATTCAGTTTCAAGCCCCTGTAATGTTTTTGCTTATCCTCCTACAAAATTTTTTGAGTTACAATGAACTACAAGCTACTTTTCTGATTTTTCAAATTAAAACTGCAGGATTTGCAAAGTCAGGCTAGTGTATTATTACCAAAGTCACATCTGCCCCATACTTTCTCCACTCAGAAATAAATCCCCTCCAATCCCCTCCTCTGGCAGCATGCAAGTTTCAGCAATATTGCAGTATCCTGCTGCATCTTTCTTGTGACCAAGAGAAGCCAGAAGCCTATTACTTCAGAAAGACAGGCGTGCTTTGCCTTCTAACAAGCCAGCACGGTGATGTAATGGCTCTCACTGACGTGGTGTGAAGGTACTGTCACACAAACATGTGCATGCACCTTTTACACCCACTGCCTCAGGCTGGGTTAGGACTTCCTGAGGATGGAAAACGCTGCACACAGCAGCCAAATACTCCAAAACAAAAATTAAGATATGCAGCACTTTACAGATGGGGAGTCGAAGCAAAGAGCATTAGTTACAGCATTCACATTTAAACTGCAAAATCCCAAGTCACTAAAGCACAGAGGAATGAACTCTTAGGAGCTCAAGCATAAACAGGCCACCTAAAAAGCATAAAACAAGACTACCTTTTTTCATCCTCTGTAATAGTTTGGTACTGTAAGTATTTATCCAGGTACTCTCCTGCTTTATTAAAGGACATTCTTCTGATTTGTGAAGCATGGACACAGAAGAGCAGCAGCAGTCCACCTTACCCTCCTGCAGTTCAGCAATTTCTTATCCAAATATTGAACCAGAAAAGTCTGGTCAGGATGGGTGCTAATGGAAGAAAAGGATGAAGCCAGCAGGCACATATGCAGCCAAGCTCAAGCAGACTACTGTGCATCCTGAGAAGGGAACAGGCCAAGTACCAGGCTGGCACTGGAACACTTGGCTCACATTCCAGTGCCAGCACAATCTCCAAACCCTGTTGCCTCTTAACCTTTGGTAGCTTCTTTGAACAGGCAGCAGCACTTCAGTTTAGTCTCCAAATTACTCACACATCTCAAATACATCAAGGTTCAACTCTGTTGTTTCATTTCATGTTTCATTTTCAAGAAATGAAAACATGAAGTGCTGGGTACTTGTTCCTTACCCCCTTCCCACTACAAGAAACATGCTGTACTTTAGTTGATTCATTTAAGTAGCTCTTGAATGCTATTTTCATTACCCCTCTCTCCTCCCATTTACTAAATACTGCATCAAATGACACTCTGAAGCACTAGTAGTCTGGAGGCATGCTCACACACCACTACCCTCCATTCCAACAGATAGCAATGAATTATTTGCCACTGCTATCACACTGGAATAATTGGGCAAAGAAGTTACTTTTTTTTAAAGTAGGATTGGGACTAACTGTCAGTTCATCAAAAACACCGTACAAACATACAAATAGGCCTCTGGTATCTAAATGGAAACTGCTACTTAAAAAAAAATCAATAAATCACACCCTCAAACAGCCCACAGATCAGAAGTTTCCTATGTTATGAGAATGTAACATGATAGAAAAACCACCTACAACCTCAATAGCCGTTTACATATTGACTAAGAAATGCTGAGCTGCAGAAGGCAGAACCCCAGATCCAGACCCATCATCCTGTCTCAACTATGTTACCACAATTCTGTTTCATGACTTGAATCACACCTGAGGCTCAAAACTTTAACCTCTTCCATATTTTTGTGTATTACTTTTAGAAAGTGGCAGCTGATAATGCCATAGGGTGTGACACAGCTTTTGTCACTTGCCCCCTTCCTTAAACACAACAAACTTTCATCCCTCTAAAACCAGAGGAGGTCAGATCAACAGAAACCTTGAAGGAAGAGAGAACAGTGCATTTTTCATTGGGAAAGCAGGGGGAGTTAAAGGAAAAAAAAAACCTTTCAAAGAATAATTTTTCATTCGAAACAAACTTTTGAGGGTAGAATAAAGAACAAAAATATCATACAATATCTAGTAGTAACTGTATGAGATGGATGAATACTTTTCCAAAACAAAATCTAAAGCCACAATTAAGAAGGTGAAACATAACACATGTGCACAGCACTGAAGGAATGATTTAGAGCCACTGACATCAACACAAGCTGTGCAGAGCAAAAATTAAACACACTGCAATAATAATCTGAACTGCCCAATTAGGTTAAAAAATACATTTACCCTACAAATTAAAAAACCTCCCAAACCCCTCGAAGGCATTAATGCTGTTCACAATGTTATTTGAGATGCAAATTAGGGACCTAAAGTTAATATAACACCAACAGAAGTTTCTATTATTCCTATAAATGGCTAAAGGGGAGGTGACAGTAGAAGAAAAGCCACAGCCCTGTTATATGAGGTCTTATTAGGACAGCACACATTTTCCTTAATTTTTAATACCTTCACTTTAATGCAGAGCTGGGCAAGTTAAAAATGTGATCTTTCATAACCCAAGAAAACTGTAGCGATATAACAAATAAACAGCAAGTTGGTTGACAAGGGTGGCTGGATGAGGGGAGTCTTAAGGAGAAACAGGTATTCCTTTAAAAAAAAAGGAATTCAGATCCTGTCTCCCAGCATCATAGATCTCAGGCTAAAACACAAAAGTAAATGTATAGACAGGGATGCTGCAGTTATTTCTTCAAATATTTCCTGTACCAGCTGGGTGTTCCAATTTTGAAGCTCAGCAAATGCAGGAACAGCTTTCTTGCAGCTCAAATGCCCTCCCCACAGTGAAGTGTAGGTCTTGGTACACAGAGTCAGTTTTGCAAATGGCACTTGCAATGAAAGCTCCAGGCCAAATCCAGTTAGGTTTCACACCTTGGCTCTACCTGCACAGACCCCCACACACACTGGAGAGCAGCTGCCATCCCTGGCACTGGATGTCCCAAGCTCATAAATCACTGACAATTCTCCCCAGTGCTTTCCTATGGTTTAACTCTCACAGGAACTTAAAATAATGTTGTCCTATCAGGTCCAGAGCAAAGATGGGAATTCCAGCTGATCAAAACCTTTGATCTTAATGTTAACACCCAACCTGCAAAACGTGGCAGCTGCATTTTACCAGAATACACACAAGTTCAAACAGAAGAAAGACAATTATATTAATTTTGTTTTTATAATTCAGTAAATATCCTAATTTAAACATTTCCTATTACCTTAAAGCACAATATTCAACTGCTTGCTTAAAAAAAGTGCTGTCAGTAAACTGAGAGCCATAACCCAGATAATGTATTTAGTAACAACCCTGCCTACTTCCTCCCCTCAACCTAAAAATTAGCAGCAACATGGCCTTCAGAAGTTATTTACACCCACTGCAAAGCATTAGCAGTTAGCTGAGCAGCTTCTTGCCAGTTTGCTAATAATATTATTCCCCAAAACAACCAAAAAAGCCAAAACAGCACCAAATGTAGAAAGGGCTGTGTTAGGAGTTGACAGTTATCTTGATTTCAGGTTTCTCTATACTTAACAATACCAAATTATCCAGCTGGATCATCACAAAAAAAAATGTAGAGCAGCCTAGAAAGGAGTTAAAAAATATGCCACACCCCTCCTTATTTTTACAGGCCTCCTCTTGAGTGAGAAGAAAATCCTTAAAGAAAACCATTTTCTGAAACTATGACTGTCTCAATTCCCCTAACAGAGTGTTCACAATTAAGAGAAATCAACAAAGTGAAGATGATTTTTTTTTTTAAAGACTCATCACTGGATTGCAGTATTTCAGTGCCAAGATCTCTTTAAGGACACAAACTTTATGACAGCCAAAAAGCACATTGCCCATGTAAGGGGCTCCCTCACAGGTGTGCAGAGTCAAAAGATTAAAATTTACCTACCAAGAAAGTATCAGACACTGCACTGACTTCAAGTGCCTGCATTTCTAGCCCTGAACTTCTTCCCTTGTGCTGATGAACCCTTCCTTCAGGAGTGCTCATAAAGCCCTCCAAAGGTTTTTGTGAGTAGGTTCACCCCCCACATAGGGTTATGTTACTTACAATATCTAAAGTAAAAGTTGGAGATAATTCCACACTGGACAGGAATCTCTTGCATTTGAAAATAGAGTACCTGCAACATCTGGTAACTACCAGCTCTCAAGAATGTAGTAATAAAAAAGTCCAAGAAGTTTATTTAACAAAAATTAAAATTACAGTTTAAAGCAAGCAAAGTTTTGTCTGAAAAGAAAGCAGAGAACTTGTGAGCTTGCAGGGGAGAGAGAAGCTCCCTGTTGCCAAAACAGAAAATTTCTGTTTATATTATGACCATCAACATACACAAAAAGAAATGTAAATCATAACATAAATACTAGTATTTTCCACTAAAGGCTTCTTACTTGTTTTTAAGACAACTTAAAGCAGAACTACAGAGGACAAATTTTTAAAACAAAATTCAAAGCCAGCATCAAAAAAGTGGAGGAGCAAGGAAAGAATTGTGTTTGGAAAGTTTTAAGTACACCATGATTCTAAAGGGAATAATCTATCAAACCACAGGAGGTGACTAGAACTGCCATCATCACTGCTAACACAAAGGAATGTAGACTGGGGGGAGGCAACAGAGGAAGGGGGAGAAAGCACAGAGAAGGGAAAAGAAGGAACTAAAAAAAGGGAGCCACAGTAATGGCTACCAGACTCTCAAGGAATTCCTAAAGGAAAGAATAAATCCTTCAAGGTTTTGTTTTAAATAAAGCAATCCATGCAATAAATTGCAGTCTTCTCAGTAAAGGCAGGCTTTCAGTTTATCTGGCCACCATATTTTCATAAGTATAGTTTTACACCTCTACTAAACTTCCAAAGCTTAACACAATGATTGCAAATATAAATATTTCTTCTTTCAGCCTTCTCATTCTTCTGGATCATAGTACCTGCAGAAAACCAGCTTTTTCACAGGAACTAGGGAAGTTTAACCATCCTGAACTCAAAATAACCCCTTACAATTATTTAACCAACTTTAATTCCCCAGCTAAAGAGACAATAACTATGGGTTAGGCACTGGCAGGTAAAGGCCGCTAGAGGACTGCCAGATTACCACAGGAACATCCCAAAAAGGTATCATATCATTAGGGGGCTGATCTTGCAGATCACTATTTTGAGTTTGTGTCTAACAGGCAGCATTTACTTCCCTATGATTAAGAGTAGCATCTTGCTACTGATGCAAAAACATAGGGCTCATTAAAACTAGCAGACATGTTAATATGAACAGTATTTCAAGGAAATTCTGAGTGAGTAGTGAACCCATTTTCTAGTTCAGAGTTCCACTAGCTTTTGTAGAGCTACTTAAAATGTATGTTTTAGTCTCCTGCCTCTGAGCACAATTCTTGCAGACATTTTTGGAAGCTCAATAACTGCAAGGATACAAGCTCTTTGGGCTTGAGCAAGTACACTGCACCTCCAATAAAACCAGATCAAGTAACATGCTTCATCAGGAAAGTTTCTGCTACTCAGCAAACATTGTCCTCCACATTTCATAAGCCCGACTAGAAGCAAGCGGACAATTCACAATTAAAACACACCCAGAAACGTTTCAGCTTGCCACAAGAGATACAAGAACTTACTGGTTCTTGCCAAAAATGGCATTTTTTTCTGACAAAAATATTTGCTATCGGTAAGGGAAATGAACGGGAGGCAATGCAACAGTAAAGGCTCTAATAACAGCTCTCAGGAGCTAATTTTAAGGTAGGCACAGCAAACCAGAAAATGGATTTGACCAGCTGGCCCAACTCATCCCCAGACAGAGGACTTGGTGAAATCCAGGGACACAATTACCCAGTCCCTCTGAACCCTGCAACCCCAAAGCTGAGATGCTGCTCCAAAACTTCTCAATGCTGGCATGGGGATGTTCTTTCCTAAAGGGGAAAAGGCCTGAACTTTTCCATCCCAACCCCAGAGTGCAGATCCCTGAACACCACAGCCTCCACAGCGGGTGTCTGCTCTGTCTCATAGGACCTAAAGCGACCTCCTGAAATAGCACCCAGAAATTCAACCACACATTTCTAGCCAGCCTTCCAGCAGGCCAGAACACATTTAATAAACCAAATAACCAGAACAAAGCCATGTTACTGCCCTTAGAAAAGCTGGGATAACACAAAGAGCCCATTCACTCGCCTACTGAGCCCAACCGGTCCTTACACATCGGGGCCATAAACTACAAATCAACTTTCCTATTGCTGAGAGGAGGGGAAGGAAGAAAATAGCCGCTGTTTCCACCCTGGAATCATTATGGAAGGCAGCTATTGTGGAAAACGAGGCACCTCCACAGAGGTAACCCTATCCTTGAGGCAGAGAGGGGGGGATCGCCTCAAAATCGCCGGGGTACGTGCCTGCAGACATGTGTTTCCAGGGCAGCGGCACAAAGGAATGCCCGAGCACCTTCGCGTCCGTTCCCCGCACGGCCGGGCCGGGCCGGGCCCCCGGGAGAGCCGGCAGGGCCGCGCAGCCCGCCCGGCAGCGCTGCTCCCCCAGCTCTGGGGCGCTTCGGCCGTTCTGCCTCCGGCGCGGCGGCCGCTCCCAGCCCCCAGCAGCAGCCCCGGCGGTGCGAGGGGAGCGCGGCCCGGGCCGAGCACGGACAATGACAACAACGCGCACAATATCCACGCCGCTTTACCTACATCTGCCGAGGCGCCGGAGGGACGAGCAGCCCGCAGCCCTGCGGCAGCAGGAGGTGCCGCTGCGGGGAAGCGCAGCCCCGGGGTGACACCCCCGCCCCGCAGGCTCCCCCGGGCCGCGCTCGCCGCGCCGCCCGCCGGAGCTGCGCGGTGCGCTCGGCCTCCTGGGCTCCAAGAAGGGCTGCGAGGATGGCCGGGCTGCCTCCCCTCTGCCCCGCACTGCCTGCGGGCCGACAGCGCGGCAGCTGCCTGTCCGGCTGCTGCCTGCACGGCTGTTATTACCTGTCGGGCTGTTGCCCCAGCGGCTGTTAGCCGTTACCCGCCTGACTGTTGCTACCTGCCGGCAGCGCTCGTTGTCTCTCCCGCGGCCGTCCCCCGCCCCCCCCACCACGGCAGGCGCCCGTACCTGAGCGGCCGCGCCGCCTCCCCCGTGCGTATGGACCGGGCTGCTCAATGGCAACCGAACAAAACACCGCTAGCCACGCCCCCTCCACCGCCCGCCCGCGCCCATTGGCCGCGCCGCCCGCCCGCCGAACCTTGACCCGCTCTGCCATTGGCCAGCGGCGCTGTCGGGCCCCGCCCACAAAGGGGCGGGAGGCGGGCTCTGTCCCGGTCGCGGCAGGGACGCGCAGCTGTGGTGCCGGGTGGGGTGGGCGGCGCGCGTTGGACTACAGCCCCCAGGAGGCCTTGCGGCGGCGCGCCGCTGTCATTGGCTGGGCAGCGCGCGTGCCGAGGGGCGAGGGGCGCGCGGAGGGGAAGACGCGCTTCGAGCGCGGGTGTGATGACGTCATCACGTGCCCGGATTGAGCCGCAAGGGGGACGCGCACCCTCCTCCTCCTCCGTTTCCTCAGCTTCCTTCTGGGCTTCTTCCTCCTTCTCTTCCTCTTCCTCCTCCTTCTGCCCGTACTCATTTTGCTCCCGGCCCAGCTGTGTGTTCTGGTGCGCGGGACGTTGTCGCTCATCTGCCTCCACAGTCCTTGTCCGTATCCTTGGCAAGGGATCTGGCTCCATCCTTGTTACCAGCTTTTTTGTCCGCAGACTCCCCCGTTGAAAACAACTCATCCCCTGAAGCGCTATTGAAAAAAATCCTATCCAAACGTAGAATTATTTTTATTATCACTACTGTTAACAAAACGCAGTCCCGCTGTGTTCGCCAGGGCCGTGTCCGTGTGCCCGCAGTGCCCTCGGCCTGCCCGCAGCGCCGCCCCGCGGAGCCGCACCGCGCCCCGGCGGCCGCAGTCGGCGCGGCGAGCCTGAGGGATGTGTCGGGACAGCAATCGCAGCGTGCGCTTGTCGGGGCACAGCCTGCTCTGTGCGGGTGCGTTATCCTGGGCGCCACGAGAAACCAAGCCCTGAGTTACTGCTGCCCACAGGCCCAGGCTGCTGCGGGGCAGCTATTTGTGATTCACGGCAACTGTTATCGAGCTCCTCTTGTCCCTGTGACAGCCATCTGTTCTTTCGGCCTTCTGCAACCTGTTCTGTGTTTGCACATGGAGCTGTGTTTCACTCACCTTTTTCAGCTGGATTTACCTTATTTCCCTGAGAAATTTTGCTGAATTGCAGGACAATGCTGCAAGAGATATCCAAGTTAATATCGCAATGAATAGTCCAAACTAAGATTGGCTTCCTGGGAAATGCTTACTTTGGCTAGCTTCCTTTCAAATTTGAACCCTAAGAGACCAATAAATTAAACCCGATTTTATTTTAAACATTACCAGGTTTTACTGCTGGTCTTCATCACTCTGCTCCTATCTTTTGTACTCTGTACAGCCCCACAGTACTTTTTTCCAAGATTCCTTCCCCTGATTATACAATGAATATTTAAATCAGTGTTCTAGTTCTTTGTAAGATCAACACATACCTCTCTTCAGAAAGATTTTGCAAGCGATTACAGGTACAGAGAAGAAAGTACACAGCTTTCTCCCATTGCTCAGTCCTGGCTCTTGAAATGCTTTGTGATTGTGCTCATTTTGCTCCTGGCCCAATTGTGGATTCTGGTGCATGGGAAATTGTTGTTCATCTGCTTCCATGATCCTGTTCGTATCCTTTGGCAGGGATTTGGCTCCATCCTGTAATCAGTTTTTGTTCGCAGAATTCCCCATTGAAAACAAGTTATCCCTGAAGCATTTAGTTGCTAAATCCATATCCAAATTTAGAATTAACAATTTTATTTGTTTGTTTTTAAATGAAGTCATTATATAATTTGTCTTTCACAACCATTATAAGTATTCCACTGGAGTAGAGCAGCTCCAGTGGAATACTTATAAAATGTAAGGTTTTGAGGTAAAACTGGTTTTCCTTTACCTATGACTTTAACCATTTCCATAGTTTGCAAACATTTGTGTTTCCATGATACTTTCCTACAGACTCCTGTTCTATTTCTGTTTCAAGCAGGGTAAAACCAGAGGGAACTCCGTGTATCTGAAATTGAGGTTTCTTGATTGCAACTGCTCAGTCACAGCCGTGGCTGCAGCGCTGGGGAGGCACATGAAAGGGGCACAGCTGCACTTCCCCAGTGCTGCTGCTCTCAGCTTCCACAGCCTGGGCATTCCCATCTAGGGCAAAACTTTGCAGGAGTTAAACTACCTTATGCATTAGATAAATCCCTGAACTTCTTTCTCTTCGTCTGTAATGTTCCCCTGTTGTTTCTCCCCTGATTTATCACTTTCCATTCTCCTCTCCAACATTATCTGCTTTTTTTCCCAATGAGACAATGGCTCTCTACTGGCTTCTTTTGGGGTGTAACTGCTTTTACCTCTCTGTAGTCCAAAACCATGTGGGAAGATGAGCCTTTAACTAGAGATGTTACAGAGGTGGTACTCCTATGATCCCAAAATTTATGAGATGGGGAAACCACACACAATGTCAACAAAAACTACAGGTTGGGGTGGGAGAGAGGGGTGAATGATCATGTCTGAGACAGGACAGGTGGTAGCTCTAATCAATGTCACTCAGTATTCAACCAGAGCCTTCTTTCATTTTATACCCAAGAGTAAAGCCCTGGCAGGGATCCAGTTTATAATTCGGATCTTGGTAAACACAGACCTAAATTTCCCTCATGACAAGGTTTGATAGTAATTGTCTAGCACTTTAAATATCTAATTACAAACATGCTACCACATGGTAAAGTGGTCCGTGTCTGTTCACTCAACTGTGTGTCTTCAGGAAGGGCCATCTGTTTCCAACAAAACAGTGAGACACGAATGTAGGCAGGTTTCTAAATTAAAAATAAAAAAAAATATAGAGGGGGAAGAAAACAAACTAAAGAGAGACACAAAGCTGTTTTTACAATAAAGCACAAGCTGAAATAGGTGCAGTCAGAATGAACCTCAGGAGGCAGTTTTCACCTAGGGAACCAATGGATGGCATGGCTTCTCTAAGATGTTCTTCTGAGCATTGTTTTATGCACCTAAACTGCTGCATTAAGAATATGGAAGTCTTCACTGCTGGATGAGTTTGGTCCATCTTGAGCCCCATGTTCCATAAAGAAATAGCAGCTCCTCCTAACCTCCTATCTCCACATCCAGGTCATGGATCCAGGTATTCAAGAAAGGGAATGTTTTCCCCTCCTTAGAGCATGGCAGATAGACATGAGTGACACTTTGGCATTGCCTCTTGGGCAAAAACAACAGACAGACCTGAATGCTCTGGGTGTGTGTTACAAGGAAGCTGCTGCCTATCTAGGCAAATTACCACCTAAAATCAGGAAGGGAAAACTCAGTTCTTTTTTTTTTTTTTTGTTATTATTATTTTTGTACTGTTTGTAGACAAGGAGCCCAGCAGCTATTTGATATAAGGTCATGAAGTGCAAAAATAGTTGAGACGCTCTATAGCGTGCCCAACTGCTCGTATAGGTCAGATGAGCATTTCCAACACTGTTTCAAACTGATTGCAAAGTGTTTTCCTGTGGACACTGATTAGGTCAACATTAGTAGAGTGTTCTTTCAACAGTGAATTACAGAAGCAAGACAAGCAGGTTGGGATGGCAGGTCTCAGCTGGGATAGCAGGTCTCAGGTAAATTTACCCCAAATCATGCTATGCCTCTTCTTGCAGTAATCACTGTTGGCCATTCATCTGCTTCCCCATAAAATATATATTGTGGCAAAGAGACCTCTGTTTTAACAGCCACATTTATGAAGGCCTGTCAGAGAGAGTCCAGATCCAACAACATCCTTCACTGATCCTGTTTTCCTCAGGGTCACTTTGCACTCCCCCTGAGGAGCCAGAGGACAGTGTGGATTCCATCTCCCAGTCCAGGGAGACCCCACACAGGGGGTGAAGAAAGACTGGACTCACTCTGGAGTGTGACACAGAGCAGGTACAGGAGCCACTGCCTGGCTGTTGAGTTCACTGTGATGTTCTTCCTGTTTTGAGGGGATGTTCGAGCATGGCTGAGCCCCATCAAAGCTGCTTTTCACACTTCTCCATTCTCTCTGTTGAGTGGTTTCACAGATTCTGGGCACAAGAGGAAGTTCTGCCACTACTTGTAGTGTCAGTTGGTGGGTTTAATGTAGACTTTGCTCAGACTGCTCAAGCAGATGAAGTTATTGTATAAGGTACTTTTCCTTACTTACATTCACAAGCTTGCTTATAAATGAGATAAAGCAGTAAGGATACTAAATAAATAAGCTGGAACTGAGAAGCAGAGCAGTGTTCAGCATCAAAATCTGAAAGAAGCAGAGGGCTGACATCCAGGGATATTAGAGTTAGGGGTCTCTCACATAGTACAATGAGCTGGCTCGATATTACGTTCCTTGTGAACTCTTAAAAGGATTTTGAAAATGTTGAGTTAATCATGACCAGATCCAATTTTTATTAGATTTCATGGATGAGTGACTCCATCCCATGCCCCCTGCACACAGCTGACTTTTCCTACACCCAGCCTTTCACCTCCATTACCTGTTATTCCAGCTACACATTTGCCTGTTTCTTAAATTAAGCCAACTGGCCAGGATATACTTCCTTTTTCAGGGTATGAATTAGCCACTGGCTTTCAAGAAGGGCCAAGCAAGCTCCAGGTGCTGAGCCAATACACCATTGTTCAGCTTTTCACTGCCATCCCTGAGGAACAGCCCCATTTCTGAGAATTCTAAACCACTACAAGTTCAGCCAAAGCATCTTCTGCCTCCTCCAGTTTCTAGTCCTTCCTACATACATTTCCAAGTGCCTTGTTATTTTTGCTGTATACAGCACTTCCTTCCTGGACTTTCCAACACTGGTCTGCTTTTCCAAATGGCTTCTTCATCTCTTGACTGAGCTTTTTCTCAGCCCAGCACTTTTCCCCAGTTTATGTATCCTTGAAAAAGCCAGGGGCAGCACTGGTGCATCAGATACCTGCATCCTGCTGCTGGAGTTCTCAGGGTTGCAGTTTTTCCCCCAGGACAGGGCTTGCAGAGTTCCTGCAAACTCCTCTAGTGATTTCCAATACAAGGCATAGGGAAAGCATATAACTAACAAATAAATTTATTTAATCAGCCCTGTTACTTAAAGTCCACTCTGCACAACACATCACACTTGTTATGGTTCACCATCCTTAATACAGAATTTCTGTGTGAGCCATTTAATCCACTTCTCGTTTTTTATGAGTTGAGGTTGGGGTTTTTTCCTTTGGTTTTGGGCTGGTTTATGGGGTTATTTTTTGGGTTTTTTGTTGTTTTTGGATTTCTGTGGGTTTTTTCTCTTTTGTTGTTGTTGGGCAGTTTTTTGTTTGTTTTGTTTCATTTTGGTTTTTGTTTCAAGGAGATGGTAGTTACCAATGTTCTGGTACTTTTCTGCTTTTACTTACCCAGGAATCTGAGAGAGCAATTAGGAAATTAATTTTCCTGTGGAAATGCACTGGATAAATAGTTTGTTAGTGTTGGAATTGTTTATACCTGCATAGCTGTTATTTTCTTTTATTGTGCCTCAAGCTTGTCTGTGAAGTGGTGGAAGATGTGCAGTGGGCAATGTCACAGTGTCAGGCCTTAATATCTTTCACCATCTCTCAGGAAACAAAGATCTTTCAAACGTGACACTTCACTGGAGAACAAAGTGATTGCAAGCCAATAATATCTGTATGTCACTGCATCTCATTCCTAAATTGACTGTGGTTAGATAAAGCGGGGACTATTTTAATCCTCAAATCATGACAGGAATATAGGGATGAATTTTCTTTGTGTTTCAGCCAAGCTGAATGATATGCACCCAAGATTTTAACCATGAATTCTTCACAGAGATTTGTGCATACTAATCATGGGGGATATTCAAGTCTTGAAGGGTTTTCTCTTACATTTCTGGATAATTTTCCATGCAGGAAGCAGTTCAAACACCATGTTTCTACTCATGCTCCCAGACCTACCTGCTCTGGTCCAGCTGAAATCCCAGCCTGTCAGAAATCCTGTGCCTGACACGTAAGAGATCGAGCCCAATATGACTGAAACAGAACATTTTATTTTCTCTCAGTTTTCCCCTCAACTAACACAATCTCATCCAGACCCACTCCCTGCTTCTGCAGTGGCTCTCTGGCCATTTCCTTTAGCCACACGAGCCTCCCCCTCCCAACTCTGGTGGCTCTGTTTTAGTTGTATCAACCACAAACTCCCCATCTTTTCATTCAAAGCCCTTCACAGCCTGTTGTGCCTCTACCTTTCACTAAAGCAAAGGCTGTTCTGCCTCTCGAGCCCCCCAGACACTGAACTGCACCAGTGTGACCTCTGCTTACCTCAGGCCTTTCCATTTAACAAAGGTACTCATACATTAAGCCCAAAGGTTTCAATTAAACTAAAGCATTTTCATTCTCAGGAGAGTAACCTGTGTTTCACAAGCAGAAAACAAGAGTGATCACCATGACCTGAGGCTTTTTTATGGTGACCTGACTGATTCAGGAGGTCAGCCAGTTGGCTGGCTGTAGAGGAAAGGGATAAAAAAAGACAAATGAATCTTCATGTCCCTCTTTCCCTGACTGGGAGGGAAATGTCTTCCTGACCCCCAATCAACCCTGTGCAAGGGAGCAAGAGACATCCATCAGTCCTGCAGTAAGAGGGCTTTCCTCATCACCTCCAAGCACCCATATAAACTGTTCTGTGTTTTGAACTGTGAGACATCTAGGATGTTTCTGAAGAAGGGAGGAGATAATACTGGAACTAGTACATTTTAAAATCTGTTTTAATGAAACTTGGTGTCTTCTGAATGTGTTTCAAGACTGACTGACTAAGATGTAAGTCCTGGATGAAATCTTTTCTGCACTTGGAGTAGGAAAAAAACCTCAAAAATTTGGGTTTTTTTTTTCTGTGTTCTCTGTTGTCTGAGACCACAGGAGTGGATTAAGAGGCCTTGTCTTCAGCAGAAATACTTGTGGGTGTTTTCTATTCAGTTGAGTATTTCCATGAATTTTGTGCCCTTTCCAAAATGTCTCTAAACCTCTACCAAATTCAGTTGAAGTTGTTCAACTGGTTTTAAATCTGTTACATAGTGTACAGATATGCACAGACAGGCACAGATGACACGCAGCAGTGGCTGTGTGTTATCCCAGAAGCACAGAATGGCTTGGGTTGGAAGGGACCTCTAAAGTCCATCTAGTTCAACCCCCCTGCAATGATCAGGGACATCTTCAATTTGCTCAGGTTGCTCCGAGCTCCAGCCCACCTGGCCTTGAATGTGTCCAGGGGTGGGCCATCCCCCTCTGGGTAACCTGTGCCAGCACTTCAGCAGCCTCATCATAAAAAATTTCTTCCTTATATCTAGTATAAATCTATTATTTTTTCTTCCCTCATCTCTGATACTGTTGGTTAAAGATAGAAGATTTAATTATAGCTGTTATTTGAATACCAAAGAGGAGTTGTTACAAGTCCAGCAAAGGCTGCCCATAAAGACTTACTCCCAGAAAGAGGGAACTGAGCAGGAGGAGTGTGACACAGGTACTGGGCTCAGAAAGCAGCACTGAAACCCTCCAGCTCCAAACCTGTTACCCACAGGGCGAGGCTCCATGGTTTCCTCTTGAAGCTAATTAAGCATCTCATGGCTTAGTTTAAATCAAAGGCAAGTGCACTGCATTGCTGTGTAAGCAGCAATAATTATTTAAAATCACAAGAAAATGTCTGATTTCAAACTGCAATAGATCAACGCAATGAGGACCACTGGAATTATAATAAAGATCAGCCACGGTACCTTTGTCTTCTTTTTAAACCAAAAAAGCACCTCTTGGCAAGGATTATACACTTATTCTGGTGCACTGCCCAGCACAACAGGGGCCTGTCCCATCACAGGAGTTTCTAGGTACTTTGGATAGATAAATAATAATGGTAACCTGCAAGCAATAAATTGTTTTGAGGGTTCGTGGCAGTGGACTGTGAAGCAAAAAATGTAATTTGTCCTCCTGGAAAAATCACTTAAAATACTCTGCATACAGATCTGTAGATCCCAAATGCAGGGAGGCACTGTAAACAGCTAAAATAATTTTCTCTCTCCCTACCCCAAGAGCTATGATCAAATACGTGTTTTGAGGAAGAAGTATAATCTTTGAGTGTATTTTTTCTGTTTCAGTTCTTTTTTAATGTTCTAAAGACACTGGGTACTTATTTAAAATAAGCATCTCAAACTTTGTCATTAAAATAGCTGTACTGATTTTTTTACACTTTTAAACTCATTATGTATGTCTGTATGCCGTGGCCTTCTGTGAAAAAATTAAAGGCAAGCTTCATGAGAGCAATGTATTTTTTTCCTGGTTACCAACCTTGTACAAATTAAAAGCACATTAGCCACTTTGAAAATAAATCCAACTGCAGTTCAACCTCTTTGGAGTTTTAGTTTGAAGATAGCAGTGACATTCCACTGACTAAGCCACTTGAGTGAATTTCCTGATTTTGCTTAGTTGCTTAATTTCCTGTTGGACTCACATTTTGCCTAATTCAAGACAAAAAGACCCCTATAAATGGGATAAATGATTGAAATTGCAGAGCTGGACATAGTAATTTGATTGCAGTTCAGCATGTGCCTCTCTGAACAGAGGTAGAATTTCTGAGACATGCATATAAGTAACTCTAAAAATGTCTTTAATTCAGCATTTTCTCCCCTTATTGAATTACTCATTTATGTATTTGAATATCTGTTATCAAAGGTCTTCTCCTTGTGTCCAGGGTTTAATGTGTGTCCATGACAAGTTTCCCCCTGTTATGACATCACTCTTGAGGCTCTAAAACAGGACAAAATGTAAAACAATAGGAAGTGCTGTGGTCTGTTCTTCATAAAAGCTCTCTAGCAGTAATTAGGAGTACATTTAAAGCAGATCTCCTTCTCTGCCTCATTTTTGCTGTGATAGACTTTAACTTTTAAATGCTCAGGACTGTGAATGGGACTAAATAATGCCTCAGCCATAGCTTATAAATCATGGCTAGATAATACATAGAATTTAATTCTCTGACCTGATGGTTCCACACAACTTTCCTTTATGTATTGCCTACCATGCTGTACAAAATTACTGGGCTATAAAAACTTAAAACTGTTGGCTTTTTTCCTTGCTTCCTTCCTCAGTGAAGAACACTGCCAGTGTGGGTTTATGCATCAGTTAGGTCAGGGGAAGACTTTATGCATTTAAAAATGCACTTTGCAGTTTTCCCTGAACACCTGGGCTAAGGTGGATGGTTTCTGGGAAAGCTTTCCTGGCTGCTCTCCCTGGGAACAGTCTCTCCACAGCATTAGATATGGTCCAGGAGCTCCCAGCATGTCACCTGTGTGGGGCTGGAACCTTCAGGGATTTCAACCCTGTGTTGACAGAGGCTAAACTGAAATAATTGCAACACCCCATTACAAGGTCAGTTTCTGTAATATCTGTTCTTCAAGTATCTTTCAGGTCAAGAACTTGGTGGTGGATTGAGTACCAAATTAATATAGTTGAACTGAACTCTCATATTCCTTAAACTAAAATATTAGCCTGGCCTTGGATGCTTGAGCCTGATGATTCTGAAGGGGATGATTCTGCAATGTGAAGCACATTTCCAGCAGCCTGATTTGCTTCAAAGGTGACAGACAAATCCTTCAGGAAATGCAAATGATGTGTCTTCTTTCCTGATGATGATGATGATGATTATTAATTATTATTTGTTCTTGTATCTGTCTTCTTTATCAGCTGGTCTGTTAGATGCAGGGATCTTCTCACTATGTTAAACATCTGGTTAATAGCCTAGGACTTCATCACTGCTTATAGATATTTCCCACAGGAACTGAGATCAAAGATCAAGTTAATGGAAGAAAGAGCAATGAAAGATGAGAGCCAGTGCTCTTTTAGGAGGGAGCAGGTTCTGCCCTTGTAGAGCTTTGTCTGATAGGTATTTTTCATCTCTAATGACTATAAGCCAGATCCTGTGATCTTTATATTGACCAGCTTTGTGTTTAAAACTACATCAGTAAGACTGCATTTAATTTGGGCACATTTTTAATGCACTGCTCTTTCACTTCTGACAAATCCACTTTACCAAGCAAGAGCTGTGTAATACTAAAATACTGTGCCTGGGTGTCCTTATGGCCATGAACCAAGGGCACTGGCTTTTTTGTGGTTGTGGAATTGGTCTGAAGGTTGCATTACCTTCTGGGTTCTTGCAAATAGAAGAATGGAGGTTGAGACAGGAATATAATTTCTCAGAAGAACCAACTATACATGGATCCAATAGCCTCTTGAAACTTTACAAACTAGGTATCAGTGAGAGTGGGCTTCAGGTTTCCATTTATATGGAATAAATTTAACAATATATATATATAACATAAACATGACCAAGATACTATGACTGATTTGGGTCGTTCTGTTTTTATGTTATTTTATTTTTAAGCTTGGTGGGAGCAGACATGGTTTAAATTAAACCAAACACTTCCACATAATCGAAGAGAAGATGCAGACACTTTTCATGCCAAATGTTGTGCACGTACAGAAGGAGAACCAACCATTACAGTTAATTTCTGAGCCCACGTTCTGTACCCAGGAAGCAGCAATGTGCCTCCTTAGCACAACAAATGCATGGGGGAAGGGGTTTTAGAGGGGGCCATGCATTTTTTCAGTGCTGTCAGGACCTGGAAGTTGTGAAATGCCTGGGATTTCTTTCACATGCGTTTGTCCAGGCTGGCAGGAAAGTCTGCAGGCTGGGACAGCAAAGGGCCCCGGCAGCATCCGAGAGCTTGAAGTGCAAGTTACGGCAGACAAAAGCAGCGCCTGCTGCATTCCACCTGTTATCTCCGGCAGCAGCAGCGCTGCCTTCCCCCTCCAGCTGCCGGCAAGTCCTGGCAGC
Organism: Chloebia gouldiae; assembly: GCA_003676055.1. NCBI lineage: Eukaryota > Metazoa > Chordata > Aves > Passeriformes > Passeridae > Chloebia > Chloebia gouldiae. Next base: position 40,661,224 of record QUSF01000005.1, on the reverse strand, counting down.
GCCCAGATAACATTCGGTTCAAGATCTGCCCCTGCCAGGTTATCGATAGAGTGAGGAAAACGAATACCTGGGGGGAGCCAGGCGAGGGTTTCAGTTTGCTTAATTTATGGGCCAAGTCTAGCCTGGTACAATGGGAGTCCCGCTGTCGGTGCTTTCACCAGCTTTTAGGGGATGTCATTTTGGGACATGAAAGGAGGTTTGAAGAACACTTTGCAGTGATGGTGGCTGACCTACTGCATTTCTGGTTACAATTAACAGCACATTCTCACCCACTTTCTCTGATTCTGCTTGTTCACAGGCCCGGGGGCAACGGGAATATCTTTCTTTTGTCCCACACTCCTTCATCACCATGGCAACAAATGGGCAAATATTATAGTGTTTTTCTTAATTTGCAAGTAGTCTGGTGAATTTTCGAGACCACACACACAGACACACAGTACGTGTAGCTCAAACTCGGGGATTAGCACATTAAAACCATGGGTTTAACCAGTAACTTGGGCTGTGGTCTGGCTCCAGGCCAATGCCCACTGGAAAACGTCCTCACAAAGTCACACAGCACAGTGGTGACAACGCAAGAATGTGGGCCATGTCCAGCGCTGGCCTGTGGTTGTTGTCACCAGCAATTACAGGGAGGCTGAGGTCCTCCCCAGGACCACCCTGAGTCCACTCTAATTGTGCCGCTGGTGGAAACAAAGGTCAGCTCCTGTGCAGGGGTTTAAAGGTTGAACTTGCACCCCCAAGGGGACACTGTAGCCCAGAGCCCGCGGGGACACCGCAGTCACTCATCACTGTGGCTGGCAATCAAAGCCTCCATCTGCTTTAATATGGGCTGTCCCCAAATGAAGGGGCAAAAGGAGTGACACCAGGAGTTCATCTCCAGTGGGAATTGAGGGAGGGATTCAGCTCTGCCTCTGTGCACACTGAAACCCCTGTGTCACCAGGAACCCCCCAGGCAATGCTCGTCCATGCAGAAATCAATTCCAGCGCTGGGTAAAGGCACACGTGGAGTTCCAGTTTCTGGTTTGGAGTCTGGTAAGAGATCCTTGCCAGCTACAGCTGCTGGAAGGTGCCATGTATTGGCATGGCCATTGGGCTGATGGATCATCTGGCATCCAACCCGGGGGAGCTTGAAGGCTCTCATCTGCAGTCTCTGGCCGCAAAAGCTAGCCAGAAGCACCGAGTCTTTCCCTAAGCCGCGGTTCCTTAAGCACCCTGCAACATCTGTATCACTTGGGTATTTCATGGGAAAGTTTTCCTTTTGTTGGTTACATGTTGCTGCTTGCACATGTTTTTTTTTTTTCCCCCATGTATCTAGACCATCTATTCTTTTCAAGTGACAGATACTAAAAGTAGTAAGCTGTAAAAACATGTACCACCAGAGCTATAAAGAAAATCTCTTGGGAGATGGTAAAACAAACCCAGTCCCAAACACCCTCCCCTGGCCCACGCTGCCAAACCGCCTCCTTTTCTACCGCCCTGCCAACAACTCAATTCTTCCACAATACCTACAGGGAGGGAGGTGGTAGCAGATTAAAAAGGCAGGTTCCTCCCTCGCTGAGGTTTCCCAGCACGTATGTCCGGCCTGGGGAATACGGGGGAAGGGCAGAGGAAAGGCTGGCTCTGCCCTGCCTAGGGCCGTGCAAGTTTTCAGCTGTATAAAATATATTAAGTCCCGATCGCGCAGGAGCCGGTGTTGAAAGATTTCAGCAAGGCCAGCACTTGACCTTTTGCAGACAATAGCCCCGGCCCTAATTGGCAAGGGCTCATTGTGCGGCTTCAGCTGCGCTGAACAGGCGGGTTTCATGCTCATTCCCCCGTGCGCTCAGGTCCGGGGCTGCGGGCGGGAAGCGGCCAAGGTTTGGGGATTCCTGATTGTTCTATAATGCCACCTGCTGACTCGAGGGCGGCGGCAGCCAGTGTATCAAAAGTCCTTTCACGGAGCCCTGCTTTTAACTTTAGTGCTATTTATATTAATGGGATCATTCAATGCACTTCACTCATGTCCTGATTTAGAGTGCAAGGACAGCCCCGAGTTACAAATCCTGAGTGAGCACCGTAAGATATATTGGACACTAACTATACTGGCTTTTTGTGCTTCAGCTGGGTTGCGACTACGAAATATAATGAGGAGGTGATTGAAAAGGTCCTGAAACTCAAAATATTAACATGCCTGTTTATACCACACTATGCTTGTTCGTGGCTGAAGCAAGAACAAGCATCTGTGTGCCAGCACTATAATGTGTCTTCACCAAGTGGCCAAGGTGGTAGGAGAGGGCAGACAAAAGGGGCTGTTTTGTCTGGGAGGCACAGATCTTGCTCCAGCTACAAGAATGCACAGCAATTCGTGAAAGGATACACAGATTAAGGAGGTTTCCATCCAGAATAGGGCTATGCACCATCTACTTTTGCAAAGCCTGGGAAAGTGCAAACACACCTGGAGTGGATGATACACTGCTAATTGAAAAATCATGGCTATTTTATCTGACAAAATTTGCACTTCCTGAACTCATCCAAGTCCTTGTTCTTCACTTCCCTGTCTAGACCAAAATTCAGTTTTCACCTCCATCTCTGGGTGAATCCTTCTACTGGAGGATCATCCCCATTGTAGGGTGTATAGGCTCCCAGCACACTTCAACTACTCATACTGCTCTGCCTGTGCTCTGCTTGTCCCCTCACATCCATTCTGGTTCTCTTTCCCTAAGGTCTGGCTCTGCTTTTGCTCCTGGCAGCAGCCTTATTTATCAGCTCCATAAATAACTGTTCATCCACGTCTCTCCCAGCACCTGCAGCAAATCTTTGTGTGTTTCTTATGAGCTCCCAGCTGATGCTCAGGATTCAATTTTCAGAGGGCTTCTGACACGGGCAGCTTGGTGCTCTCTCCAGCACAGCAGAGACAGGCACTGCAAGGCTTTTGCACCGCTCCCGTCCTTCTGGCATCTTTTTGGGGTCTAATTTTTTTGTGCTGGCCTCCCACACACTTCATAAAAGACGCACATCCAGGCAGGCTTTGTGCCCGGAACACAATTAAGCATCCAACTGTCCGATCTGTGTGGCCAAATCCTGGCGTTCCCGGGGCTCCTCAGGTGCAGGTTCACACTGGTTCATCAGGTTTCCATAGGGTGAAGGAAATGTAATTTAGCTCTTTCAGTCTCAGTCATTGAAAATAAAAGGGGAGTAAGTGAAGCTTGTCTCTGGCTATAGGAATGGCAAACAAACCAGCCATGATTCTTTATCTTAAAGTGAAATTTGCAAGTGAACAAGGCATTATAATTGATGCAGATTTAAAGATTTAAGGTGAGGCTATTATGTGTTTCCTTTGAATGACAAACCTTATCTCACTTTTCCCATTCCCTCCCTTTTTCTTCCCTTGCACAGCAAAATGCTTAGCAATAATTTCTTCAGGCCCAGTCCTCAGAACTGCCATTCTCCACAACAACTTCAGCAGTTTTTTTGAGCAGCTGGAGGTGTTTAGCAAGCCTGAAAATATCCCTCCATCAAACCTCTCTTTCATCACAGGCTGACCACAGAAATGTCACAATACCTGTGATGAGCAGTTTCAATGTGTGCTCTAGGTCAGTATGTACCACTACCAAAACATTACAAGGGATGAAAACAACCCAAAATCACAACACTGAAAATGACTATCATCTCTGTTGAAGATAGATCAGGTGTGTTTAATTCCAGAACCAAATAAAACTTAAGCTCTGGACAATTAACTGTGCACCCTGCCAAACTGGCAGTGCCTTTCATCATGAAGCTGTGCCCTGTGCCCATCAGTACCTTCCCAGGGAATGCCTGGCATGGCTTGGGGAATAGCAGGCATTCCTAAAAGGCAGTATGGATAGCACAGAGCCAGCTCTGGCTCCCTCCATGCTCCTCCAGCACTGGCTGAGCAGGCTTTGCATCCTCAGGGATGTCTGGTTGCTCCTCATGCTGCACACCAGGGCTCACCAAACACACACCTGCAGTTCCATACTGTGAAAAGCCATCTGGATGGGATGCACAGCACAGGCAGTGATTTTTGGACACTTTGTGTCTTGGGCCTGAAGGCCACACATGGGCCCAGAGGAATCCACAGCACCACAGACCTTCTGTACAGGTCTGGCTGTACCATTTTTCTCTGGGGCTGAGAACAACATCTGCTCTGTTGTTAGCCACATAGCTGTCACCACGGAAAGGAGTCTGAAACACTAAAAAACACAGTGTAAGACTTGTTCTCTTCTGTTTGTTGAGGCAGAGAGAACAGGGAGGTTAGAAGATTGATAGGAATGGCTGATGGCACAAAAGTAGTCTTGGATGAACAGAAAAGTAAAAAAAAAAAATGTATAATGCTGCTACTAAATGACAGACAACTATTAGCATACTAATGCTTTGTGTGATTTCTGTGTGAGGGATGTTCCTCATCCATCCAGAGATGGATTGGTCTAGAGATGGATTGTAACCTTTACTTCTGTCACACCAGTTTCTTTGCATACACTCGGGCATTGCATTGTCTTTGCCCCTCAGCTGTAACCAGGCAAGAAAAAGTGTGTAAAGGAAAAAAAGCTGCAAAAACACTCAGACTCCAATCAAAGCAAGAGACCACAGGAGTTCTGGTCTTCCTGTTTTGATTTGCATTTCCAGCTACTGCAGAGGAAAATGAGATCTCATCTGACCAAAGGCAACACTGGCCACTGGAATGTTTGACTGCACAGAGACACAGATGAGCCTTTGATGGATTAGCTCAGGTTTGAAAGAGGTGCACAAAGAGGAAAACAACACATTGGAGAACAAATGGAAGTTAAGTACACCTTGGCAAACTGAGCTCTAGGTAGTTTTTCTTATAACTGAAAGAAAACTGGTTTTTCTTATAACTGTTTATAACTGGTTTTTCTTATAATTGTTTCTCTGAAAGTGCCCTGCTGTATATGATAAAAGGACAATTTCACTGAGTGGGCCAACCTTACTAGGTTATATACCTGAAGAGTAAGAAGAGTAAGAAAGACCCAAATCACAAGATTTAAAACAATATATCTAGGAAAAGTCCTTACTTTTGGTCAATGCATTCAGTGAAAAACAATTCCTATTGCACAAGAGCAGGAGGAGGTGGAAGTGAAAAACAGTCAATGAGGAAAGAATGTTTCCCATTTTTTAAAAAGCTGCCAGTCTCTGCAAGGATGCCCAGGAGCTGAATCCAGTTCCTCACTGTTTCTCCAGCTTGCAGTTTTCTAAATGACTGTGATCTTCCTCCTTGCTCTGCCCTCCCTGGCTGTTGGAAGCTCATTCTGTCTCATTTTTCTACCCTCTTTAACGTCCCTTTTGCCCTGCCCTCTTATTTACCCAGAAATATTATCAACAGGTCTTTTCTCCACTCTTCTACATCTTTATACTGGCAAGTAAACCAAATAAACCAAGCGCAGCATCCTCACAGTCAGAAGCTCTGAAACACCAGGCCTGGGAGTCTGAAGTGTTCCAGGACAGTTATACCACAAAAACAAAGAAAATAAATACCAGACTGCAAAGATTTTAAGTAATTCCTCTGTAAAAACTTAAATTTTTAAACTCTGGCATACTTCTGTACACTGGTTAGTATTAGCTGTTAAACTATGTGATACAAAATGCAAAGATTAATTTGGCATAGTGTGTGGATCTCTTCTGAGTAAATCAGAAGGTTGTAGATTTAATAAAGAGTCAGTTTTTAATTATATTTTCTATTTTATTTATTATATATTTATCATATTTTCAATACTTGAAATGAGAGTGAGAGAGAACATGAGAAAAACCTGGCTTGGGTGTTTATGTGAAGAACAAACAGTATGAAAACACAATTTGAACTAACATTTGCAGAAGTTCTGCCCAGTCTTTCAGCTGCTAAGACTATTAATGCAAATTAAAGCAACACTGATATTTTCATTCCAGTTTGAAAGTAAAGGATGGATGAGAAGTCCCATTAGAGACCAAAAATAGCTACCTACTGTTTGCAGCAAACACTAGATGAGATGTTTTTCTGAGAAAAGAGGAAGCACCAGTACAGGACAGCCTGCTCACTGGTTTAGAGCAATCTCAAGCCTTTGCACGCTGGTAATCTTCCCAACTCTGCTCCAGATGTTAAGGCTGGCTGGCTGGAGGGAGGAAAGCAAGATATGGAGAAGAAAATGCACCAGATATCCAAGATTAGAAGTTATGCAGTCTCAGGCATTCATAAAAGATGGGAGCTTGCCAGCTCCTGCACATATGGGATGGAGATAAGTGGGAAACAGCTGCTGCTGTCCTGTGCTGCCTCCCAGGCCGTGGATTTTGTGCCTGAGGCCCAGCAGAGCCCGAGATGGACAAAGACCCTCCATGCAGAACCCCAGCTAGATGATGGAGTTAGAGGACAATAGAGAGAGGACAATCTCATCCAGGAGAGTCATCCCTGGCCACCAGACTACATCTGAGCCCTGACAATGGCAGCTGGGCTCCTGTTACACCCCTGGGATGGTGTCAACCACCTTCTTGGGTGAGCACTGATATGTAAAAGCCATGTGTGACTGTCACACTGTCACATTCATTACAGCAAGAGTTTCCTGAATCCCCCTGTATGACTGATTAGCTTTTACATTTCCCCAGACATCTCCAGAAGGAAGGTGGGCCTTTGTCCTGCTGCAGTTCCATATCCCAGCTCGTTTCACAGGCAGCTCAGGCTGTTACTGTCTGCAACCCCGGGATGCTGAAATCCTGCACCACTCAGTGCACTTTGATGTGGCATTGGCAAAGGGAGGATGCTCCCCTCCAGCCATGTGCAGAGTGAAATCATGCAGTGAAATGCCGAGTCCAGGCAGGGTCAGGACAGATTCCATGGCTTTTGTGCTGCCTCCTCTTCACTTTTCCCTTCCTGTAGCAATTATTGCTCATCAGCACAGAGTAACAATGGCACAAGCAAACCCTCAGAACAAATGAAATCAGGGCTGAGGGCCAATCTTAGTCAGGGGAGCTCTGCCACTGACTTTAAAAGGGATTGGGATTCAGCCCTGCAGCCTTTCCCTGTGTTTCCTTTTTACCCATTCATGTGCTGCACATGTGTAGCTCTCTGGCCGTTCCTCTGGCTTTGTTTGGGATGAGGCACTCACAGGTACAAGCTCCAAAAGTTGCAGCCATAACCTTCTGGCATTCTTCTCCACCCACTCCCTGGCCCTGGCTTTCTGCTAAGAGTTGTTCCAGCCATTTTATGATATCTTTTTAAAGGTAGAAGAATAAAGACAAAAATAGCTTTCAATCCATTCATAAGGGTTTCTGCTGGGCTGTGAATAATTTAAGGGTCTTCTCACCTCATTTCTTGTTTATCTCGTAGCCTCAGGCCTCATCTACATGAAAGAGCTGCACCCATTCAAGTAGATGTTAATTTAAACCAATTCATTAAACTAATACAAACCCCCGGAGCAGAGGCAGGGATGCTCCCGTGTTAAACCCAGGGCTCCTATCGGTTTGCTTTAATCTGGTGAGAAACTAAACCAGAGTAAGGAGCGCCCGTGGACAGGTTTGCTCTGGTTTTACAGAACACACGGAACAGAGCAATGCAAATCATGCCAGGCAGTTCTCACTGGCAGAGCTCTGCTGCTCACTCCCTGCAGGGACAAGCTCAGACATTTAGCAGAGATTGCAACCACCAAGAAAAAATCGTCATGAGCCTCCAACATACACCCAGGGCCATGAGCCTTGAGCTGGGCTGTGTTGTGGGAGTGTCACACCTCTCACCCAACCCAGGGCTCTGCTGCAGGTCTGCACTTTTTGGCCAGTGTCCCTGCAGGTGGTAATAAAGCCACATTAGTGCTTTCAAACCATGGTTAACAGGGGCTATATAAGAAGCCAGATAAAGCTGCAAAAAAACTGCAATGTCAGCAGGAGCCAAAAAATGAAAGAATTGCATGGAGCACCACCCCAAAGTCACACAGCAAATCACTATTCAATGAAAAAAAAGCCCAAAAAGAAAAGAAGGGAGGGATGGGACTGGAACATTTCTGCTTCATGGTCCTGCCCTCTTTTCAGTGAGTGGAAAGGATTAAATCACCTGTGGCCATCTTGATGAGGACTACAAAGAACATGGAGCCAGACTCCTCTCACGTGTGCCTAGGGGGAGGATGAGAGGCAGCAATCCAATCTCCATCAGCAAAATTCTAATCAATATTAAGAATTTACTTAATGATGAGAGCAGTTAAACCAGAGGAGGCCAGAGAGATGGTGGTATCTCCATCCATGGAGGTAATCAAAACTAAACCATACAAGACAGCAAACAACCTCATCTAATGTAGAAGCTATCTGTCTTCTCAGTAGGGTGAAGGTTTGATCTGGTGGCTTTAAGTCCCTGTCAATTTATTCTGATTTATTCAAGTAAAATACAGCAGAAATTTATTTTCTGAAGCAAGCTTTCCTGATGCTCCAGAGTCACACAGCTGGTAAATTCACCTGGCTATTACCCAGTTGTTCACTCTTCATGAAGAGAGAAGGCAAAAAGAAAATATTAAGAGAACTGTGTGTTTGCAAAATGGTGCCATTTGGTGCAGTACAATTCCATGGGGCAACACAGAAGATTTTCCATCAGCAAAGTGCAAGTGGGACACTGGAAGGCTACAGAAAGATTTTTAGCATCCACCTCATTGCTGAGTGTGTCCTATGCTTGGGAAGTTAATGGAAGTTTTGCTGGTGCTGATGATATCATTTGGCTTTCCCCTGCCTGGGTAAGCCCTGGCAGTCAGGGTGTAGGCGGCTGCTGGCTGGTTCTGGCATTTTAAAGCTACACCTGTAGCACCACACCATGGTACCTACAGCTCTAGCAGCAGCCACAGCTCCTAAATTTCCATCACTGCCAGTGCTCAAGGCAGGAAGAGAGGCAGAGAACTGTTAATATAGCCAAAACCCCTTAGGCCATGTAGGGGCAGCATAAATATAACAAAATCCTCATTATTTCAATGAAGAGAAAAGCAGAGGAATGATTTTGCAAGAGGTGTATAGATTTTACCAATACTTGAATATTTTTGGATTTGTTTTGATTTATATATATATACACGCACATATTCTAGGAAAAAACATTTGTGTTGTTTACATGAATTTTTCATCATACTGGAGAAATCCTGCAAGATCTGTTTATATATTATTACTATGGTTCTTTTCATCCAAGGATCTTTTATCAATTATTACGCTGAAGCTTTCATGGCTTCAAAGACATGAAAAATAAATTTTCAGGAGGAAAGCATGCCACAAAACACAAAAGCATGATGTCTAACTAAGGAGGCCATTAAGCCATGGATAGCTGGAAAGTGGGATAGTGTACCAGAGAAATCTCAGCATGTAGTGAGATGAGTCCTTGTTTTCTGTTCCAGCACCTAGCACAGACAGGACCCTGGCCATGTGCTGCCTTCATGCTCTCAGCCTGATCCTCACTGATGTGACAACTACAAGTGGTGGTACAAAACCAGCAGGCCCATGTGGTTGTCTTGAGGTCTCCTCCAGCCTTAAATGCTGTTGGGCATTACTGAGAACTTGTTGTAGCTGTTGCATTTGACTCACCTCTTCCACCTCACTCCCCAAAACAGATGTGGGTGTAAATTATAGCCAGATTAGAAGAATCAGTGAAGACCATAAGAATGAAAGAGCAAATAACAGGTAGTAAATTCTGTTGGGTTGTGACTTTATGTAAACAGTTTTCGAGTGGCTCTGACCTTCAGCACAGCACAGCCCTGAGTGTCTGTGCAACATGGACAGAGGAGGAATCTGCTCTGCTGCACTTTGACAATCCAAGGTGAAGGATGAGGGGCCAAGTGCCTGCAGGTCTCACAGAGCTTCCCAGAAGTCTGCTGACAATTGCTGTGAGGTACATCACAGCCTCACCTCGCCCCTGGATGTTCATGGGAGATGCTAAAGTCGATCAGATCACAACAATAGATACAAGAACTCAAATCTCAGCCCCCAGATGGGCCATGTGGGTGCCTGGTGAAGCCCTGTGTTCAGAAACCACACTCAGTAAGTCCACCAGAAAAGCAGCCCAGCACAGTTAACACACTGCTATAGCCTAAAATGAGAAGTCAGACAGAGGCAGGAAACTTGGCATAACATCACTTGAATTACTTCTGTGTCACAGGTGATGTTGTGACTTCCCAAACACCTAATCTGGAAGCCACCTGAAGTCAGTGGGGGGCTTCCATTTACTGCAGATCTCATATTAGACCAGTTATCTAAAAAGCATTGGGATATGACAGTCTTTCAGTTCTTGAAGTCTGTAGAACTTGGTGCCTTGCTCTAATTTGTACAGATCTTAAGCTGATTTCTAGTTTGATGTCTAGGCATAGTTGAAGGGAGAGAGTGCTTAGAGAAGGAATCTTAATAAAATGACTTTTTAAAGTATAAAAATGATTCTTCTATTGCCAGGAAAATCATAGTTTTTCATACTCCATTGGTCTGAAGACCAGTTTTTATTTTCTGAGAAAGTGCTGCAGAAAGTTGACAGAGGCTTTAAGAAATTATACTGAAACAGGCAGTGTAGTTGTCACTGGGCTTGTCTTTTGTTTGGTTAGAGATCAGAACTCAGGCTGTGGTAAGCTTTGCATGGCAAAGAGGCACTTCAGATTTCTAGTCACAAGAGACCCCACTGCATTTCATTAATGTATTAAATATGCCCACCCCAATACAATTGATAAAATCCTTGGACACAGAAGATAAAATATATTTCATCTGTATTTAATATATGGTGAAGCTATTGCATACTGACAGCTGTAAAATAAAGAAAATAAGTGAGAATATAAAAAGTTTCTTCCAGTCACGTGCTGACAAAACAAGAACCTGTAACTCATCTTGTTTGGGCAGCAGGGGAAAGATGAGAGGGGGGCAGCCAGAGCAGCTGCAAATAACTATGTCTGTTTCAAATTCAGAACCAATCATCTTGGTGTAATTTCTGACAAATGATTTTTTGTCCAACAATTTTTAGGTTGATCCTGCTGGGATCAACCTATCCCAGCTAGGACTGCTGGGATAATCATCCTGACACTGCAGATAATAGGATTGTGATCATAAATCTTAAGATTCAAGTACATTCACCATGGTTGAGTGACCACCAGCATTTTGAGGGAAGGAGAATATTTTTCCCCTGAAAAGATGATGGCACGAAGAGCACATATGCAGAAAGTGAATCCTCAGAAATACAGAACAATGCATCATTTTTATTTCAATTTGCCATGCACTCCTTATCATTTCACCCACATTCTGCCCACTAATCAAGGGGAAGAGGCTTGGCTGGTGCAACTGGTTCTGGATAGATCTATTTGTGGCTGTTGCTATTGCAGCAACAGCAAAAGTGTGGTTTTAATAGAAGAATCTAGGCTCTGTCACAGAACGTGTGAACAATTATTTTTATCTACAGAGTGAAAGAACCTTTACACCAGGCTGGTGTTGTGTGGGACTATTCCAGCTGTGCACATGTAAGTGATGAAGGGAAATACACTTCTTTTCATTATTTGGCCCTGCTCGGTACAATTCTGCTTTTTCTGCATGGAAGAGGAGATATCAGGTATTTAAGTAATATTACTATTACAGAGCTATGGAGCTGGGTTTTTTTTTTTGCCTTTTAAAGATAGTTTGTCTTCTGCAGGCAAAATGAGAAAAAAGTACAAAATAGCACTGAGTTGTTTCTCAGTATAAAACACTCAGCTGATGAGATGCACTAATCCACAGCCAAACCCTGGATGAAGGCCCAGCTGACTCCTATTTAAGCCACCACCTTACTCCACAGCTTTCATATGTCAGATCCCTGACAATACCTACAATTTGAGCCAATTCCACAGTTAACCACAGCCCTGCATGTCCATGGTGATCAAACAAATGCTCACCTTCCAAAATGTGAGGAATGTGACATTAATAAAGGCATGTTGCTCCCTGCTAGGCAATGCATGAGCCTCCAGACGTGCCACATTAGATCACTTGCAAACTGGCAGTGTCACAGGGCAGGAGTGTTCACTGGGATACTGCTGTGAGAAGGGGATGTCTGGATTTACTTTCTTCCCCAAGGACCTTCCCAGCAGCCAGCATCTTCTCCATTGCACATAATTCTCTTTTACTAGAAACACCTGGTAGGTCTTGTAATTCCTGTCCTCATGTTGAAGAGTGCTCTTCCCTCTCATATCACGGTCCTCAGGCCACACAAGACACCCTCTTTAAAAGAACACAGAGCTAAGAACCAGGAGAGGTGGAAGCAGATGACTCCCCAAAAACCAGAGCAACGCTATAAGCTGTGCTGCAGCTTCAGCCAACAGGGGTCTAAGAAGGAATCCCCCTTTGCTTCCATTTCCCCTTGGCTGCAGGCTGCTGGTAGAGCAAACAAACCTCTACAAACAAATCACTGCTGCTGCACAGGATGCCCAAGTTTTTCTGGAAAGAGTTGGTTAAGTCAATGAGTTAACAATTTGTTCCAATTACAAGAAGAGTGACCTGGAGTACAGCAAAGGCTTCTTACCTTCCTCTCTGCAATTGCAAAACTCATGCACCAGGACCCTCATACCCTTGCTGCATGATTTATACATTCTGTGCACGTGGGAGTGAGAGCTCAGGGATTTGGGAGGGGAGGGGGAAAGGGGGAAGAGTCCAAACAGAACATTTAAATGTAATTCCTTTCATAGTGCAACTGAGATGATTTTGCTATATTTCAGAAGCTGCATAGTTTTCCTGTCCTTTAATAAGAAATCGTATTTCCATGGCCAGGCTCTTCTCAAGTCAATCTCTCCTGCCTGCACAGCCTTGGTTCTAAATTCCCATACAACAACAACTGATGCTTCATTTTCCCCCTTCTTATGACCCCATCTCCCACCTTCTCTCCCAAACATTTCCTAACCAGTGCAAACAGAACAGCACAAATGAACCCGATTTGCTTTGTGAGAAAACAGCAGGATATCGCCCAGGTGAGAACGATGAGGTGGGGCATTGGGATCCTTTGCAAGTCAAGTGGCTTCCTGGTTCATTCCCAATTCCTGGAGGTGCTTGTAGACTCCTTTACATGGTGCCATGAATCCTGGCCTCCAGGGCACAAGGAGCACGGAGCAGAGGCAGCTCAGGGCGATCCAGCAGCATCAGGAGCTGTGGCAGTGCAGGTGAGTAACGCAGCCCTGCTCCCCATCCATGCAGCTCCTCCAGGAGCGCAGATCCCTGATGACTTCAACACCTCTACCCCAGGTTTTGCAAGGAGCAGGGACCTCCCAGCCTGCTCTGTCAAACACTGTCCCCATCAGACAGGAGCAATGGCACTAAGGGACTTCACAGGGGATGTTTTCAGGACAGAACACACTGCAAAGCAGTTCCTGCACTCCAGCCTTGCCTTCCTTGACTCTGTAGCCCCCAGCTCACAAAGCATCCAGCCATTTCCCTCGAACCTTGGTTAAACCAGGAGCTAAGGTGACACTGGGCTGCAGCACTGGGCTGGTGTCACTGGACAGCAGATAAATGACCACAGACAAAGCAAGGAGTCAGCATCTGCAGCATTCTGTTTTGGTTCTGGTTTTATTGCAGCAGTGGGGGGCAGGCAGGGGAGGGTTGGAATTCTGTTTTACCCTCCACATTCAACAACATCCATGAAGGTTTTTCAGTCCCTCTTCCAGAATAAATAGTGCACCTGAGCCTTTCCTGAAAGTGATGCCAAGATGGTTTTTTTCCTTTGCTTTTATATACCTTTTATGTATCCTCAGTATTCTTAGCATGCATACTTGTAATTCCTTAAGTCTGGTAGCTTAGTATTTTTTTATGCCAGGAGAACAAACATCCTAAAGGCCTCATAGTAGGAGGCTGGAAAACCCCACACTATCTTGGGAAACCAAGGTCCTCCCTAGAACATATCCTGTAAACTAGAGATTTGGCCCATCCAGGGGGGGAATTCCTTGAATGGGAGAATATCATGCCATTCATCCTCCTCCCATTGGGGCATCCTTGTTAGATAAGCTCATTTGTAAGGTCTATAAATTGTACACGAGATCTATCGTGTGTGTGTTGTGGCACGCATGATATTTTTTGAATCTTCTGAATTGTTGACAGAAGTGCTTCTAGTATGAGTGAATCCCATTATAATTTCTCTGAATAGTGCCATAGACTGAGACCTAGTGCAGTTTTACTCTTGGGAATGAAAGGGCTGGATGGGTGGAATTGCAGGTTTTGCAAATTATAATCCAGTCTGGTTGAAGTAGTTATGTGCAAGCAGATGGTGAACTCAGAAAGTGTCTACAACTGGGCAGGGGCACCTTGGTGAAGTGATGCACTAATAAGGATCCTTATTAAAACACCAAGGTAAACTTAATCCATGCCTGGCTCTCGATTTTTAAGCCCAGGAAAAGGCATCAGAAAGGCTAAACCATTCAGGAAGAGCACAGAAAGAAGATGCAGATGCATCTCAACTGGAGACAAGCAGTGGCCTGACAAGCCTGATGTGATTACAGAGCACAAGCTGGGTGCCCTCCCTCTCAAACCATTCAGCCTCATCCTCCCAGCCCAGCTCCTCAGCACCTCTGTTATTTGCATGGTTACTCTCACGTCTGTGGAAACAAGAAACTTGTGTCACACTCGGAGCTGCATCTCAGAGCACCCCGAGGCAGGGGGGCGCAGGGAGGGACAGTGTTACCTAGGAGCTCCGGGATTTTCTCCGAGAGACTTGGTTCATTTTCTCTGAAGCTTCTGTGTTTTCTTTTTTCCCCTTTCGCCCCACTTCTCTCAATGGTCTGGTGCCCTCGGAGAGTCCAGGAGCAGACACCAGCTGGCCCTAGCAAAGGCCACATCCCCCACTGCCTGTGTTGTTCTCTCCAGCTTGCCTATATGGATCCCTTAATTGCATGCATGTCTTTCAGGCTATTCTCCATGCATGAGCTGTCAGCAAAACCTCGCTGGAAACACTGGAATTTCACATTTTTCATGGAGATTTTCCATATCAAATGGGCAGTTTCACATTTTCCATGAAATTCCTAATGACTACAAAAAAAATACAGCCTCAGTGTTTGGAAGGGGTTGCTCAGCTTGCCTTCGGGCACCATTTGCGTGTTAAATGCATGTGTGTGAATTTACTTAGCATATCATTTCAGGGATGGGATTGGAATTTTTTTTTAATTTTTTTTTTGTTGTTGCAGATGACAGGAGAGAAGCATGCATTCATCCATTCATTCATAAACCCAACTTGTGGCATGGCATGCTGGGGAAAGGATCTTTCGCATCATTTTTAAAACACAGAGAGTGCAAAGCCCTGTCAACTGACAATATCCATCCAAGCTGTCATTGCCAATCACTTGAATGGACTGCAGCAGAGAGTATTTTCCACAATGAGATACCAATGGGGGTGACCATTAGGTCAGGAATCTTATTTTCTCAGCTCACCAACCCCTGCAAATAAATTCTCACCAAAAGGAGAGAAAAGCCTCATTGATTTGACAAGCGATCAGACACTGCAGTTGTCATTTTCCCAGCAGTTGCTGGCATATTTTTTTGCCTGGTGTGTGAGATATGAATTTCGTGACTTAACCTATCAAACTCTTAAAGGGATCATCCCTTTTTCATCTGCATCCGCATGAAAAGCAGAACTCACAAAAGCAAGACTCTGAAAGCAAAATACTGCTCTCAGCTTTAATATATTATTAGTTGATTTACAACAAATTCATGCAGGGGCTCTACTTTGTTGTTAATAGTCAGCCATACTTATTTGACCAGAAAGAATGTGGACTTTACCCTCTCATCAATACCCATTTTAATTTGTAAAACACATTTTTCCAAAATTGCTGGTATTGTTCCCTTATGAATGCATCACAGCCAAACCAAGAAAGGCTATGAAAGTGAGAAAAACCAGGTTCTTCAATGAAAGCAATTCCATTTTCTTCGTGTTCTCAGAGACACAAGTTTTCATAACTTTAAAAAATATTGCATTAATATAAAACAAACAAAATAAATCAGCTTTATGTTGAATTCCAGCAAACAGCCTAAATTCTAACTGTGGATCCAGCAAAACAGATTTGTGCTGGCAGACAAAGTGTATCTTCTTCCACACTACCCAAATCTACTTCACCTCTTCGAATTAGAGCTTGAAAATTCATCTCAGATTTGCTGTGGAGTTTTTCTGAGGGAATATCTTAGCAGAAATAACTTATTAACTGATGTAAAAACATAGACTTTGTGATGTTTTTACAGGCAGGTTCTTTGGGAATATTTTCTGACCAGGAGGAGATCCTGGTCCCCAGTGAAGAGCCTGCAGGGACGTGAGTCCCTGGTTTAGCTGCCTTCCCACAAAAGGCACATCAATGTTCTGAAACCAACTTCCTCACTGATAATTTTGCTTTTTTCATTAAAAACAGAAGTTTTGTCTATAGATATTTTTTAGACCAGGAGAAGGTTGTCCCAGTTGTAGACGCTTTCTGAGGAGCTCACCATCTGCTTGAACATAACTAATTCAACCAGACTGGATTATGATTTGCAAAACCTGCAATTCCATCCATCCAGCCCTTTAGTTCCCAAGAGTAAAATTGCACTAGGTCTCACTTAGTCTATGGCATCATTGTAATTCAGAGAAATAATGGGATCCAATCATACTGGAAACACTTTTGTCAACAATTCAGATTTTTAAAATATTACATACATACATATATCTATATATCTATATTTATATATATATATATTTTAAAATTCCAGTAATTGATTTATCTAAATTTACTAATGGAAGGACAACATTAAAATCAGAATGTTTCTTTACAAGTATTCTAAGGAATGGTCAGAATCCATTAAAAATAGATTAAGAATCAGGTTAAGCCTCACCTCTGTGCCTTACACATGGTCTAGCATCAAGATTGTTGCTGCCAGTTTATTCTCTCCAGTAAGAATGAGAGGAAGGAGTTTTAGTCTCAAATGTCATAAAAATAATAATTTATTATTTTGGTAAAATGACAGGTTGCCAAACTTAGTAAAAAAATTCTTCTAAGCACCATCAGGCCATTATTTGTTAATCAATACTGCACATTTCTTACTAGTCTTATCATTGGAGTACATTGTTCCAGAAATTCTAGCAGCATATTGAGGCATGAGTCTGCTTCCAGATAAGCCTGGTTGGCTTAATTTTTTGTATTTTTTATTTCAAGATAAGTGCTCTAGTGCAGGGGCCCACCAAAATGACATTTTATTCTTGATATACCTATCAATTCTAGCTTTGCCATATCCTTGCAATTCAACATTCAGCTGCTCAGGCTATGAGCAGAACTCTGTTCTTTTTTCTGATGTTCTTTTCCTCTGTGCACACACGTGGTAGCCTCACCAACACACTGCTTTCAGTTTCTGCTAATTCCCTGCTATGATTTCACATCCAACACTCCAACTACAAGGTGTAATTCTAGCTCAGACAGCAATACTTTCAGAGCAGTGAGGGCTTGGTAGGTGTACGAGACAAACACTTTCTAACACATGTCAAGAAATACGGATTCAATATCCAGGAATATTCTGAAACTAGCCAGCTGTGGATAAAATCCTGAAATTAATTTTCCCTGAGAAGTCTCAACTCCTCAAGAAAAAATAATTTTCTGTTCTTCACAAAAGTGAAGCTCAAACAACTTAAATAAGCATTTTCAGATAGTTCCACTGTAGATCACTAAGGATTTTAAATGC
This sequence comes from Chloebia gouldiae, assembly GCA_003676055.1. Classification (NCBI taxonomy): domain Eukaryota; kingdom Metazoa; phylum Chordata; class Aves; order Passeriformes; family Passeridae; genus Chloebia; species Chloebia gouldiae. Next base: position 40,643,614 of record QUSF01000005.1, on the reverse strand, counting down.
AAGCAGGCTTGTACTGTCTGACAAGAGGACTTTTTCTCCCCCCTGAAGTCCATTTTTCTTCTGTCTGCTGTTAAGTTACTATTATCTTCTATTCTTTGTAATAATGGGCTTAAGATCAAGTGAAACTGGAAATGGAAAGAACAGTGAAAGATGACAGACTTGAAGGGGCTTTATTGAGACTATGGGTTGCTCCTGAGGTCAGAATCAGTAAGTATAATTAGATTCCTGGCATTTACAACAAATGTAAAGCAACTCAGAGCTCCCTTTTGTGTGCCTGTAATTAAACATGCACTTTTACTGCCCTCTGCAGTGCTCCAAAGTATCTTTGATTCCAGCACATGAAAGTGGAATGAAAGAGCAGGCTCAAATCTTCATCTCTATATGGCACTCATATTTCTGAAAACAAAGTATTTCTCAGCAGAAATGGAATAGCCCCTTTCTAAAGAAACACAAAAGGGAACGTTGTTTTTGCTAATAATTAGAGCCACTCCTGTACCTCCCAGAAACTTTCTCAATACACTTGGACTGATAGAAAGGTCCCAACACAGACAGCTTTAACCCACAAAACAAGTTCCAAACTTCCACTCAAAGTGAAGTTATTTCTTGAGTGTATGAATCAGCATTTTTTGGATAAATTAGTTTTCTCTTGTGCTTGAACACAATCCAAGAGGTAAGTGACCAGCTCAGAGTGAACAGGACTGGTAATCAAAAAATACAGTGGGGGCCAGCAGTGGCAGTTGCTAAATCTTGGTTCCTTGCATGTTTTGTATTTCGGTATTACCCCAATGCCACAAAACCAAACAGTGCACAACTGGAGTAAATTCTGCTCAGCATTAACACTTTCTCTAAGTATATAAATACTAACTTCCAACTACAGTTTTCCTTGAAAGTGAAATGGATTTTTGACACTTCACGAAATAACTTCAATCTCTTAACTATTTATATAATATTTTGGTAAATTTATCCCTAGTTGTCAGGAAGCACTCAAACTTAGTATTCAACAGCTAGAAACCAATCTTCTCACATTATGAGAAACCATATAGAAGAAAACAGAAGAGCATGAACTTCTAGTAAGGTCAAAATTCTTTTTAAAGGGGTCTTTTACTAGCCCAGTTTTGATAAAGATGTGCTTGATCCCCCCATGTTTCCATACAGATCCATCCTCAGGCATACATAGTTGCTCTCCACATGCTCCTTTTTACACTAGGAACACAGTAAAACAGATAATCCTGGAAACAACTCCAGTAAATACTTGCATGAACAGGAAGTTGTTTGAATGGTATTTTGGACTTAAAAATGGATTCATGGAAGAAAGCTGGTTTTAGCTTGGCTTCCTTAGAACATTAAATTGTTGTACTGGCAAGTCTTTTCCAAAATCTCTGTCCTGTCACTTCTAATTTTTGAACTGACTGTCCAGGTACTGAACAGAAAAGTAAAATATATTCCCTTATGGTTTATGTGACAAGAGCTGAATGATGAATCAAGACTCACTTAATGCCCAAGTGAAGGACAAGCTGGGACAGCTCAGCTCTTTCATGTTCTGCTTGCTACCCTACCCACACACGTGTACCAATGGCCCAGCCAAAACAGATGGAGCTTTAAATTAGCCACAGCCACGACTGCTGTCAGCCAGGCAGGGCATGAGGATGCTGAAAGGGGACAGGGCTTGGTGTGAAGGGAGTAAGAGAAACACAAACCAGAAGGCACAGGTCTATAAAAAACAGGGTTGACAGGTTTTGCTGCCTACAGAACAACCTGCTCGGTTTTATTTTTAGAGGAACTTAACCTAATAAGGCTAAAATTTGACAGCAGTACTTGGTTTTTCTCCATCTGAAGCAAACTCCACTGCATGCAACTATGCCCAACTGAACATATGGACATTGTTTTTCCATAAGATTCCTCCATTACCAGGTACTGCCCTAAATGGATGGGGTTAGCCCACACTTATCCACTAGAGGGCTTAATTCTATTGCAGAAAACTCCGTGTTTTTTCCAGTTTGGTGTTCAGAGCCTTTGGAAAAACATCCAAACTGAGTGCTCTCTTTAAATGCCAACCATAAAAACTAAGTGATCTAAGTAACTGAGACAAAGGGGAATTGTAGTGACAACATTGCTGTGGATAGCCAGTTCCTTCAGGAAAAAGTAACAAATCTGAGCCTGTTTCACAAACAGCTACTGAACACAGACCAGCTACATTTCTAGTCTGGATCATACCCACCTTGTTCCTGGGTGAGTATGCTGCACAGAAGTGAAAGCTGAACAGCATCTCAGATTGCTTTTAAAGAGACCAACAGAATTAAGATACCTGTAAGCAAGCTGGAGCACACCACATATATTACAGATGTACAATATATTACAGATATACAAGAGATAAACTAGCCAAAAAAACCCCCAAAAAACAGTGACATAGAATCTTACAGTCTGAAGCAGAAGTGACAGAGCACACTGAAATGTGACAGAATAGAGCAGAGATGGAACAGAGTGAGCACAGTGAGAGGCAACACCCATCTCAGCAGGGCAGGATCATGCACAGGAGGGCACAGCTCAGGGGGCAGGGCACAGGCAATGCAGGAGGGTCATATCCCAAGGCCTGTGCTGAGAACCTTGTCTGAATAGTAGCAGGTTACTTGGATTAATCTAAAATTATTTACCACATTATGGACTAACCACTGAGAAGTTACTCTGCAGAAATTTAAAAGCATCTGAAGACATTTGCCAAATAGTTATTTGTTGTGTGCTCCATTATAACAGGAGTGCATCTTGCCTGAACCCTGCCCAGGGATTAATGTTCTTCACCATGTTTTCCCCCATTCCACCCCAGAGCTGGATGCAGCACTCGAGGTGGGGTCTCACACAGGGGCAGAGTCCCCATCCTTGCCCTGGTGGCCACATTGCTCTTGGTGCAGCCCAGGACACAGCTGCCTTTCTGAGCTGTGAGTGCACGTGGCCGAGTCACTTCAAGTTTCTCATCCACCCACCAACATCCTCAAGTGCTTCCCCTCAGGGCTGCTCTCCATCTGTTCATCCCCTAGCTTGAATTTGTGCTCAAGAGACTGTCCCAACCCATGTGTTTCCTTATTTCAAAACCAGGTGTAAGTAACCTTACCCCTCTCAGAAGCCTCTAAAAAAATCTCTTGAATATCCTACTGAACTAACCTGTTTGGGTAGCTACAGTAGGATAGAAAAACATCTTTAAAGAAACCAATTCTACTGGCAGTTCTGATACTCAGATAGATACAGACTGATACACCAAAAATACTTAAGAACAACCAGGAACAGCGTGGCCAAAAAATGTGACATGAGAAAAGCAATCTGGGAAGGACAGAGGGTGCAGAGTCCAGGTAGAAGGTAGTCCAGAAGTACCATTTTGTTGCCTTCTCTGGAAAAAATATGTGTTAGGAAGGCTGTCTCCTTAGCATCAGAGCTCAGAACCAACTTTATCCCAAACCCAACTGCTCTTGGAAGCTTCCCCATCAGATCAAGTTACCTGATTTCAAAAGTGCCTAACAAATCACAGCTCTAAGCAATATTACTAGCTGAGATGCGCCCTTGAGTTGATGAGTTTAAGGGATGTAACATCAACACCCAGAAATTCCATTTTAAGAGATAAGACCAGGTGAGGCGACTGTAAAAGATGTCCTGTTAGTAAAGAAGACTGCAGTGTTCATCCAGCTCTCCTAGCAGTTTTTCCTACAGAACAGAACTTGGCAGCCAGCTAATGGACATCTACTACACTAAATTGCCTCAGATTCACTCTGGTGGCCATGTAAATAGATTTTAAGGTCTCCTCAAAGTCAGAGAATGGTGCTAACACAGATATATCCTGTCTTAGTACCAATACCAGACTCCTGGCTTTCAGCATTTCCCCGCATTTCATTATCCACAGAGCACTGCTAGCAGGAAATGAAGAGTCACATGTAAAAGTAAAGGCAGTTCTGTTTATTTTCCAGCAACATCCCACGCAAAAGCAACAGAAACACGAACTGCTCTCAGCAGAAAATCTGTACAGTTGGTAAAATTTACAACAGTTTTACATTAAAAACCAGAAAACTGTAAGGATCAAGCACTTTCCCTAGACATTGTTTTCTTGACTGCATTAATAAGTGACTGATGATTATTTACAAATTTCAAATTAAGGCTACTGCTTCTAAAAAAAAAACCCAACATTATTGCATAGATGTTACTATGTTGACCTCCAATTTCTTGAGGGTATTAAACTTCCAATTGTTTCTGAAACATTTTTGCAAAAAAAGTGTTTCTTTTTAAGGTAAGGCAGTTTTATAAAAACTCTTGATCTGCAGGGCAACAACTGAAATAATGTTCACAGTGGGGGAAAATTGGTAAGACCTTGCTGTACTATTTATAATTACTAGAGGATAGCACTGCCATTGGCTAGTTTTACTACTGAAAAGTTTTTTATAAAAATCTAATATACATAAATTAAAAGTTAACAAGAAGTCACACAACTTAAATGCAACTTTACATAAGTCTGGTCTGGAGAATATCTAGACCAATCACAGCAGAACAGTCTTCAACTTTGCTCAAGCTTTCTTACTATTAACAGGTTATGGATCAAGCTAATCTTTTAAATTTAAAAGAAACTTTCTCTAAAACAGGTTGCACAAGACTATTTAACTCACAGTATCAAATTCTTTCAGTGGCTCACTCAAACACACTTCCAAGTCAAATTCTCCTTCTGCTTGATAGTCAACATGTCTAACTTTGGTGGGAGTGCCAGAACAGGTATCCTGGAAAGGAAAGGCAATTAATTACTAGTTAAGTAGAGGTTATTAGTACAGGTAATTCAATTAACTTCTGTAATTCATTTAGACCACCCTATAATAAAGGCTTACAAATGCTTTAAAGGCCATAAAAACCTCAATGCTAGTCTTTAATATTAAAGAGATGTAGGCTTCTGCCCATCCAACCACATTTGAAAATACCAAGGACCTATATATGCAAACATGAAAATATTTTACAGATTTTAATATTAGAAAAATAAATCCAGTAAAAAAAGCATTCCTAGATCTTTAATGCTCAGCTGTACCAAGTGCCTTCTGGACATAAAAGGAGCCTACTTCTGTGTGACAAGGAAATTCTACCCTATTTTAATATTAGATACTGCAATCTAAAATAGTATTTCAGTCATACATTAACAGATACATTTTCTTTTGTAGGCTATGAAAAATGAGATATGTTTAATTTGAGAAGAATTAAGTTCTAATTCTCTCAACTCAAGACTACGGACAGATAATGGCTAGAGTTGGAAAATACCTGAATTTCAAGATTGCTCAGCTTTATAAACAGTCCCTAAGCAAAGTAGATTATGGGACATGTGAGGTATTCAGGCTACTCTGGATATAATTCTAAACAATGAACTAATTATTAACAAATAGTTGTGCAAATGACAGCTATGCTTACATCATTATCTTGACAGCTCGTTTGAGATTCAGTAGAATTGCTTCCAACAGATTCTGTCTCCATCTCACCAAGGTCAACAGGACAGCTGTAAAATAATTTAGAAGAATATAGCATAAAACAAGTTGATTTTTTTTGTGTTAAGATGCACTTTGTTGTGCAGTTCTGAAAAAAATGGCCAGAGGAGAGCAAAGAGACCTACAAAGATTACAGGGACAGTGGTGGCAAACTGAGGAGAGCAAAAGAGCAAACAGAACTGCAGTACAGCTCAGTACTGCCAAAATGGCCAAGGACTGAATTAAGTCTTAAGACTGAATACTGCAACTTGTCAAAGACAAAAACCCAGTGCTCAAGCAATGCCTCAATGCAAATGTTACAGGAGAGGATTTTTTTTCCCCAGGTTTTCATCCATCTGTTTTACAAAGATTTAATATCCATTATTCACAGACTAGACGCCAGCATCTGAAAGTAGTATTTGGACACCAATACACACAGCAGGGTTCTGGCTGAAAGACCAATTCCCCTCACACTGATAGCAAGTAAAGGGAAGCTAAAAGGAAGCTTTTATTTTAGATCCTCTTGCTCTGCAGTAGTTTTAAAAAAATCAGCATTCCATTAAGGAAAAACACTACTTTATTAACTCAAAACTGCCTGCTAAGAAATTAAGTTCCATCTTTGTCCCCTTCATTCTCTACTGCCAGTTTTATGTCACATGTTGCTGATCAGCTGTATTGCTTTCTACAGAGGAAAATAACTAGGGCATCACTCTACATCTTCTAGAGCTTGGGCTGTGAACACTTGTGGCCGTGCTTTGAGCTCGGGATGAGCTCACAATTCTCCCTCTCTGGAGAAGAAACATTTTATACCACTGTTCTTGACTAGCAAGTGAGGCACGTTCCTGTACACTGGATTGCTCCAAGCTCAATATTCAGGAGACCTGACATTAGTAAGAACTCTCCAGCCCTGCTCCTACCAGATAATTTGAAGATTGCTCAGAAAGAATTGGTTAGTATCAATGATGTGGTGATTATTTTACAGAGCAGTGCAGAACTGGCTCTGCTTTCACCATTAAAAAAGTGAGGGATATGTTTGTTATGCCCTTCCAAGGATACTGGACAAAGATCAGGAAGCTACTGGATATTTTGACTGAGAAGAAACTGAACAGCACTAAGTGTAGATAAATAATAAAGAAAAACATTCAGCACTCACTGACTTGTCTCAAAATGAACTATGCTGGGGGTGGTGTTTATTTCTTAAACATGAGACTTCACATCATAATTTCTATAAAAGCATCTTGCATAGTCAGTACATACATTTCCTGCAGATCACATCCTCCTTCAGTTGGAGGATCCCAGGAATGCAGTGCAACTTTCCACAGTTTGATTTGCTGATCCCATGACCTACGGCTGTACTTCTTAAATTTGTTTGGAGTTCTGGGATGAACTCCTGGTATGCGATGGCATCTGTTCAGATATTAGAGATGAAAAATTATCAGTGCTTTATTCACACATACATAACATAGCTTTAAATGTTAACTGATTGTATTATTCATGAGGAAAGACAAATACGTAATTCCAGCACTCAAGCAAAGGTTTGCCAGCTCCATACAAACGTCTTAGTTTTTCTTACTCCAAGTCAAATGAATTAACAGTAATAAAAAAGAATTATCATTCATAGATCTGAAAACTTCATTCCAAACTCCATAGCAACTGTAGCCCATTTTGTCTTGTAGTTAACTCACAAGAAAACTCACTGCAAAAAGCAGTTTCATTTCCTCTCATTGACAAGCACATCCAAAAGACTTTCATTTCCATTTCAGCAGCATGAGGTATTTCCTATATACTGACTCATTAAAATAAAACTTTAAACCACACCTCAGCTGACTGTAAGTGTGATCTAACAGTTCAACAATGTCTTAAAAGTTTAATTTGTAGATGCCTTCTATATGTGTATTGGACACCAAGTTTACTACATTAATGTGCTTATAAAGAACAAGTATGACTTGCAGGTGGATATTTAGTTTTCTAGAAAAAAGTCAAGCAGCTTACCTAGGAACTTCTTTAATGTATCTATCATATGCAATCGTGTTTTTTCCATAGTTTATCTGTTTTTGTCTTCTCATCAAAACCACCTCATCTGTCTCAAGCTCTACGGTCACCGTGGACTCCTTTGAATCGGAACTGAAGAAAAAAAACATTGCAGGTTTGGGACTACTAGAAAACCACTGACACTCAAACAAACCCACTTGTAAAAGGCTATAAATAAACATGCTAAAACTTTTCAAACAAATGCTTGGGGTGTTACTAAACCACGGTGTTGGAACAGACTTGAGATGAACTATTTTAAACTGTGTGTTTTAAGAAACAACACTGTACAACAAAAAATCTATTTTCAAGATTTTCCTCAGCTAAGCTAGAAATTTAACCTACCTTCCTGAGGAGGACTTTCTTTCTCTTGAAAATTCATTTATCAGGAGTTTTCTTCTGTGTCTGTAAGAATTCAAATCAGTTTTAAGAAATTATATACATAAAAAGGAACATGAAGGCTGCACTGTCACAGTTCACTGTTAAATTAACTTTTCAGAAAAGCAGCAGCACCCCAGACATTGCAAAGACCTTTTCCTATGAAATGGATGTTTCAGTTTTCCCTTAAAAAACAACAAAAATACAAGGACTTTATATTCCTGACTATTTTCTCTGAAGCAACTTCGTATAGTAATGATATGAAAAAACAGTCATTAGTGGAGAGTATTTTAATCTAAGAGATTCAGGAAAAGCTTCTTCCAAAAGTAAGATATTTAGGGATATACATCCAATCTCCAGAGAGTATCCCATGACATTCCTGCAGGACTTAACCCAAAGCTAATCTAAAAGCAGCAGACAAGAGGCTAAGGTTGGCCTGATTTTGTTACAATGGTGAAGTTAAAAAATACAACTTGAAACAGGTTCTACAAGACAACTTCAATTTCTCTTATTTTCCTGACTTAATCTTAAACACCTGGGGGTACCTTGCGATTTCTTTGTGAACATTGGTCCTCATTTCATCTTCTTCCACTGCAGTTCCCCAGTCTAAACACCTGGAACGGGGTCCAGGACCTTCTGGTGTTGTAAAACTAGAAAGGGGAAAAAAATACTAAGGCTCTATGTTAAAAGTTGGGGTTATTGCATTTACCTCCCCTACTCACAGCTTGATACCTTAAACATAATCATTTATGTTTACGCAAAATGGCTGTGACAACCTTGTGTTTTATTAAAATTTTATCACTGTAAAATTAAGCATCAGTTGTGATTTCCACCTTGAGGTTGCGTGGTTTGTGTTGGGTTTTCTTAAAATTGATGTAGGTATCTATAGAAACCTACCACTGTAGCTTGAGAACCCAGCCCATGCTTTCAGTAACTTCCAGCTCACATTCTTCAGAAAATGGTACATGGAATACCAGCTTTGTTCATTTACTCACTTGTTTTCACTCCACTAAATGACTTAGCAAGTATTTATTTGATGACTGCAGACTCCTTAGCTATATAAAAGATAAAAACTGGGGCACAAAATTAAGTTGCAAAGCTAATCAATTAAAATCACATGACAGAACCAGGAGTTGCTCCTTGTAAATATATGCCTAGTAGAGAAGGCAAAGGCACAAAACCATCCTATTTTAGCTAGGAAACTAAGATTTGCAGTGCCTTTGCAAACTCGTTTAACAACTTTGCTGCAGCCCCTTAGCATCACAAGCAGGTTCAGACTCTTGCAGGGGAATAAGCTCATATCCCCTCCCAACCACCTACTGCTGCCTGCATTCAGATTATTCAGTGTTTCCCCAATTTTCCTTAAGTAAAACTCAAAACTGTATCCTACAGAGCAGAGCTTTTCCAGAAGATCTGGAAATGCTCTGGAGACTTTCCAGGATTCTGTGCAAACATGTCCCTTGGAGTCAGGGGATTAGATCCATCTGCACCAAAACAGCTTCAATTCCCTCCCTGCTCCCAAACTGGTTTGCACGACTTTGAATGTTTTGTTAAATTCAAACTTAAAGTTATTTTTAGATTAAACCCAGTTACCAACTTGGCAAAATTAAAAATCCATATAAAAAAGTACAGGTCGCTCTGCAAAGATCTGTTCAAGCTCCAAGGATTTTTAACTTTTGCTTATACCAATTTCTAGATTTGCAGAGAATACAGGCCATGGTCAGTTATTGCTCTCCTGTGGTAGAAAACAAACAGCAGAATCCCAGCTCCTGAGATTTTTCCTCAACACCTGTTTGATTCTGTACCTGTGCTGTGATTATCGAGATGGCCCAGCCTCCATCCTGATCCTCTTTACTTTTGAGAATTTTAATTTGACATGGTTGGATTGGCATAAATAAAAAGTAGTTTTGGCAGAGGAAGAGCAATTTCAGTCAGAGCTCAATCCAAACTGAAACCAGGAAGTATGTCTGCACAATTCAATACTGGGAGACACGCAGCTTATTTATGTTGAAACGATCTGTAAAGTTTCACCCTCCTGCTGCTCTTCAACCAGGCTTCCTGGAATTAGTTTAAGCTAGTCTGGATAGTGTAACTTGAGCCACTGACCAAGGTGTTCCCTGCTGATCCTCAGCAAAGTGGGTGGGCACAACTCACCCCATTTTCAAGAAGCCTTGATTCAATCAACTGGGCTGTGGGGACAGCTCCCATCACAGATCAAAGTGATTAAAGATAAAGAGACCGTGCTCAGACTGTCAATGGAATATAAAATAAGATATTTAAGTCCAGCTGTGCTGGCAAATACAGAAGGCAGCGTTATGGGGTGACCTCAAAACAGGATCCCTCCACAAATGCGCTGAAATGTAACACAACTTCTCTGTACTCCCTTCAGAAACAGAAAACAGATGATTTTTAAGAACTGAATTTTTGTAATTTACTTCAATTTTACCAAAACTGTTTGTACAGCCTGTATTTAGAAACATAATGGGCCTGTACAATATTAGTCCTCGATAAATGGCAGTAAACCAGCTCGAAATAGGACATAAATTATCAAGGACATATTTCGAGGTAAGAATGAAAAATGCTGACCCTTAAGAACTGACTGCAAGATAAGAGCACTGCGCTCGATCCTTTTCCCTCCTTTAAGATCAGCTATTTATGGCTGATGAGCGATTGATAAACAGGCAGGGCTTGGCAGAAGGGTCACTACAGCAGCTCCTGGCGAACAAAAGAGCAGGAAGCCGCTGCCATTGTCAGCACTGCTCACCTGTCCAGCCGGCTGTCCTCGGGCCCGGGCTTGTTTTCCTCAAAGGCGGAGGATTCGGGCTCGTCCTGCCTCCGCCGCTTCCCATCGGCGCCGCGTTTCCGCGCCTGGGCCCAGCGCGGGGGGTGCTGCGGGCTGGGGACAAACAGCGGCCCGGGTGGGCTTTAGGGCCTCCTCCAGACACCGCGCTTACTTACCCTTATTTATTGTGCGCCCCGCACAACGCCCAGAGGCGACGCCACTCGCTGCGGGCCCCTGAGGGGCTCTGCGCCCCCCCACCCCCTCAGAGAGCCCCGCCGCGGGGCAGCGGGGCCGGCGCCGCCGCGCCCGCCTCAGCCCGGCGGCCCTACCTGCTCCTCGTGCTGCCGTGAGGGCTCCTCTGGCGGAAGGACATGGCGCGGGGGATCCTCGGGAGGGACGCCTGCAGGCTGAGGCGGGCGGTGGAGGAGGGCCGGGCGGTGAGGCGCTGGCAGGCGAGGGCAGCTGAGGCGGGCGGTGAAGGAGGGCCGGGCGGTGAGGCAGAGCCCAGGGAGCGCTGCCGCCTTCCCGCTCAGCCCCTTCGCATCTCCCGCCGGCGCTGAGCGACGCGTCCGCTCCGCCTCCCCGCGGGGCGCCTCCACGGGGACAGGTGCGGAGGGGGGGCGAGCGGGAAAGCGCAGCGGCCGCCTCACGCCGTACACGCTCACGCACATCCCGCACCCCCCCCGGCAGGGTAATGGCTCAGCCCGCTCCGCCCGGCCCCGCCCCCGGGGCGTGTTGGCGGGAGAATCGAGCGCGGCGGCGCGCGGTTTTGGCGCGCGGTGGCGGCGGGACTCGCGTGAAACAACAGGGAAAAATCCAGCCCAAACAAAAAGAAAAACACAATTCCCCCGATTTAAGTACGAAGGATGACGGTCCCCGGCAAGGCTGTACAGTCGATGAAGCGCACAGGGTAGTTGAAGGGCCAGTTCAAACCCCAGACAGTTACCACATAAATTTCACAATGACATGGCTTTAAATTCTGCATAAATAGTGAAGAAGGCTGGGTAACGATACGACGCGGTTGTGCCTTGGTTCGTGGACCTTTCTGGGGTTTTTACTTGCACATGCATGCACAGTGAGATGCCGTTGGTCCTGCTATTGGGCATACACTCACATTTTAGAACAGTAATTTAGAAACAACCTGAAGAACTCCAGCAGAACACAAAACAGCTTTTAACAATAATACATTTGCAGCCTGAAGACTGGTGGGACACTCCAGAGAGATGGTTTTCTTCTGGCCTTACAATCACAGGATTACAAAAGTTGGAAAAGCCTTACAAAAACAGGTTCGTTAAGGCTGGAAGAGTCCTCCAAGATCATCAAGTACAACCATGATTAAGGAGGCACTGCTAAGTCCATTGCTAAACCATGTCACCAGGTACCGCATCTGGTAAAACAGATGGCAGAAACAGCAAACAAAAATTTGGTGGGTTTCTCTAATCAGCCTAAAACACTAAAGCAACTATCAAAGTGCAGCAATGGTTTTGGAGAAACTTTCTGAGCACACAGTAACAGGCAGTGTTTGGTTTTCATTTTTTAAAATAAAGATACATTCTAGCTTTGCTATGCATGAAGGGATTAACTCTTTACATTGCCTAGCCTTACTGTGTAAATTTTGTACAAACTCACACATCTGTGTGGCATCTGCATGAACATCCACATTCCTGCAGAAAAATTGCTCTGCTGGCACCTCTCCTTTCCCACACATTGCTATGGAAAACAGAACTGTGTTCTTGAACCAAGGTCATGCTTGAAATACAGCAGAGGTTCAAAACACACACAAACTCCCCTCCCTTCAGCTTGGCTCTGACCAGCTAGACCAGCATGTTTACCTGAACACACCCAAGCAAGGCAAACAGAGGACAGCTACAGCCTGGAAGCCACACTGTGCTTTTAGCACAACACTATCTACAAACTGAATTTAGTTTATCCAGCAGAACTATCTCCTGGGACACAGCTCAGAGATTACAGCTGCACTGCATCTTTCTGTCCTTGTCAGCAACAAAAGTCCTTCAGAAAAGTAGTTTCACACCATGGTGGGAGTTTAAGGGGAGATATCCTCAGATGTGACCTCAAAGGAGTTTTAGAAACAAAATAAACTACACACAACCCATGGCATTTCAGAACTGGCCGTGAAGGATGGCTTCCACAAGCACAGATAATGTATCATCTATAAGGAGATTCTCCCAGTGGAAGCATGCCAACAGAAGATACTTGTCATGTCTAGGGAGAAATTGAAACCTGTCTGCTGAAGTTCAGGGTATATTTTGGTTTAATTACAAACTGAGCACAGATTTATGCAGAGATTTAATTAAGTTGGGTAAAATTAAAAGGAAAAACTGGGGGTGGAGTGCCAGACTTCTGCTTCACTTACCTCAGTTGCAAACTGTGTCAGACAGCCTTGGGTAGGTAAACAAGTGCATGGACAGGCAGCATTCCAGTTCTGACTGCTCTATTTAGACTAATGAGGTTACTAATTAGAACACAGGATGATTTTACATCCTGTGGCAGCACTACATGACATTACTTTAGCAGACCTCAAACTTCATCTGCTGTTTCATTCCTTCCCTTGTGCTACCATAGCTTGTTCAACCACACAGAAGCTGGGTTAGGGAATAAATCTGCCCAAAATTCAACTGCCACAGGCAGATTGGTTATGCTATGTCTAGTCTAATACCTTCAACCAAGAAACACAAAGATCTTTTAAGGACTGCTGAATTGCAAAATCCTATGGATGTGTCCCTAAATCCACTGCAGGCCCTATCATAGGCAAAAGCTCTTAATACTCATAAAATACTTTAATAAATACTTAAGATGTGTTTAAGTATTTCTCAACAGCCTATTACTCCATCTCCAGCAGGACCCCTTTCCATGGCAGAATGGGTGCTGGGACTTCAGCTTCTCCCTCCCACTAAATTACAATGCATTAAAACTGAGGGGCTGGCCAAAACAAGTAATCTGCCTTCAAGAGTCTAATTTTAATCTCTGAAAGATCCCCTTTTCCCCTTTTAGCAAGGGCTAAAAATCCAAAATCACTACCCAAACCAAGCAAACACCCTAAAACAAACAAGAATGAACTACTGAACCCAGATATTCCTTTTATAATCAAATCGACAATGCAACTGCAAAAACAAAGATTTTTAAAGTTCAAGTCTTTAATTCTTCTGCATAAAGGCAAATTGCCAAAAATGTAACACATTCCCTTTATTTACAAGCACCATAAATCACAAGGAAACATGCACACTGGAACAACAAGGTTCTAAATATTACCTCTTAGAAAAGTGCTGTACAGATGTGTCCCTTGTACACACATGCTCTGTGCTCTGTGGTGTGTGACTGATACACCCTTGTGTTGGGAAAAATGCCTGAGCATGCCTGGAAATAACATTTTGGGAGGGAGAGTAGTTTCTGAGGAAGCAGCTTACTTCAAAATCAGCAGCACAATGGGCTCTTGGCCCTGGGGACTGCCAGCCCTATAGCAAGGGAAAGTAAAACCAAACTCCTGCAGAGACAACTCCCAGGTCTAGCAGCCATTGGTATCCCAGCACATGCTACACAAGGATTGCAAAATTCTTGTAACTGGCATGTGAATTTAGTCCAAACCACTGAAGCCACAGCTCCCATTTCAAACTTCTGCACACAGTGTTAGCAAAATAAAAAAAAGGAGAGCCTGTCCCAACACCATCACAAAACCCTTAGCCTGGACAAGAGCAGCTCCACACCTGCAAATACTGCTATTCATCCCCAATAGTTGTAGGAACAACAGGCACTGAATGCATCCTCTCCTACTCTTTAACTGTAGACTGGCTCTTTGGGTCAGGCTGCAACACACAAACACAAAATCCAGGTATTTAAGCTGTGCTTCTGTTCTAACAGTTACTCAACCCCTTCAAGAAAAGGATCTGATTTTGATAAACCATATACCTTTCCTTTCTCTTCTCTCACCTGGCCTAGGCAAATGCCACCTTAATACATCTCTGAGAACAATAAATAGGCCAAATGGGTGATCACCCAATCCAAAAGTTATGAACAGCTTGTCTTTAATGACTGGAGGAAGGCTGAAATTATCTACATTCTTTAGAAGCAGTTCTTCAGGCTGGATGTCCAGTTCTGGTCCAGTGGAGCAGAGGAGGTTCCTTGATTGGAGGGGTTTGATTTCAGTCTGACTTGACACTGGAGCAATTCACTGGTAAAACATCAGCACACCCTGAGGAACGAGATCTCCACAGGGAATGGCAGGATTCATCACCTGAAGCAGCCTTTGAAAAATAATGCACATGTCACCTGCCAGTGCAGGCATAGCAGGAATGTCCTCACAAAAGCTTTAAGGAACATCCATTGTCATTGCAGCACAGCTTCACAAAATCTGGAGTTTTACACTTGAGGCATAGCTTGCAGAAAACAATCTATTCTTATAAAGATCTGGAGAAACCTAAACAAAAAAGCAGATAACAGCATTTTATAAAGGTGCTATATCCAGGCCTTAACAACAAAACATTTTCCTCCTTTCCTCTTTTAAGCTGCAGTGTTACAGTAGCAGTAAATGGAAGAGAGCACTGCACATGGTGAGCTTATAGCACAGTATAAAGGAGAAACTCATACTGGGCATACTAAAGAAAGTATTACAGCTAGTATGAACATTTTGAGAACATAAATTACTGAAAAAATACAGTACTAGATACTCTACATCCCTAAAGTATTTGTCAGAGAGAAAAGCAAGCCGCTGAGCCTATTTTTCCCAACCCCTTACATAGTTCTCATCGAAATGTCATTATTAATTCATAAAACATACTTTTATCTAGATTTCTAATTAACAAATTTCTGACATATCTTAAGTATCCTTTTGACTAAGGTTTTTCCCTAGAAATCAACCAGATAATTTCTGTCTTAAACAGGAATAAATGTTAATGTTTCTTTTAGCAAAAGGGAAGGTAGTGTGGAATTCTACCAGTAAACCACTATCTGGTTTTCAAGCAAAATTAAACTTCCACAGATAAAGTTACTGACACTTGAGAGTTAGAACTCATCACACCTAAAAGCCAAGGTTAGAGGCAATGCTTCTCTAATACTGATCTTTCCATCCCAGAAAACCAATGTGTTGCTCCACAGAGAAGGTACTCACTTTATATATTCTACATTTAACAAAGCGCTTTTTTCAATTACAACATTTGATTACAAACCCACTGAATATATACACTCCTTAATACAGCCTTATTTGCAACAAAGACCACTGGAATAAAAGATAAATATCAACTATGTGGGAACCAGAAAGGCTCTTAACTGTGAAATAGAGATGCTTCTTTTACCTGAATAATTTCACCTTATGTTGATTGCACATATGCTGACTGCAAATCTCTTCCTCTTCCAGTGCAGATCCTACATGACAGGACCAGTTTTCCAAGACTTGAGCTGCTGATCTCAGACTACATCCCTGTTCTTCAAGTCTTTTTCTGTCACAGGAGAAATTGCTTCTTCAATACTTCTATGTACAAAGAGAGACTAGATATTTTCAAATACTGAATTAGCACTTTAAGAAAGTGAAAGCATGTTAAATCTTATTAATGCTCAAAGAATTTAAATTAAAAATCAATAAAGTAAAAAAAAAAAATGTCGTCAGCATAATTTTTTAGAAGCTCCAGCTGCCTTTTCCTCACATTGCTATAATCCAAATCTAAGTGTAAAACTAATTTTGGCCATATTCTTAATGAGTTTTATAAGGCAAAATTTTCAAAGATCACTGATTAATAGACATTTATATCCTAGTCCATGTTTAATAGCCAGAATCAAATATAGATCAAAGACAATCTAATTGCACAAAGACTAACTTCTAATAAATGCTATTTAACCCATATTACCACCCATCCTATTAATGCATCACAGGAATCTATAGTCCAAGAGAAAATTTTCACTAAAATCTACTGCTGCAAATGCCAAGTTGTACTTCATCACAAAAATATTAAGAGACAGAAAAGGTGCTACTGAAATACTTAAAAAAATTGGCACTTGTCATTTGAGAGATAAAAAAACATTTTCTGGCTGACAGGTAACAATTTTAATTTAGCAAATTGAAGCATTAGGTCTTTTAATTAAGGTGCAGTATTAAGTGTAAGAGGATGGGATAAAACACTAACAAAATAAAAGAAAAAATTATCTACCTGAACAGTTGCATTCTGTAGAATGAGACTGTGGATGGGCGACTGAAACAGCAAAGTTCAAGTAAGCAGTCAGCACAAACTCACCTTGGTATTTAGATTTTTTTCCTCAATATTGTATCTTCAGCATTTGCACTTTCCCATCGTCTGTCAGGGTATTCTGACTGCTTTCCATCCAATAAACTGCTACAAAGTTTAAGCCTACAAATAAAGAAACAAAAAAACAAGGACTAACTGGCTTTATTATGGTAACTTTAAAAATTAAATAGAGTTACAATCTATCTATAAAAACACAAACTATAACATGAAACCATGAGGCCAGAATTTACCACACAACATATAAATATTGATCAAGAAATAGCTAAAATAAACAGTGAAAAACAGATAAATAAAAAATAAAATAAAATTATTATGATAAATCCTTGGACGGAATTACAGCAAGAAAGCAACTAAGCAACTAAAATAATATACAAAAATGCCTCTCAAACTCAACTGATGAGCTCCATTTATTACCTCTCGAGCCTGAAGTCTGTATCTCCCCAAGTCTTGCTGTCAGGCAGAAAGAAGCTGGATTTCTTCTGTTTTGGATTGTTCCATCTTGAAGAACAACTGGGGGGAATTGAGTCACTGCAAAAAAAACAAACAACTATCAAGGGGGTCACTACAAAAAAACTTAATCTCTAGGGAGACAGACAGAGGAAGCTTCCAGCTCTTAGGCTGAGCAAGTGAGAGGCAAACTTCCAATTCTTTCCACAAGACAAAGTTTGAAAGGCACTCATCAATTTCCATCATTACCTGGGATGGCAGAGGCAACAGAAAGCAACAGAAGGAGAATCACACTGGAAAAAGCCAAGTAAACTCAAAGAACAGAAATAATAACCAAACCAACCACATGCTGGAGGAAATGGAAGAAGGCAAAAAAAAATTCGTAGTAACCACTGAAGCAAAAGATGAAAAAGAAAAGGAAAGGACACCTTTACAGCACAGGCAGCAAATAGAAATAACAACATAATCACTGGGGTATTTACCTTGTTATCCCTATACTTTGCTGTACTGTCATTACTTCATCTTTTTCACCAAATGCTTCCCACTCTGAGCACTTTGAAACAGCACCCTCATGTCCTGAGTCAGTAAGGCTGCAAAGGAAATGGAAATGTCTGAATCCATGCACTGTGGTAACACAGTTCCTCTTAATTTTTCAGAAGGAGGCTAGGCAGAGAGAAGAAAGCCTACCTACATGAACGTTTTTACCAAGCTAAGTGTGAAATGTCTACTAAACTGCCAAAATCTTTAGTGTTGCCCAAACCTACACTCAAAATATAACCTGTGCTGTGTCTTCTGATACTTTGCAACAGAGCACTGTAAATATTTGCTCTCATACAGCACAATTATTCTGACAGGATTACCCTTACTCATCAAATTGCACACATTCAGATAAAATTAAAGCTATTAGCCAAGGGAGGGGAAAATACCAGTCATATACCAAAACCCAGTTCATGGTATCAATGAAGTCCCCCATGGAGAATCATTTCATACCTTTCCAGCGTGTGGCACATCTGCAGATAATGGTTTTTGCTCTCTGAAACCACAGAGGAGTCAGAATTGGTTCTTCTTCTGTGTTTCCATACTGGAGAAGAATTGGGAGAACAGGAACTACAAAAACAGATTTTACACACGTAACATTTTTTATCTATCTTTAAAGGTTTATCAGTGTTCTGCTAAATAACAGCATGTGCTGCTGAGGAAGTTTTCTTTCGGGGTGTGGTTCTTCAGTCACACAGAGGAACACGGAGCAAATCACTCACAGTTTAGAAGCAAAACCATTTTGAGCTTCACACACATCCCCCCAGGACAAGATATTTCACTCAACAGGGAAATGCAAGTCACAGTCAGCCTCCCTGCTGTGCTGCAGACAGGCACAACACTATGAAGGATGGGGACTGAAAGCATCTGAAATAGCTTCTCTACTTTCAGAACATTCCAGCAAGGGTTAAAGAAACCTGAATACTCTGCTGTATAAATGAGAAGCTGAAAAAACACTGCATTTTCATTCTGTTAAATCATGTAATTCAGCAATGCTGGTAAGTTTTCCACATTCAGAGCTCTGTACCCCTAGGGGATTACATTCAATAGCAAAAGTGTCAAACTCCAAAGCTGAGTATTAACTGCCCTACCACACAAAACATTTCCTAAAAAAACCTGACAGTACGGACTTGTGCTGAATTATTTCCCTAAGTTAATCACAGAAGGTTGCTCTCATACCTCTCAGGTGTGTGGGCAGTCTGTCTGCATTCATCTCCACACTCACTTCTTGTCTTGTTTTCATCAAACACAAAGAAGCCAGGAACATCCTCATCTTTGCAGAACCATTCCTGGGAACTACCTGAAGGTTCAGTACTACTAAACACAGCACAAAAAAAACCCCAACAACTTAAAAAAACTATCCGTCTGGCTTACTGCTCCAAACAGGAAACTGTTCAGCTGCAGTAAGAATTAACAGTTCATCTGACACCCAAATGGTATAAAAAGTGCAACTTCTACCACAGGTCAATTACAACACAGGTAAAATTATTTACACTGTGCAGAAACACAGCTAAGAGAATTCCATTCACTCTTCTCCTCCAAAGTAAGTCTCCCCTACCAGAAAAGTAATGTTACATTGTGCCCACCAGTGTAAATACAAAGGGGAAGGGAATGTACTACTGCAGGCAGACCAAATGCCTTTCTCCCCATAACACCTGACTGCACATTAACTTAGACTAAATAACTGCAATATCTTGAAGACTAATGCAATTCAAATGGAAAACAATGCATACAAGAAGACTGTCTATTTTGACTCTGACCATTTTTCCCCCAGTCAGGAATGCTCTAAAGGAACTACAGAGACCTTCTTTAGTTCCTTAAGCCCTGACTTAATTCACCCAGGTAACATACACAGGCTGCAGATCCCAGGTTTCTTCAGCAGGAGGATCCCAGGCATGCAGGGCTATCTTCCACAGCTTGATCTGCTGGTCCCAGGACCTGCGGCTGTACTTCTTAAACTTATTGGGAGTTGTAGGGTGAACTCCTGGAAGTCGCTGGCTCCTGCAAACACACAGTGACATTTGTTATTTCAGAGCATAAGGAGTGTTTCCCTTAATAAGAATTCTTAGCCCATCAGGCCACATAAGCATCAGTGGTCTAATAAATAAAATGTTGGTATTTTTAAACACTTACTGAAAAGTGTCTATTATGTTACCAGGAATAAATCAAAAAAAGCAACAACTTAACCATAATGTGCTGAGTCAGACTGGAGGCTCATCCAATCCAGCACTCTTGGCACCTGCCAAAAGCACAGCCCCACTGCCCATGAACAAAGATGAAACAGAAGCATAACTCATACTGCTTCAATATTATCCTAACCCCCAGCTCCTTCTATTTACTTATTCCCCAATCAAGTGCAGCCTCTTTTATTTGGTATTGTAGTCAATCTGTCAAGGATGGAGTTACCTTCCTCCCCTGCAATCCCTGTAGGGCTGTGTTGCACTAATTGCTAAAACAGTGCTGATAAACACACTGCCTTTTGGGCATTACTGAACAGTGCCTGCCCAGCTTCAAGGCCTTCTCCTTTCCCCACCCACAGACACTGAGGTGAGAATGAACACTGAGTTGAGAGGGGAAAGTGCTGGGACAGCTGACTCCAAAAACCCAGACATATCACACATCCTATCATGTCACACTCAGCAGTAAAAACCACAGGAAGAATTTCAAGAGAACTACGGTTGTGTGCTACTCTACACCCACAAACCCTCCAGGAACAACCAGTAGATGATCTGGAAATTGGCAACACAGGGCAGCTTACTTTGGGACTTCTTTAATGTATCTGTCATATGCGAGGGTATTCTTGCCAAAATTGATCTGTTTTTGTCTTCTCCTCAGGACCACCTCATCCGTTTCCCTTTCAGCTGCACTGGCAGAGTTGCTTGAAACAGAACTTGAAAATAAAAATAAAAATTAAGTTGAAAAGAACCTTAATAGCTTTATAAGAAGTCACATCAGCACATATTCTACAACTGCCCTGTATTCTTAATGATACACAGTGAGCACAACTCTTACCTCCCTAGTTCACACAAATGAAAGCTGTGCTAATCAAATCTCAATCTCAAATAATTACACAAGTAGCTTTTGAGATAAAGCTTTTCAATGCTACTCCCTCCTTCAGGTTTCCGTCAGGCTTGATTTGAAACAGCCTGTCTGTGGTTTCAAACCTGCATTATTGCACGTGAATGAGTCAGAGATCATCAATGACTGCTGCTAAAACCAATGCAACAAGAAGCAGTAATAGTTCAATACCTACTTTGTCATTTTGTTACTTGATGATCTCATTGCCTTGCCTTCTCCAGTTCTGCCTTCCCAGCTGGGGCAACTGGAAAGAGGCCTGGAATGTCCTGATGTTGTTGAGCTAGAAAATAATGGGAATTCAACAGGAATATTTGCTGCTTGTAACACATTTAATCAACAGAAACATCAATAATGGACAAAACTAGCTCCACAACAGTAAAATCATGGGCATCTTCATTCTCTATTTCAGCCCTTAGTCACCTTCAGCCTGCCCTCTTCTGTCATTTTATTGCCTCAACCTTTAACAAGTCATGTAAGTAATCCAGAAGGAAATTTAGCTGATAGTCTTACTTTCCCTAAATGGTTTCACATCAACAGATGAAACTACCATGAAAGCTGACAATATCATGTTAACACAGGACAAAGATTCCACTTTGAAAAGGAACAAATCCATTCAGCAAAGAAAAATACAAAACACTGCTGGCACATCCACTGAAGCCTCACACTCATGCCCTACGCTTAGGATTTTTTATGACCACATCAAAGACACAGAAAATACTCCTGAATACAAGGCCTTTCCTAAGCCCTTCAAAACATTCACTCATTAATAAAGCAACATTAAGCATGCCATCAAAAATTAAAATCACCTTCATACAGAGGAAAACTTAGGTATGTACAAATTACCTTAAAAAACATTATCATGTGCCCTTAGTGAAATATTTCCTCTTACATTCTGTTCAGTTTTCTGCACTCACTTTTCACCCTTGCTATCGGAGTGTAAGTCTCAACCACTTCCTCCACTTTAGGTCTTTAGTTTAGAACATCCAAAATCCAAGCAAAATATTCATAGAATTACCCAAGTATAAAATTCTGTCTCATCTCTAATTGTCCTCAGGAATGGACTACAGGGAAAAAATAGGTGCTCACTAAAAACTGCAGTACAGCTGAATATACCACGTGGACTGTGAAGAGACAAAGATGGTCTGCCCACATTTACACATAAAGATGCAAAAGCAAAATGTAAGAATAACAGCAAATGGCTTCATTGGGAATTTAATCCTAATACTGAAGACTTCAGCAATAAGTCATTTAAACTACTGCTTCAGTACATAGCCCTTCACCCTTTCATTTTCAATATTTGCTAATACCGTGCCATGTATTTCAATGAGACAAACCAAATGGTCTTCTTTACACATGATGCATGCCTAAAGAACTCTGTGCTACTATATGAGAAGAAAACACTCAACCTAAACATGTCCAAGCTTTTCTTGGAGTCATAAAGAAGAGCTCAGCAAAGTGGAGATTTAAAACAAAACTTTACACTTGCTCCTTACCTCTCCAGCCAGTGGTCTGAATGGCCGCATTGATAATCCTCAAGCACCAGAGAATCTGAATCATTGCAGCTTCTACGTTCCTGCTCTTGATGCCAGCAGTGTGGATGTTGCATAGAACTAGAAAACAAGAATTTTCATCCAAAATCAAGTCACTGGTAGTCACTGAACATGGTCTATAAAAATCAAAGATGGACAATTTGATTTGGCATACGGATATGTGATTCCTATCAACTTACTCAGGCAACACATACTTAAGAAAGCTGCTAGTGCAATTGTTGAGGAAGTATCTTTGATCAATGTATTTAAGACATCAAAAATTTCAAATAAACACCTAATATTTTGATAACCAAAAATATACTCTTTTTGGAAACAAAATGGTGGGGAAGAAAAACCTAACTGAGTACTGCCACCAGCATTTATGGACTTGTGGGCATGTCCATCTTCTGTCAGCAGTGACATTTATTTACTGCCCCATCCAGTAGTAAACTCACAGAAAAAGCAAGTCCAGAAACTACACTTCAACACAATGGCTAGGCAGAAGCAGGTCAAATGTTTGTGTGGAAACACTTTTACACAGGACATTCTTGACCAGAAGCAGCTGCAGAGCGCTCACAAGGAGGCCTGGCACAGGGAGCTGCCTCTAGTGCTCACGACACATTGGTGGGTCAGCCAGGGATTGCTTGAGGGTTGAGTTCTCTACATTCTCCTCCTCGGTTCTGGCGGCTTTGACTTTTTAAATGACAGCTTACTAAACAAAACACAATCGTAGCATCTACCAACACCAGACCTGGCTTCTGGGCTAAGGAGGGCAGCTGAAGATGCACTGCCACACCTGCCCGAGAGAACCATCTGGCACTGCAGCCTCTCTTACAGGTTTTTGTCTGTGTGAGGAACAGCAAACACACTGCTGTGTACGGGGCAGGTGTCTGCCCGTAGCTCAACAAGGGAGAAAAAAGCGGTTTTGATGTTTTACTCTTCTGTTAGCCTCCCATGTTTTGTTTCCCTTCCTGGCTTTGGGAGTTTCCTGCTTCCAGACGGCTCCAAGTTACCAACCCCACACGGCACAAACAGCACAAACAGCTTCCTCAGCATCACAGACCTTGACAAACTGTCCGCTTCCAAACCCGCTCAGATTTCGTTAAAGCAATGAACGATTAAAACCCTTCCTAGCCACCTTAATTATTCGAATTAACGACTTAAAAGAAAACAAATGTTAAACTAGCTTAGGTACACTACAACACGTGCCGTAAGTACGACACTGTAAATAGAAATTATAACCGAATATTATGTCTTTTAGAAGCATTCCAGTATTTGCTTTTTCCGCCCCCCTCTCTCCCAGGCTGATGCCAAGCCCCAGTGCTCCCAGCCGGGCTGGGGCATCCCGCCGAGCCCCCCTGCCCTGCCCGGCGCTGCTGGTCCCCCACTCGCCACCGACAGAGGAAGCCGAAGGAGCCGCGGCTCGGGGGGCGAGGCCGCAGGAGAAGGCGCCGTTCGCCGGAGGAGCCCGGGCTGCACAGCCGGGCCCGGCCTCGGGAGCCGCCCCGGGGCAGGCAGCACCGCCACCCGCCCGCACCCGCGCCGCCGCCGCTCCCACCTGCGCGGGCGGCGCGGCCCCGCGGACATGGCCGCGGCCGGCCCGGCCCGGCCCCGGCCGCAGCGCAGGCGCGGCCCGTCCTCCCGCGGGGAGCGCAGGCGCGGCCGGGACAGCCCGCGGGGCTGCTGAGGGAGCGCAGCTCGCTCCGAGTGAGGGAAAGAAAAGCGTCCTGCGGCCCTGGGAGGGCTCGGGCGCAGCTTGCCTCACACCCAGGGCACCACTGCCCTCACGCCATCCCCCTCCGGCTGCACTCCTGATTCTTGAAGATTTTTCTAAAGCCTTCTGAGTTTACATTCTGTGGGAGAACTTTCCCACACAGTTTCTGTAAACAGTGTATTGTTTACATTCCTTCGTGGGGGTGGAGAGAGTTGATGTATTGGTGGTGTGTCCAATGCCTTTGGAGAGGTGGCCCAGTGTGGGGCCAATCCTCTACCACCTTTGGAAAGGTATAAAAGTTGGAGTCAGAGAATAAACGTGCTTTCACGTGTCCTATAGCGACACACCCCCACTCGCAAATGCAGGGAAAACTCAGCTCCCACATCACGGCGTTACCTCACGCAATAGCCAAGGGTTCGTTTTGGGACAAGTAATTTTTCTCCTAGACGTAGTGAGGGCTTGGCGGCCGCCATAGTGTACATGCTACAGGAATGTGTCCCACATTTCATACCATTAATGGAATTATAGAATAGTTTGGCTTGAAAAGGACCTTAAAGATAACTTGCTTGAATATTTATATCTCAATTCCTTAAATAGCTCAAAGTCAACAAACATTTCTTAAGAAAGGCACTCTGAACTTTAGTCTTACTGAGGTTATCCTGACTGGAATGGTACTTAGCTGCAGGCTAGCTAGTTTCACAAAATCACAGAACGGTTTGGGCTGGAAGGGGCTCTGAAGACCATCTCCTCACAGCTCCCCTGTCATGGGCAGGACACCTTCCCCTAGGGCAGGATGCTCAGAGCCCCGTCCTGCCTGGCTTTGAACAGGATCCCTTCCAGGGATGGGGCATCCGCAGCTTCTCTTGGTCAACCTCTGCCAGTACCTTACCACCCTCAGAGTAAAGAATTTCCTCCCCTGTCTCTAATCTGAACCTACTCCCTTTCAGTTTAAAGCCATTCCCCCTTGTCCTATCATGCCATGGCCTTGTCTAAAGTCTCTCTCCAGCCCTCTTGGAGACCCTTTAGGTAGTGGAAGGTGCTCCAAGGTCTCTGGAGCTTTCTCTTCTCCAGGGTGAACACTTCCTGCTCTCTCAGCCTGTCTCCATAGCAGAGGTGCTCCAGCTCTCTGAACATCTTCATGGTTCTCCTCTGGACACAATCCAGCAGGTCCTCTACTACAGGAATGTGATAGATTCTTTATTATTCTTTATCAGTAATAAATCTGAGCAATGTCATAGTTAATTAAATATTTTATATAGGACATACTATTGCTACATGCCAGGGCTTCCTTGGAAAAACAAATTTTTAGTCATTGCCCCTGCTGATTTCATAACATCCAGTGTCACCCCTTCCCATCTGGTGGTTCTGAAAAGTATTTGGGGGCTTTTTTCCCCTTCTTATAGAGATTTCATACACACCTTCTTCCATTTATGCAACCCTCTGCATTCAGGCTGTAGCAGGAAAATCCATCCAAGGAGGACTTACCATGTACAACTTCAGGAGAATTTAAGCCCTATTTGTATTTATTCCCATGTTCTCAGGGAAGACACTGCATACAGATAAGCCAGAGTGATTTCCACCCATATAGAGTTTTACCTGGTAGACATAACTTTCAAATTAAAACCAGAAGTCTTACAAATAATTGACTATATTTTTATTGAACTCTTCAGAGGGTTTTAAGATTAATTGCATGTATTCATTAAGCCTTTTCCCTAAGGGCTATCCAAATAACACTGTTCATTTTAAACAGACAAGCTATCTAGCAAAAAAAGCCAAACAAACCATCAACCTCAAGACCACAAATGAGAAATCCTGCAGTATGTCTTTGGAAGAAAATGTCTTGTAATCCATGTAAGAGCTTGAGTATTTATATCTCAACTCCTTAAAGAGCTCAAAGTCCACAAACATTTCTTTAAAAATGGCACTGAGGATCTCAGTCTTACTGAGGTTTGTCCTGAATGGAATGGTGCTAAGCTGCAGTCTAGCAAGATTTACAATATCAGAGAAAGGTTTGAGTTGGAAGGGCAGAGAAATGGCCTTGTGGCTCTTTGGATGATAACCTGAAGCTAGCACAAAGACAAATGCCCATTTTTGTACTCTATTATTTTCACGTTCATATGGATTTTTAACAAGTTGTTTCTCTAACACAGCTTTTAAGAAGTTCACAAATGTTGGAGGCTTATCAGATTACTTTGCGAATTTAAACTTGGGGAAAACAACTTGTTTTAAGGAATGCAAGTCAGGGACTATAACTAACATAGATCATAATTTTGTTTTGGTAATTATAATTAAGTTTTCTAAGAGGCACTTCTGTGCATTAAAAAATGCAAGAGTATATAAAATATTTATAACTGTTACTCTGTTGTACTTTTGTATTGACAAGAGGTAGGATGAACCTAAAAGTTCAAAGTTCCAGTGAAGTGAAAACTTCCAGTCAACTCAGACTAGATTCCACTACAGTAGCAATTAGGAATTTAAAGCTTTTATTACATGAGATACTACTGGCAACTGACCTGGCTTTAGTCTATAAAACCATCTGCAACTACATCCATCTAAGATTTTCAAGGCATTTATGACTTTAGCCTCACATTCTTTACAATGAATATTTTTATTCTGAACAGGTGAAGTGCTGTAGGAACCTGTTGGAACTCAAAATGTCCCTCAGACATTTTTGGAGGTTCCAGGCCCTGGTCAGAAGCATTTAAGACCCTGGCAGGCAGCTGGAAACAGCTGTGATTTTGAGTTTGAGCCATGGAATGATTTACCAACTTTGCAGGAAGAACAAGAAGTCACAAAAGTTTAGATATTATAGTGGAAGTAGTTACAAAGTAGAGGGAAGAATTTTTTAGTATTGTACAAGGGGGTTTTAACGCCTGTACAGGGGGGTTTTTACTTTGTACATGGGGGTCAGAGGTTTTAAGATGGAGGAATGTAGGCTGGTCCTGTTCCTCCTCTTTCTTCTTCCTTGCCTCCATGTTCTTGATGATGTTGGCACTCATGGATTGGTTTAGAATAGAAGAGCACCATTTAATATAGGTAGTAGGTATTGGGGAAAAACTGTAAACATTTATCATGTAATGTACCGTATAAAAGACAGCAGCAGCCCAGGGGCGGAGGGAGGGAGAAGAAGACAGCAGTCAGAGAGGGTGTCAGGGGTGTGTGTGCTTCTGCCTGAGCTGCTGACCAAACTGCAGTAGCCAGAGAAGACAATCTTTTAGATAGCTTGCAATAAACTGCCTTGAGACCAAACATCAAGAGACTGCTGGGTTTTCTTTGGAAGCAAGGGTTGGAGGAGGGACTTTACCACCACACGGAACCCCTGGACCAGGCCGGGGTTCTGAGAGGAACCGAATGACTGGCAGTGGCAAAACCACAGCTCCAAAATCCTACTCTCTCTTCTGCAACTATTTCAAGGGCCACATCCCTTGTATGAGTACCACATTACGTAAATTGTCAGAAGCAAATGTTACAAAATGTTTATTTGTGAAGGCTGCTGTGTACTGATAGGTGCATGTCAGACAACACCACCCAGCCCTGTAAGAACCTTCCAAAGGTTAAAAAATCCTGCAGAGACCATTTTAAATCTAGAAATAACTTTCCTGCAGAAGTACTAAGAAAGTATTTTAAATTCAATTGCTAATCAACTCCTAGATTTTTTTATTAGTTTTCAGACTAACCAACAAATCTGTCTGAAACTCCACAACTCAATTTAATTCTATTCAGATGAAGAGTGACATGCCACTGAAGAGCTCTTTGGGAAAGAGAGATAAATCCACACAACCTGTCTCAGTGTCAAATTTTCACTCTGTACATCCATACAATCCAAAACAGCAGATAATGGAAAACAGAGAAGCCATTCTTATTAACAGGTAGTTTACTTAATTGCATAGTAGATGTTGTATATAAAGCAACTGAGATATGCTGAAGCAATATATGTTCTTAAACTCAACCAGTTTGGATTTTTACAAGTAAGTATTATTTTAAAATTCTAATGTTAAAATCCAACACCAATAATTAAATATTAGTTTTCAAGCAATGCTGTCAGATCTGTCTTCAGTTCCTTACCCCTCAAAGAATTCTTGCTTGCAGCTACATTTGTAACCATTTCCTGGCTGGTTGCAAGTGCAAGGTAGGTGCATTCACCACCTGTAGCTCAGCTGAGACTCATGAAATGTTTCACAGTTGTACTTCCAATACTTGTAGCATTTTTATATCCTGCCACCTACTCCTGCTCAAACCAGTTGCCTGTCATGGTAATCAAGGGATTATCATCTAATCATAGGTTATCATGTAATCACTGACATGCCACCTCTGCCCAAGATTTACTGGCAAGATCCTTTTGATTATTCAGTTGGGAGGTATTAAAAGCTTTTATTCTTGTCGACCAAAGCTTTAAAGTATTCCTTTCTCCATTTGACCCACCTGTGATTTTAATTTACAAATTAAAGCTCAGATGTTTTCTGCACTCAGTTCAAATATATGTAAAAAAAGTCCCATCACCTAAAGGACATTGAAACCCTAAGCAATGCAGCTCCTGGAAACCAACAGATTTTAACCATGTATTAGCAGTGTAGGTAAATGGACTGACAAATCCTTCTGTTGTTTGAAATAAAAGACATCCATCAAAAAGTACGCTAGAGGCAAATTAACGGAATAAAAGGTCCATACAGGACTTGTAAATCTTCAGGGATTATATTTCTTAGCCAACTTCAACCTTTTGTATTAGATGTAGTGGAAGTAGTTTCTTCCAGCTGAACGAACACAACTGGTGTACTTGTTTGAAAAACAACTGCAAAGATTAATAATGACTTTACAACTGGATTAAAGAATTACAAAAGTATCAACAAAGTCTAACCAAAGCAATTTTCTCAGTTAGCCCTTTATTAAAGAATCAAAACCCAAGTTAAATTTAAAAATATAAAGAATTTAACCTACGTCAAAACCTGGAAAAACAACAGTATTGTAAATATAGAAGGATAACCTTATTCCATCCAAAATGTAAGAAAGGAAAACAGGGGTTTAAACAAAATTAAAATCCAGAAGCTGACATCAGGTGAGTAAAATCCACAGATAAGGTAAAAGTGGAAAGGAACTGAAAAGATTTACATCTGTTTTCAACACTGTAAAAGAAACCTTTAGAGTTTGTACCCTGGTCAAACATGAAGTCTCAGAAACAGATCTAGCAGGCCTTTAACCAAACCCACTATGAAACACAGTCAAATTAAAAAAAGTTAAAACATACCCAAGTTACTACTCATCGTATTAGGCAAACATCTAGAATGCAAAATTTGGCTCGGCAAGTCGGGCAAGGCACTTGGCTCGACAGCCAGGTCTCAGGGTGCTGCTGGTCCTGTCTGCTGGCAAACCACTTGCCCATGCAGGTGAGGCACCACATAGGCCGGCAGTAGCACTGCTGGCATTCCCCCTCATTGGGCTCCTGGCAGTTCTTGATGAGCTTGATGTTGGCAATAGTCTGCATACACCCTATGCATGGCTCCAGCTCCTGAGGGAGGAGAAAAACAATCAAAATTGTGAACTGCACAGAATGGTTCCTGGTAGTGTTTTTCAAAAGCTTTTAGAAAATCATCTGTGGCAGAATAATCAAGGCAGAACTGCCCCACCAGAGGATATGAAATGGTTTTACTAGAACACTCTAACAAATGACAGCAAATCGTTTCTCTGAACAGAAAACCCAGAACTGCTGCATGAGACG